>JARUPZ010000035.1:1625698-1955352 GCA_031213475.1 Nereocystis luetkeana | reverse complement strand
GGTTGGGACCGCACCTTCCTGTTTTATGGGCAAAACTGCTCGCAGTTTGACTGGTGTGTCCCCAAAACGGGACTGTAGCTCTAGAAAGGAACCTCAGAAAGTTCACATGCCACACTACCGCACGTATAGCACCTGCCCCCTCTCTTCAAAAAGGAGGGGCGGCGTGTGTGACTATATAGAGGTGACACTTTCCGGCCAAAATATTCCTGACCGGCCGGCTTCTTGACCAATATACCGCCAGAATATATATACCATTTGACTTCTTATTTTCGTGGTACCGTACTATTGCGGGGGGGCATAGTAAATAAGACCAACCGTACGCACAAAACCTATATATTTACCTATTTTTTACAAACAGTATTCGGTCCTACTTACTATGGCCCCCTGTAATACTGCGGGGACCGTAGTAAATAGGACCTACGGTACAAACAAAAACCAACATATTTCCCTATTTCTACTAGCAATATTTGGTCTTGGTTACTAGGTCCCCCGCTATATTATTAATTGGCTTTTGGGGTTGTCTAAAAAGAAACAGGAGGAAGAAGAAAAAAACAACCAAGCTACAGTAGCTGTGAGATCGAAAAAATCCGGGCTTTTCACGGGCTAAGGTTGAGCGTTTGGCCTGACCCTAGAACCCGACCAGTGAGGTTTTTGACCTAAAACGCGAAATTCCCTGGGGGAAAAAATACCGTGTATCGGACAGTTAAAAAGAAAACAAAATCAAAACTTGTTTGTACTGAGGTATGCGAAGATCTCTTTACGTGAGAAACCTAAGAAAATCAATCGCTTTTTTGAGAATACTGTGGGTATCCAGCGAGAGAAGAGTAGACCTACTGCTGTAGAGCTAACCCCCCCACCCATACGCAACCGGCAACATGCGTGTAATTGAGCCCCCCCCCCCCCCCGTCTCGAAAGGGATGCGTGGTCAATGGTCAAATGACTAAGGCAAGCAACAAATGAGTACGCCCCCCCCCCCCCCCCCCCCCCCTCTAGAAAGATCCATTCATTGCTGTCTCTGGAAATGCCTACCCCGGAAAATAAATTAACTCATTGAAGCTGTCATCCGTACGGAAGTCCGCCTCACAAGCGGTTCTTAGTAGGATGCAGGTCACCCTTCATGCGACTCGCCGGACACCTCACGGTGCTTCGCAAAGCTTGGTGCAATGTCTGCCTGGTCGGTCAAACCCGACGTGCTCCGTCCCGGCATTGTAGGGATGCGAGGGTCTATGGTCATACGACTACGCCATGCATGATATCGAGTACATCTTTCCTACCGAGTACACCCCCCCACCGTCTAGAAAGAGGTATACCTGTAGCCGGGAGGAGGAGGAAGTAGATGCACAGATGTGCCCGTGTGGCAAAGCAATAGAGAGTAGAACTCACATAGTAGGAGAATGTGAAATATACAAGAAGGAACGGGATGTGTTAGAAGAGGAGATGAGGGAAATAGACGAATGTGACATGGAGAAGTTTGATACACTATATAGCAGCGAGAAAACGATCGCTATCCTAGGAGATAGATGGTGGCCACAAGGCGGCCAAACAGGAAGGGGATAAGATTCGCCAAAAGTTTCCATGTAATATATGGAAACAACGTAATGAGCGCCCAATTGCAGGAGGTGTCTCTATTAGGAGTAGGAACGGTGCTCCGTCTCGAAAGGGATGCGTGGTCAATGGTCAAATGACTCAGGCGAGCAACAAATGAATACCCCCCCCCCGCCTCCGCACCCTCCGGGGTTGTACGTGTCATGGTAACATTTTCTTTTTGCTGCACGAGGGGTCGTTTTATTCCCAGGCATACATGGGCACCAGCCACTCGCGCTCTGAGAGCAAGCACACCCTGGGCCCGGAGTTCGCGAGGCAACTCGTGGAGAGTTTTCCTCTGAGTTTTCCTCGTATAAATAGGCATCACACATATCGCGCTTCTTTCTGTTTGCACTCTCCCCTTTCCGCCGTAGTCGGGAAAAAAAGCAGCTCGGACGAATCGTCCGGGGGGGGGGGGGGGGGGGGGGGGGGGGGGGTCTTTTGCTTATCTTGTTGCGTGTTATTGGTAGACGCTGCGTGCGGCAGAAAACATATCAGGCACCGATCTAGCCGTTGCTACCCGGCGATGATTGGCATGTGTTCTCTCCCGCTCGGATCGCCGGAGTGTTTTACGCTACTGTGTAGGTCGGTACGGCAGCTACAAAGTAAAAACATTGTTGTGTCGAAAGTTTTTTCTGTGAATATTATAGAGCTTTGTCGCCTGCCCCCCCCCCCCCCCCCCTACTCAAGGCGTTTCGTGCTTAGTGCAAGCAGTTGTGTCTTGCCTAGTCGGTGAAAACTGACGTGCTCCGTCCTGATAATCAATGCAGGGATGCGAGGGTCAGTGGTCTTAAGACTGCGGCCATGCATGATGAGAGTATCCCCCCCCCCCCCCCCCCGCGCCTATGATATATAGGTTGGGTTGGCGTCGGTTGCAACGACAATGTAAAAACATGCCGCTCACTACGTGAGCTAGACAAGCAGGGTACCGCTTTCTTTTCCTATTCTTTTTGGTGGTCGGTCACAGCTGGTTGTGGGTAAGATCATCAGTGCAACGTGAGAACCTTTACTCCGCACAAGTGGGAATGATCGTATCACGTAGTGTTTATGGTAAGGCACCCAAGAGGCAGTTACATGGTACTCGCATTGCTGTCTCTGGAATTGCCTACACCGGAGATTAAATCAACTCATTGAAGCTGTCATCCATATGCAAGTCCGCCTCACAAGCGGTTTCTTAGTAGGATGTAGCCCACCCTTCATACGACTCGCCAGACACCTCACGGCGCTTCGCGCTTGGTGCAAGCACTGTCTGCCTGGTCGGTGAACACCCGACATGCTCTGTCTCGACATTGTAAGGATGCGAGGGTCTATCGTCATACGACTACGACCATGCATGATATCGAGTACACATCTCCTATCGAGTACACCCCCCCCCCTGCGAGCACCCAAGAGACAGTTACATAGATCTCCTATTGCTGTTTCTGGAAGTAGCTACACCTGAAATTAAAATAACTCAATAAATCTGTCATCCATATGCAAGTCCGCCTCACACGCGGTTTTCAGTGGGATGCAGCTCACCCTTCATGCGACTCGCCGGGTACCTCACGGCGCTCGCGCTTGGTGCAAGCAATATCTGCAATGTCTGTCTGGTCGGTGAAACCCGACGTGCTCCGTCCGGCATTGTAGGGATGCGAGGGTCTATGGTCATACAACTACGGCCATGCATGAGATCGAGTACATCTCTCCTATCGAGTACACCCCCCGAGGGTTTATGGTCATCGACTACGCCCATGCAAGACAATGAGTACACCCCCCCCCCCCCAACACACCCAGTAATTAACTGGGGATTGTTAACGCGCATACATGATAACATATACCCGATACCGTATAGCAGGTTCTTCACGCTGCTACTAATAGTCTATTAGTATTAGAAGAGAAGTTCTTACGATGGAGGTTCACGCTATTTTTTCTGAGGATGATCCTCACATTAGGAGCTCAATATATCTCACCCGAAAGCTGACCTCAGCAAAAATCAAGTTGTGTCCGATGAATAATCACAATGGCCGAGTTTACAAAAACGTCATTCTTCGAAACAAGATTGGCATTGGGACGGTTGTGGGCTAAGGAGCCCCGTCATTCAGAAAACATTATAGCGGAAATGTCCCACCTCTATCGTGGAACGCGTCAGAAAAGGTGCTCCGTCTCGAAAAAGGATGCGTGGTCAACGGTCAAAATGACTTGAGCAAGCAACCAATAAATGAGTACGCCTTCCCTCCCCCGCCACGTTGTTAACAATGTTTTTGGAACGCGCATACATAACATGTGCCGTGTAAGAAGCCGTACAAGACAGTGTCTGGTACCGCACACCCGGTACCAGAGGTATATATTAAGATTTTTACGCTGCTACGCAGCACTCAGTCGACGGCACTGTAGAATCCGACATCAGGCCCCAAGAACACAACAACAAACGCACACGCGTGTCTCCGCTTTTTTTTTGTGACCCCCCCCCCCCCCCCCCCCCCCCCCCCCTCCCCCGGTATTAGCAAAGAGGGGGGTCTAACGCGCATACAAAATGTATGCCAAGGGAAGAAGGTGCACACAATACCCTGGTACAATGTCATCTACCTGGGACGACAGTAGAAAATGCAAGATGACACAGCGCACTCTTGGACGAGTTCACAGCATGGGCGTAACCAAGGAGGCGTTGCACGATAGGGGTTCACCCTAACTTTTCCGAGGCTCTTCGCTCGAGGAGCTCCACACCTCGCCCGAAAACTGACTTCAGAAAAAATCAAATTACATCCCCACGAATAATGCCATGGCCCCAAGCATACAACTATTAGTACGTCATTTTTCGACACAAGATTTATGTTCCGACGATTTTGGGTCAATTAAGGAGCCCCCCGTCATCCAGAAAACATTCTATTAATTATAGCGGATATGTGCTACCTCTATTACCGTAAAACGCGTCCGGAATCCTTGCGGAGACATCAGCGTAGCAAGCCCACGAGAAGATGTCCAAAACCCTCTCAATTAGGTATCGCCCACATAACGGTGTGCCGCAGTACGCAGTTCAACGTCTCTACGACCGTTTTTTTTTCGTATTCATTTCAGCACGACCAATGGTTGGTGTGGTACGCATTGATTGGTCAATGTCTCCACGATTTTTTTTTTTTTTTTCGCGTCTAGGCTGCTGTGCAAGTTTCGACGCGAGTCGACGAGGAAAGAAACCGCTGCGTTCTCCTCACGATTAAAATAAAAATGAAGGCAGAAAAAAAAGGAGTGGGGAGGGGGGGGGAGGGGAGCCTGCCGTTATTTTACCCCGGCTCTGTGAGTTAACCGCTACTACGGGCGACCATAGTGAATAGGACCAAATATTGTCGGTGAAAATAGCGAAATATATAGGTTTTCGGGTGTACCGTAGGTCCTACTTAATATGGCCCACCCTACTATTAATAATAATGATTATTTCTCTTGCCATCCGACAATGTGCAGCATGATCCTCAATATTGATCACTGGTAACTTTCCCGAAAGAAGAAAACCTCGGAAACAAGTGGAAACCCATGCACCAAGTCTACCTCCCTTCTGTGCCAACTTTCGGCTTGTCTACTCCATTTGCTGTCCTTGCTCCTTCCTTCTCATTACGTCCTATTTTTAAGTCCTAAGCTGCATCCATCTCCATCTCCATCCCCACGCCATCGGTGTGGGTCTGGTCGTCCCTCCCCCCCCCTGTTCCTTCTTCCTTCTTGGCGGTCCCTAAGCTGGAGCTTGAACCTCGACACCCTCCTCGAAATGGCGATCTGAGTGGTCACCGAGACGATTTGGAGCAGGCGTTCCTTCACTACCCCCCTTCCTTGCCATCGACCCACCATCCCTCCCCCCCCATGACGCTAGCTGCCAGCTGGTCAATGAAGTTGCTGCCCTCTACCCCGAGGCGCCCAAAGCTTTCCACCGCTAAGGTGGCCAGTTTGTGGCTCCGCTCGTCGAAGGACACGTGTCCCGGATAGGAGGGAGAGAGAAAATAAGGGCGAAACTACTACCGATAAATGGGAAGAAAAAACAAACAAACAAACAAACAAAACAAAACAAACGAACGAACATAGGGGGGAGCGGGGGGTTCCGGCCACCTGGTGTGTCTCCAAACTAATTTTCTCGACAAACGCAGAGAGCCGATTATATTTCCATGTCTACGTGTGTCTTATTATTAAAATGTCGCGACGAATTATTTCTAAGGCGCTACGTACTAAAGGCGCTGTGCGAACCTGTGATAGTACGAGGCAGTCAGTATGGACCTATAAGGATCGAATACTACTACTATTACTACTATTACTACTACTACTACTACTACTACTACTACTACTACTACTACTACTACTACTACTACTACTACTACTACTACTGCTACTGCTACTACTACTACTACTACTACTACTACTACTACCGCTACTACTACTACTACTACTACTACTACCACTACTACTACTACTACTACTACTACTGCTACTACTACTACTACTACTACTACTACTACTACTACTACTACTACTGCTACTGCTACTACTACTACTACTACTACTACTACTACTACTACTACCGCTACTACTACTACTACTACTACTACTACTACTACTACTACTACTACTACTATTAATACTACTACTACCACTACTACTACTACTACTACTACTACTACTACTACTACTACTACTACTGCTACTGCTACTACTACTACTACTACTACTGCTGCTACTACTACTACTACTACTACTACTACTACTTACTACTACTACTACTACTACTACTACTACTACTACTACTACTACTACTGCTACTACTGTCATCTTGCACGGGCGCCTCCGGCTCTGCTCAGGTCACTCATACACGAAAAAGGGAAAAGCCTGAGGGGGATGCTTGAAAGTTACGCAGATAGTTTGTATTATTAATATGAATAGCGGCGCTTGCTTGTTATGCTCGCCGAGTGACGCATGCTACAGCGAGCAGTAGAGGTGCACCCCCCTCATTATTATTTCTCTTGCCATCCGACAATGTGCAGCATGATCTTCAACATTGATCACTCATAACTTTCCCGAAAGAAGAAAACCTCGAAAACAAAAGGAAACCCATGCACCAAGTCTACCTCTCTTCTGTGCCAACTTTCGGCTTGTCTACTCCATTTGCTGTCCTTGCTCCTTCCTTCTCATTACGTCCTATTCTTAAAATCCTAAGCTGCATCCAAGCCCCATCCCCCCCCCCTTATTGGTTTTCTGAGGCCTTCCGATTGTGGACCTCGTATGTATGTATATAGAAAACTCACAACCCACCCAACAACTGGCTCAGACTTAGGGTCAGGGTTATCAAAGTGCAAAGTGGTTGATGAATGTTCCCATGGCCTAGGTATACGAAAAACAAAAAAATGCAAAACAAGAACGGATTTTTTCCGACGGTATTGGGTTGGGTTAAGGCCCATCAACGTCCTTCAGAAAATATGTTCAGCCAAAATGTGCTAATATCATACCTCTTCCATGGCAGCACGCGTCGAGTGCTCTTCTTCTGGAACGAAGGAGCGCGGAGCGCGAGCGATTCTTCATCCACACAGGGCAGGTGATAGAACACCTGGCGGGTATGATGAGGGCGCACTAACTGGAAATAATTAACGCCGCAGCAGGGGAGAGGGGAGACCACGCATCCTTAGCATTCCCACCTTGTTGTGGGAAAATCAACTGATCATTCGTCCGGTGGGGGGGGGGGGGGGGGGGGGGGGGGGGGGGGGGGGGGGGGGGGGGGGGGGGGGGGGGGGGGGGGGGGGGGGGGGGGGGGGGTGGGGTGCACTCATGTCGTGCATGGCCGTAGGCTTACGACCATAGACCCTTGCATCCCTACAATGCCGGGAGGGGGGGGGGGGGGTGGGTACTCATTATCATGGCAATGGCCGCAGTCGTATGACCATAGGCCCTCGCATCCCTACCATGCTGGGACGGAGCACATCGGGCTTTCACCGACCAGGCAGACATTGATTGCTTGCAGCAAGCGCGAAGCGCCGTGAGGTACCCGGCGAGTCGCATGAAGGTTGAGCTGCATCCTACTAATACTAAGAACCGCTTGGGATGCGGACTTGCATATTATGGACGACAGCCTTAGCAAGTTAATTTAGTTTCTGGTGCAGCCACTTCCAGAGACAGCAACGGGAGTGCTATGTAACTGTGCCTCTTGGGTGCCTTACCATGAACACTACGTGATACGCTGACAGGGGGGGGAAGGGGTGCACTCATCATGTTGTGCATGGCCGTGGTCGTACGACCGTAGACCCTCGCACCCCTTTCGAGACGGAGCACCGGGGGCGGGGGGGGGGTGTACTCGATAGGAGAGATGTACTCGATCTCACGCATGACCGTAGTCGTATGACCATAGACCCTCGCATCCCTACAATGCCGGGACGGAGCATGTCGGGCTTTCACCGACCAGGCAGACATTGCTTGCACCAAGCGCGAAGCGCCGTGAGGTGTCTGGCGAGTCGCATGAAGGGTGAGCTGCATCCTACTAAGAACCGCTTTTGAGGCGGACTTGCATATGGACGACAGCTTCAATGAATTGATTTAATTTCCGGTGTAGGCATTTCCAGAGACAGCAATGGGAGCGGGGGGGGGGGGCACTTACCTACACGGTGTAAGGTAGGGTTCCGCTTTCCCACAGCTCGTCGGCAGACTATTTTTATTTTTTTAACCGAATTTTGAAAATGACCGCTCGCTGTTACTACTGCTTTCGTTCATTCTCTGAGAGGGAGCTTAGAAATCCCCACGATTTATTCGGTGATATAACTTCGGTGACAACGAACGAAAATCACGGAATACTATCGGGAAGCATTGTTGTTAGTGTGATTTCTAGACACCTATCATGTGATACATACATACATGCTAACATCATACATTTATTTCATGTAACAATCCTCGTACTACAATCAGCGGTGGTACATGCATGCAGTATTGATGGTGTTTGTTTTGTTTTTGTTTTCTGTTTTCGTCGAGGCTCTCACCCTTCCTGTTCTTCCGGTTCATCATGTCGAACGAAGCATAACGACGGCCGGAATATATATGTAAATATATACCAGGTATGTTCTTCATCTTCTTCAGTATCTCGGGACGTACATATCACTCACGTCAGTCAGTAGTAGTAAAAGCAGTCCACACGGAAATATCGACACGTTAACAAGTGCTATACCACTGGTACGTACGTATCTATCAGCAGTATATATATGGTCCGAGGGTGCTCGACAAGAAGATAAAACAACCTACGAGTACTATTGATATTAATACTATATAATACCTGGTACATAATACACCCCTTCCTCCTTCCCTTATGTATGTCAAGATGAAAAACAAACCAGTTCGTTGTTACTGGACGAACATTACGAAGAGCGAACTATTTTTCGCATTTGTATTTACCCCCCAGTCTGGGTCTCGAAAATGGGTACTATTATTATTATCATCATCATCATTATTATTATTATTATTATTATTATTATTATTATTATGATCATTATTATTATTATTGTTATTTTTATTATTATTATTATTATTATTATTATTATTATTATTATTATTATTATTATTATTATTATTATTCTCAGTATTATTATTATTATTATTATTATTATTATTATTATTTTTTTTTTTATTATTATTATTATTATTATTATTATTATTATTATTATTATTATCATTATTATTATTATTATTATTATTATTATTATTATTATTATTATTATTATTATTATTATTATCATTATTATCATTATTATTATTATTATTATTATTATTATTATTATTATTATTATTATTATTATTATTATTATTATTATTTCCCTTGCCACCCGACAAGGTGCAGCATGATCTTCAACATTGATCACTCATAACTTTCCCGACAGAAGAAATCCTCGGAAACAAAAGGAACCCCATGCACCACAACAAGGCTACCTCTCCCTTCAGTGCCAACTTCGCTGTGGTAGAGAGTAAGTGCACAGCCACAAGACGCCGCGGTGCTTGCCTGTGGTGCTTGTCTGCTTCGTTCGGTGTATCGATATTCTTGTCGGTGCATTTTTGTTGCCCAGAGCAAAGAAAGGGCAAACGCACAGCACTATTTTTTCATCTTGATGGTACCAGGTACCTGGTACCAGGTATGTTTTATTTTTTATTTTTGTGGTATATACACTCTTGTTGTGTCTGATCGACTGCTGCATGGCATCACAAATGTATGATTACAAGTTCGATGAAGTATAATACTTTATGAAATAAATGTAGATATATATACTGGTGGTGCTATTGATACTATTACGGGGGTCCATAGTAAATAGGACCAAATATTATTAGTAAAAATAGCTAAATATATAGGTTTGTGTGCGTACCGTAGGTTCTATTTGATATGGTCCCCCGTAATACTACTACTACTACTACTACTACTACTACTACTACTACTACTACTACTACTACTACTACTACTATACTATACTGCTACTCGTACATTTTTATTGATCGGCGCATTTTAGCATGATGATACTCGTAGTGCTTCTTGTAGTGCACCTGGTACAGAACAGTAGTACACACAAAAAATAAATAATACCAGGTATCGATTCAAGTTGGAATGGAATATGTACGATGTACTCTTTTTTTAGAACAACATTATTACCAGGTACACATTTTCGCATGGCAACGATAATAATAAAGTACATTGTCGGAGGACAAAATTAATAAAGAGATAATAACAATGACAGAGACTGATGATGCGTAGTACTGCAGTAATACAGACTATTTTAATAGCAGCATAGTTTTGTGACCACGGAGGGAGCCTTTTTCTCTTTTTGCTGCTTGTCCCCTTTAGAACCGCAGTCCCGTTTTGGGGACATTTAGGGACAAACTACTTGAAATTAGACTGCTTTGTCCCCAAAATGGGGCTGCAGTTAGTTCTAAAAGGGGTAAGTAAGGTATACCAGGGGTAGTATATTAAGAAGAATCGCAGGGTACGGAATCAAAAGGGACGACTCAAACTAAATGTGTATTACAGGGGACCACACAGCAGTAAATAGGACCTACGGCACACACAAGAATCTATATATTTACCTATTTTTACCAACAATATATGGTC
This sequence comes from Nereocystis luetkeana, assembly GCA_031213475.1. NCBI lineage: Eukaryota > Phaeophyceae > Laminariales > Laminariaceae > Nereocystis > Nereocystis luetkeana. The sequence goes on along the minus strand of JARUPZ010000035.1, from coordinate 1,944,692 downwards.
CTATATACTATGAGCCTGTCCTGCGACCACGGACTGCATTGTATTGTGAGTTAACGTGAGAACAACAACAACAACTATGTATGGTCTCCCGAAATAAGAGTGTGGACCCTGCCAGGGAGCGGGAGAGAGGGGGCTGTGTCACTGCGTGCGTGCGTGTGCTGGACGGCAAACAGCAACAAAGCATAGCAGCAGCAGCCGCCGACGCCTCAAGGCCGAAGAGTGTTTCAGTGTATTAGAGATGATACTTACTTGTCAGTAACCATCATATTCGTTACTCGATTACACTTACATCATCTGGCATACATTTACGCATTATATGTACAACAGACAGTTTTCCAGTCTGAGTTATACTGTATAGTAGGATAGCAGCAGCTGTCTTTTTACGCATATACTGCTGTGCACCCGTACGCACAGAATAAAGTCCCAATGACGAGTAGTGCCATGGATCTACTGTTGTTGTGGTACATACGTACATGATCTACGGTAGACAGCACATTTAGTACGTGCTATCATTGGTGCATAATGGAAAGGATATCTTCAGTATCCCTCCGAGACCGGTAGCATAGTTTTACTGTTACAATGTAGTTCTGGTTGGAGGAACAACATAGGCTACACTGGGGTCATGGATATGTACCCCAAGATATATTGTTCTTTACAGTAAATCTGGGGGTTCTCTTCGTTGTTTTTATTTTGAACGGAATACGAGGGTATTCCCTCATTTTGTTTTTGTTTGACCGAAGTGCAAGGGTCGTCCTTTGTTGCGAGCTGCGAGCGCACACGCGCACCGCCCTCCCCTTTGAGCTCACTCTACTTTTGCTCTACATCTGCTCATCATCATCAGCTTCCAGCTGAGCAATCAATCAACAATGTGGCTTGGGGTCACCACACCATCTTCTTCTCTTCTATGTTGAAGCTTCACGTATTAGTCACCTGACAGTGACTACGTGTTTGCCTCGAACATTTTGACTGTGTATTGCCGGCCATCGGCAATCGAGTCTAGGCGTACACACCAGTTACGAGCTGGTACACACGCCAATCGCCATACCTAGTAGGTTCTGCGCCATAAACCTTTAATAGGTTATGAGCCTCGAAACGCGTAAACGCGGCAAGCTACTAGCAGCGGTGGCCCAAGACTGCCACCCTGGACTGCTACTGGCTCGCTATACATACAGCAGGAGGAGGACTGGACTTTTTCAAGATCAAGAAACCTGCTGCTACGTACGACGAAAAGGAAGCTTCTTCTGCGACGAGAGGAACGAAACATCGAAGACCCACGTACTTCGTTGAAACGTGAGTGTCACGTGGTACATATACCGCGTGCTTGTACGAGGGTCCTGCGTAGGGCATTATATTACTGCTGTAGTTCACTACTGCTGTACTGCTGTAGTTCACTGCTGCTGTAGTCTAGTTGCTGTAACTACGATAGAGACACCTACAGAGTACCACCGCGTAGGAGTTGTGACAATCTCACCTTCTCCGCTTTGTCTTTCCATAGACGAGGACCAATAATCTCGAGAAAACCTTGAGTGTACCTGCTGCTGTACGCTGAACAACAGCAACTCCACTTTACAACCCAGCAAACCTGAGGTTAGGAGCTCTGCTGAGCGTAGTCCATCTCGTGGATCGTAAGCCTCAGTTACTCTGAGCAACAGCGACATTTAAGTCAACTGCCGACAAGCATTTCTGCTGTCTGTTAAAGGAGCGCTGAACTTCGATAAATAAATTAACCCGCTGTACGCTGCCCAACAGCAACTCCAAATTACAACCCAGTAAATCTGAAGGTTAGGAGCTCTGCTGAGCGTAGTCCATCTCGTGGATCGTAAGCCTCAGTTACTCTGAGCAACAGCGACATTGAAGTTATCTCCCGACAAGCGTTCTGCTGTCTCTGAACTTATTTCGATACATTTCCAAGAGGGCCTTCGGCCCCAGAGAGATTTTCTTTCTCCAAGAGGGCCATCGGCCCCAGAGAGATTTTGTTTCGACAGTCGTCATTGGACTCCACGTGGATCCGTGACCCCACACGACCGTTGAAACAAGAACTATAATAATAGCAAATAGTTTCTCCGAGGAGGATACGTACGACAACAGTTTAGTTTCGTGTCTTGATCACACAGCACAGAGCAGTACTGCTATCTACTGTGTGCATCTCACCTCCGGCCATATTTCTCATACGAAGTGTGGACTCGAAAAATCTTGACTCAACGTCGAGTATTATTATACTGCTGTACGCTGTCAAGGACAACTTCGCCACAACTCACAGCACCGCTGGGGTTAAGGAGCTCTGCCTAGTGTAGTCCACATCGTGGATCGTCAGCCTCGGGCAATCCGAGCTGCAGTTGTATAGAAGTAACTCCCGGCGGTACCACCGTCTGTAAAAAGGGACCCTGACTTCACAAATTTCCAACAGGGACCTCCCCGCGGGATCATCAAGGAGAAGCCCCTGAAAATAACTCAAATCTCGATAGTGCATCGCGTCGAGTACTTACGTAGCTTGGTGCTGTTTCAATAGCTACCCCAAAGACAATCACAGTACTCCTGTAGATTAGAGGCATTGCTAGGCGCCATCCACTACTGGTGTGGATTTGTCAGCCTCGTGAATCACGAGCAAAATCTATTATAGGAAGCATCTCCCGGCCATCGCTGCCTGTGGTGACTGAGCTCTGCTTCTTGTATCATCAAGAAGGAACCCGTGTACTGTTGTATCATCACCTTCATCTGGATGATACTACAGCAGTACACTGCCGACTGCTGTAATATACATACGGCAAATATAAAGCCTCGGGATCCCCGAGCATCGTGCGGCAGCTACTCCAAGAAATACTGCTGTATACCAGGTACCTGGTATACGGTACTACTGGTGTTGTTGTAGTATCGTACGAGATCACCTCACCAAGAACTACAATATTTAACAAAAGATTCCTCATCAGGGACCGGAACGTCATCATCACAGAATGGAACACTACCACCGCCACAAGCTGGAGTGTCATCATCATCAGGATGTATCATCGTGTGCATCTTCTTTTTTACCCGGGGACGCACCTGGGGGATACAGCAGGGAACTCTGGTAATGTACTACCTACTGTATCTGGTAGTCTTTTGAGCAAGCAGTAAACCACTTGCAGTGATCGTCCACATTGTTCCTTTGTTTATTTTTGGGGCGGCAGGAACTTTCGACCAGGTTTATTCTTTCCTGTGATTGTAGCGGATCGACAAACCATTTTCACTTTATAAAGACTACCAGGTACTCCTGTAGCAACCCTCGTATGTAGTTTAGGTATACACACCCACCTCATACAAGCAGGTGTTGCAGTAGTATGATACCAGGTATAGAACAGAACGATTCTATGTTCGGTTATTTTATTGCCCTTTCATGTGTTGAATTCACTCCTTGGATCTCATCCGGTAGGTACATCATGTACACCTGAATATCCTTGGAACCATCATACAGGTACATTATGTACAAGTAAGTGTTCCCAAAACAATATCACTCCTTGATGTTGCATGTGTGTTTCTTTTTAAGAAGTTTTAGCATGTAACGCAGAGTAAGAAAGTGTACGCTCAACGGGAGGAGGTATTAGAGATGATACTTACTTGTCAGTAACCATCATATTCGTTACTCGATTACACTTACATCATCTGGCATACATTTACGCATTATATGTACAACAGACAGTTTTCCAGTCTGAGTTATACTGTATAGTAGGATAGCAGCAGCTGTCTTTTTACGCATATACTGCTGTGCACCCGTACGCACAGAATAAAGTCCCAATGACGAGTAGTGCCATGGATCTACTGTTGTTGTGGTACATACGTACATGATCTACGGTAGACAGCACATTTAGTACGTGCTATCATTGGTGCATAATGGAAAGGATATCTTCAGTATCCCTCCGAGACCGGTAGCATAGTTTTACTGTTACAATGTAGTTCTGGTTGGAGGAACAACATAGGCTACACTGGGGTCATGGATATGTACCCCAAGATATATTGTTCTTTACAGTAAATCTGGGGGTTCTCTTCGTTGTTTTTATTTTGAACGGAATACGAGGGTATTCCCTCATTTTGTTTTTGTTTGACCGAAGTGCAAGGGTCGTCCTTTGTTGCGAGCTGCGAGCGCACACGCGCACCGCCCTCCCCTTTGAGCTCACTCTACTTTTGCTCTACATCTGCTCATCATCATCAGCTTCCAGCTGAGCAATCAATCAACAATGTGGCTTGGGGTCACCACACCATCTTCTTCTCTTCTATGTTGAAGCTTCACGTATTAGTCACCTGACAGTGACTACGTGTTTGCCTCGAACATTTTGACTGTGTATTGCCGGCCATCGGCAATCGAGTCTAGGCGTACACACCAGTTACGAGCTGGTACACACGCCAATCGCCATACCTAGTAGGTTCTGCGCCATAAACCTTTAATACAGTGTACCAGGTATCGTTTACTCGTCGTACCTGGTGTATTCAAAGAACAAAGAACAGTTTCGTTTTTTTATTTTTTCAAATTTTTCAAACTCTTTTTCACAAATTCATCGGACACGCGGACAGCATTTTTTTTTTTTTTTTTATCCTCCGACGGATTGGTAAAAATAAAGCTTAAGCTCACCACACTTCCACGTTCGTGTCGTGTGTCAATTTAGCCCAGTTGGGCACGTTGACCCGACCTGACCCCCGAGAGGAGCAGGTGCGGTGGAGATAGCCACCCGGGAGAGTCATCTCTCCCGGGTAGTGTGGGACTTGCGTTTGCTCACCCACCAACAAAAACCAAGGCTATGAGGCCTTCCCGCCGGACTCGGACCAGTTACGGTCCACCCTACCCGTTGGGGCGTTGGTCCTCAGCATGCTTGGCAACTTGCTCTCTTTCAAATTATTATCATCATTTCTCTTGCCATCCGACAATGTGCAGCATGATAAATGAACGAGTAAGTACTATTTTACGGGGGACCATAGTTAATAGGACCTAGGTATAGTAGGCACAATTCGATGCGAGTCGACGAGGGAAGAAAAGGCTGAAATCTTCTCGCGATAAAAAGGAAGACACGTACCGTAGCGGGAAGGGGGTAGAAGAGCCTGTTATGTGACCCCGGATCTGAGTTACGAGTTGGAAGGAGAGAGAGAAGACGATGTGCGAAGATAATAAATGGGATGAGCAAAAAATATATGGTATTATATTATACATAAAAAACTACCAGGTATAAATTTAACCATTTTTACTCACAATATTTGGTTCTATTAACTACTGTATTTTTATTTTTTATTTTTGCACATCCCATTTATTATCTTCGCACATCTTCTTCTCTCTCTCCTTCCAACTCGTAACTCAGACCCGGGGTCACATAGCAGGCTCTTCTACCCCCTTGCCCCTACGGTATGTGCCTTCATTTTTTTTATCGCGAGAAGATTTCAGCCTTTTCTTCCCTCGTCGACTCGCATCGAATTGTGCCTACCCACGCCGCTGCAAGGCGCTCTCAACAATTAATTATTGAATCCTTTTTTATTTTTATTTTTGCAAATAAAGTCAAATGTCCGACCCACCTGGGGCTCGAACCCAGGACTCAAACACAAGTAGAATTCGAGGTTAACCACTTGAACCACCGGGGCGACCGGCTGTACATATGGTCCCCCGTAATACCTGATACCTTTTTTTTATAGATCGTGCAACTAACTGCTGAATGTGAATTATAGATCTAAATTGGGTATTCTCAGATGGTGAATTATTGTACTGATAATTAAGAACAGTAAATACCTCCTTGTAGCAACATCGAAATATCGTCCAGGCGAAATTATGCTGAAAAACAGGATATCATGCTAATAATAATATCATGCTCACACATTATAAATCTATAAATAATAAATAGTGTGTGTGAGTTCTTCCTACCCGTAATATTTATAAGTTGTACAGCAGCATATATCAACATTCATACCCTAATACCTGCTATATAATACCAGGTACCTGGTACCTGGTAAATAAATGAACATGAAGAAATTGGAAGAAGAGATCGTTTCTTCCTCTTCCACTTTTTCGTCCTCATTATGTCTCAAACGAATCTGCCTGGTACTAAACTGTACCGGCTATCGTTGACTATTTATTACACACAGATACGTACACAAAAACATTTTAATTGCGACGCGAGGGATTCAGGGGATGATTGTTAACCCCTTTAGAACCGCAGTCCCGTTTTGGGGGCAAACTAGCCCCAAAACGGAACTGCGGCTCTAAAAGGGTTAAGGTCAGCCAGGCGGGACACTTTGTATCCCTGGACAAGGCAGGTCTGCCCATTATAAGGACCATTCTAATCGGAGAGCTTTTTCATCCAGATTTTCGACATTTTTTTCGCGCAATTTTTCGATCTCCCATATTTTCCTGATTTTTTTTTTCCGAATGTATGTGTGAAATTTAACAAAGTTGTTTTTTATTGCTTCCGGAGAATTTCACGAATAGTGACAGAACGCCTCCGTATACTGATACATATCTCCAAACATTTCCAAACTTTGGAAACTAGGGAAAAAGCGCTCTCCGATAAGAATGAGCCTAAGTCGGTACTCGTTGGTACTCACGTGTGCTGTTTGCTTAGAGATAGAAGTGAAAATCAGCTTTATTCCTTTCGTGGACGGGGAGACTGAGACCAAGCTCGTGCGCGTCTCTGGACAGCCCCCTGGTTTTCCACCTAAGATACGCTTTCTAAGTACTACAAATACGTTCCCAGTGCCTGAGCCCAGGTAATTACCGGGCTTTCAACCTCATACAAAGCAGTATCATAACACTAGCCCACTCTGATGAGCCGTCTATATACCAGGTACCTGGTATGCAGAATTATGGGATTTTCATAGAAACCCCGAATCCACGACTATTACGGGGGACCTATAGCAAATAGGACCTACGGTACACACAAAACCTACTTGGCACCTGGTATATATTTACCTATTTTTACTATTACGGGGGACCATAGTTAACAGGACCTATGGTACACATAAAACCTATATGTTTAACCATTTTTACTATCAATATTTGGTCCTGTTAACTACGGCCCCCCGTAATATCAATAACAATATTTGGTCCTATTCACTATGCCCCCCCGTAATGGAACATGAGTCGAAGATGCGGCTCATCAAAAACAACCCACACGCCTCTGAACAACAAGGCAGCGAAGCCGGCAAAGTACATAAAAACAAAAAATGAAAGGAAGACCTAGCCTTAAGGGGCAGGAAGAAATCGTCAACGAAGAAAACAGTTCCCCCCTGCAACGAAAACGAAAACTGAAAACGTCTCCCGAACGAACCTCGAATATTTTTTCATGAGTTCGTTTATGTAGGGTATTCGGTTTATATTGGGATGGCATCTACGCTATATTGTCGGAAGGCAAGCATGATAATAATAATATACCAGGTATCAATGTTGAAGATCATGCTGCACTTTGTCGGATGGCAAGGGATATAATAATAAGGGAAATAATAATGATGTAATGTTTAATATGCTTTCCATCCGACAATGTCCAGCATGAGCTTCAACGTTGATCACTCAAAACTTTTTCCTGAAAGAAGAAATCCCCGGAAAAAAAGGAACCCTATCTATGCACAAGGTCTATCTACCTTCAATGTCTACTTCCCTCTATGCTTTATCTACGATACTCTATTTTTGTTTTCTTTGCTCCCTCTTCCATCTCAATATGCACTCTTTACGTTCTATTCTTAAATCCTACCAGTACGCCGCATCCAAGCTCCGCCCCCACGCCAACGGTGTAGGTCTGTCTTCCCCCCCCCCCCCCCCCTGCTCCTTCTCGATTCTTGTCGACCCCTACGCTGGAGTTTGAATCGCGGCACCCTCCTCGAGATGGCGACCTGTGCAGTCACCGAGACGATCTGGAGTAGGCGTTCCTTCACCACTCCTTTCCTTCCCATCGACCCACCGTCCCTCCCCCCCCCCACGACACTATTAATAGCCGCCAGCTGGTCAATGAACTTACACTGACTGCCCTCTACCCCGAGACACCCAAAGCTTTCCACCGCTAGAGTGGCAAGTTTGTGGCTCCATTCGTCAAAGGACACATGTTCCGGACGAGCTAATAGTAGTGTTGGCGCTTGCGCGCCTCGGAGGTTGAGACAGCTGAATCATCGTGAACACAGCACTGCCTCCTCGCAGGTGCATCTGCGCTTGAGGGTCGGCATGGGTGACGTCCAGCAGGATGGACTTCTCCCTATATTCCCTGCCAGGAGCGTCCCGTAGACCTCCTCTCCTGACGACAGTTTTTTGTAAGTAACAATGATGAGAAATAGTGCAGGGGCGACGAGGTGGATCGATCGACCGACGGCGCGACGTACCGACGGCTTGACATATGACGCGACCGACGAAGGCGGACCAAGCCCCCCCCGACACAACCTACCTCGAGGTGCAGTGCAGCAGTTATTCTGTAGTACTCGTGTATAGGTATATACAGGGAGGAGTGGTCGCTCTATAGTGCCGGTTGAGCACTTGTATAGTGCCGGTTGAGTGCGTCCATAGTGCTGGTTGAGTGCATCCATAGCGCCGGTTGAGTGCGTATATAGTGCCGGTTGAGCACGTACATAATGCCGGTTGAGCACGTACATAGTTCCGGTTGAGCACGCATATAGTGCCTTGAGCACGTGCATAGTGCCGGTTGAGCACTCATATAGTGCCGGTTGAGCACGTATATAGTGCCGGTTGAGTTCGTATATACATTGCCGGTTGCGAATTTTGTCCTGCCGACGACGCCATTTATTTTTTATTACTTGAGGTCTTGTGGTCCGTTGGGCCACACTGACGAAAGGTTAACCGATCACCCAACCAGAACTAAGCCATTGCAATAATATTACGGGAGGCCATAGTAAATAGGACCAAACAAATATTGTGAGTAAAAATAGTTAAATATATACCTGATAGGTTTTTGTCTGTGCCGTAGGTGCTATTTACTATGTATGGTCGCCCGCAATAGTGCCCGGGGAATCGCTTGGCACGGACGGGATTGACCAGTCAGTGCAATAATGCTGGTTGCCGCCACACCGGCACTATATGTATATATATAGTGCATGCCTGCGGCTGTACGAACATGCCACAGTTAGTAGTAGTGGTGGGGAGGGGGCAGGGGGGAGGGGGCCCGCCATACGTGACCACCCCGTATCTGACTTCGGAGAATCAGGGGGGGCAAAGGTATCGAATGGGATGAAAGACAAACAAGCAAACAAGCAAACAAACAAACGAACGAACGAACGAACGAACGAACGAACGAAGAAAACAAACACGGCAAAAAATGTGTATATTTTGTATAGAATAGGGGAAAGTAGCCATGGGAGGTAGATAGACCTTAGTGCATAGGTTTCCTGGATAGACCTCGTGCATAGATATAGGTTTCCCTTTGTTTCAGGAATGTTTGAGTGATCAACGCAGAAGCTCGTGCTCCACCATTGTCGGATGGCATGTACAATAATTCGGGAAAGTTATGAGTGATCCATGTTGAAGATCATGCTGCACATTGTCGGATGGCAAGAGAAATAATAATAATAATAATAATAATAACAATAATGTTAGTGCTTAGTGCTTAGTGCTTGCTGCTGCTACTGGGATTGCGTCTGTCTGTAGCAATGTGCGGTGAATAGATCAATCCTGCAGCGGCGGGTTGTATCGCACGGGCAGTTATCATATATCACCCGCGTTTTTGTTCAAAATCCGACAACAACAGCAATCTGCAGCAGGATGAAGTTAAATGAGCATAAAACTACGCCGATCACTCATAAGCAGCGACTTGGTGACACGTAAAACATGGAGAACAAAAGCCAGGAAAACCGGGCTTTAGGACGCCCATGTATTGCACGAACAAACCTCGACTATATAGCTCGTTTCGTTACCTACTTCACGATGTTTCGGTTTCGCTCATCATCATCATCGTGCTGGCCCTGCTTAGTCTATTTCACTCCTTACCCTACTTGTATAGTAACTGAGATCCCCCCCCCAACCCCCTCATCTTCCCCCCCCCCCCCCCTCCCCCCGCTCTCCTCCCACCACCCTCACCCCTTACACCCCCCCCCGTTCTCCGCCCCCCCCCCCAAACGCATCAGAAAGGGAAGATAGCGGTTTAAGAGGGTTGCAGGGAGAGTTCACAAGGGAAGAAGTAAAGAAGTGCGTACCGTAGCTAAACTTAAAGAACAGAAATACATCAGGGGCAGACCAAAATAATAGCGAAGGAAGGTATGGAGCAAGGACGAGAAGGAATGCTCACCATGATGGTTATGTTGTATGCCTGGACATACATGGCAAAAGCGAGAGCACTCCATCTTGGATTGTGGAGAGAAGGAGGAGTAGAAACCACTTATTCAAGAAAAGGAGGTAAGGCTGACCCGGGGGGGCTGTAGAGGGGTGGCGCTGCTAAGCACAGCAGGCAGAACATTTTGTGAGATTTTGGTTGATAAAATTCGGAACAATGATGGAGAAGGAAGACCAAACAAGCAAGGGGAAACCAGGGTTTAGGCCGAACCGTAGCTGCGTAGACCAGTATTGCACACATCAAGTGAGATGACCTAAGGTAGGAAAGACGCGGAGATACCAACAACGTACTGTTTCTTTCTAGACGTACAAAAAGGCCTACGACACAGGTTTCCTGGAGAACAGAAGAAGGTGGATTGTGGGAAAAACTGTGTGAAGTATAGGTATCAGGGAAAATGTGTGGAGAACGATGAAAAAATTGACGGAATGTGCGAGTAAGTCCTGTGATCCTGGACGGGGAAATATCGAAGTATGTATGTCGATATTTTACGAGGAGTTGCACAGGGATGCACGTTATCGCCTAACCAGTTCAAGGTTTGTATTGACGACCTGGTGGTAGCAGTCGAACCAGCATAGCAGGGAGTCACGGTGGGGGAAGATACGTTGTCGGGATTGTGTAAGCAGTACCACAACAATCGATGTTTGCGGATGCGTAAGTGGGGATAATATCAGAAACACCCGAAGGAATGCAGAAACACATATCATAGGCGTTAGAATACACTATTACGGGGGACCATAGTTAATAGGACCTGTGGTATACATAAACACCTATATATTTGACCATTTCTACTAACAATATTTGGTCCTATTAACTATGGTCCCCCGTAATAGGAAAGAGAGAGTGATGGCGAACGTAAAGAAATGCGCAGTACTACAGTAGTTGTTAGTATCGACGATGAGGCAAACCCGGTAAATTTTCAGTCGGAGGTGGGGAGAAGATGAATTGCCGACCGTAGACCAGTATACTTACCTCGCCGTGGAGATCTCGAAAGACTGCACTTGGGATACAGTACACGTAGAGCAAAAGTAACAGGAGAGGGTAACGCACACGTAGGCAAGATGGGTGTGCCTTGCCGTGGGGATCTCAAAAGACTGCACTTGGGATACACATATAGCAAAATAAACAGGAGAGAGAGGGTAAAAGCACACGTAGGTAGGCAAGATGGGTGTGCCTTGCCGCAGAGATTTCGAAAGACTGCACTTGGGGTACACATATAGCAAAAGTAACAGGAGAGGGTAAAACACACGTACCAGGTAGGCAAGATGGATGTGATCCTAACAGACTCGCACCTTGACACCAGGATTAAGAGACGTCGTATCCTGATGAATGTGATAATACCAAAGCTAGAATATATATGCAGGAGAAGTATGGGAAGGGAATGCGAAACTCGTAAAACAGTTGGAAACAGCACACATCATGACAATAATAGGTAAAAAATCCTGAGATGCTCAAGTGGGACAGAGTAATACAGTAGCGAGAGCAGAACTGGGGATGCACTCACGCGAGACAGAAAGAGACGCGAGGAAGTTGAAAAGGCGATATAAAGTAAGGAACACGCCAAGAGAGAGGTTGCCAGCCGTAGTTGACAAAGCTGTGTGGGAGAAAGTAACAAGAGGGCGAGCCGTGGAATAAGGTGGGATAGCGCGAACGAGAAAGCATGGAAGGATGCAGGAGGAAACCAAGAAGACGTGGTGTCCGCCGGGAGGTTTGGGAGGTACAAGGCAGAAGTAGAAGGAATGCTAGAAATAAGGGAAAGGCTAGCGCGAGAAAAACAACGAGAAATCGGGGGAAAATAACGTAAGAGATATACGGCGGGTGGGAAGGTGTTACCTACTGATAGGGGTAAAAGATCGATCGATTACCCAGCCCAGGGTAATCCTTGTAACACGGGGGATTGAGCGGAGAGATACGAGTGAAAACATATTTGCACGGCCCAATGGACTTCGCGAAAACGCTGAAACTGCGATTTCGTTAGGGGACCTGAACCTCCCAAAAAAAAAAGAAGAGGTATACCAGTAGCCGGGAGGAGGAGGAGGAGGAGGAGGAGGAGGAGGAGGAGGAAGTAGATGCACAGCTGTGTCCGTGTGGCGAATCAATTGAGAGTGAAACTCACATACATGTATTGAGGTGTCACCTGTTGAGCTGTAGGGGTAAAATATCGATCGATTACCCAGCCCAGGGTAATTCTGATAACACCCTCCCCTCCTCAGAATGGCGGGATCTTTGGGAGAGCCAGGGAGACATCCGTATTCAGGGACGCAAGCGCAGGCGCCTCTTCTATAAAAAAAAACGTCCGAAGTGAGATTCGAACCCGTGTCCTCGACGACGTCAAATGTAAAGGTGTTACTTACTGAGCTATAGGGGTAAAATATCCATCGATTACCCAGCCCAGGGTAATCCTTATAAAACCTAGTAGGAGAAGGTGAAAATGTACAAGGAGTAACGGGATGTAGTAGAAGAAGAGAAAATGAGGGAAACAGGCGAATGTGACATGGAGGAGTTTGGGACCGTAGTTAATAGGACCTATGGTATACATAAAAACCTATATATTTAACAATTTTTACCAACAACATTTGGTCCTATTAACTATGGTCCCCCGTAATAAATAGCAGCGAGAAAACGATCGCTATCCCATGAGATTATTATTATTACTTTTATTATTATTATTATTATTATTATTATTATTATTATTATTATTATTATTATTATTATTATTATTATTATTATTATTATTATTATTATTATTATTATTATTATTATTATTATTATTATTATTATTATTATTATTATGCTTGCCTTCCGACAATATAGCGTATATGCCATTCCGATATACACCGAATATCCTTCCGTAAATCAGCAGTATCCCTCATACGCTTCTCTGCCAGCCGTTTCCCAATTTAGATAGATGGCGGCAACAGGCGGCGAAATAAATAGGAAGGGGATAAGATAGGAAAACATATCCCACGTGTTTCGTGGAAGGAGTGCCTGAATATTGGGGGTGTCTCTAATAGGAGTAGAAACGGTGCTCCGTCTCGAAAGGGATGTGTGATCAATGGTCAAATGACCAAGGCAAGCAAAACAATGAGTACGCCCCCCCTCCCCCCTCACCAGCTTCTTCGCCTCCACGCACCCCCCCCCCTCACCTTCACCCTTACCTCATACCGCCCGACTCCACACATTCCCCACCCCCACCTCCGCCCCCACCCTAATGCCCACTTGCACATCCACCCCGCCCCCCCCCCTCCACACGAACACAACTTCCGCTCCACTCCCCCCCCCCAACCCCCACCCCCCCCGCTCCACCCCCCCCCCCCCAACCCCCACCCCCCCCGCCCTGTACCCCCCCCCCCTGCCCTATTTTTTTCACTCCCCCCCCCACCCGCCCCACACACCCCCGCCCCTCCCCTCTCCTGCCTCCCCACCCCTCCTGCCCCCCTTCCCCCTCCCCCCTCACTTCCCTCCCCCCCCCCCCTCCCCCCCCCCCCCTCCCCCCCTCCCCCCCCCCCCCCCCCCCCCCACCTCCACCCCTTCTCTTCTCTTCACCTTTCCCCCCCCCCTCTATATGTTATGTATGGGTTGGGTTGGCGTTGGTAGAAAACGGCACTGTAAAACATGCCGCTCATTACGTTAGCTAGACAAGCGGGGTACCGTTTTTTTTTTGTTTTTTTTTTCTTGGCGGTCGGTCGTGGCTGGCGATCGAGTTGCATTTGTGCGGGATGGAGAATCTTTACTCCGCACATACATGGGGGAATTATCGTACCAGGTACTGTATGTAGTGCTTATGGTAACGCACCCACGAGGCAGTTGCATAGTCGCCCCATTTGGTGTCTCTGGAAGTGGCCACACCGGAAAATACTTTAACCCATTGAAGCTGTCATCCATATGTACGTCCATCACAAACGGTTCCTCTTAGAATGCAGGTCACCCCTTCACACGACTCGTCCAACACCTCACGGCGCTTCGCGCTTGGTGCAAGCAATGTCTGCCTGGTCGGGGAAGACCCGACGTGCTCCGTCCCGGCATCATATGGATGAAAGGGTCTATGGTCATACGACTACGACCATGCATGATAATTAGTACCCCCCCCCCCCCCTCCCCGATGCTCTTGGAAGTGACCACACCAGAAAATCTATCAACTCGTTGAAGCTGTCATCCACAATGATCGTATCACGTACCTGGTAGTGTTCACGGTAAGGCAGCCAAGAGGCAGTTACATAGTACTCCCATTGCTGTCCCTGGAAGTGCCTACACCGGAAATGAAATCAACTCATTGAAGCTGTCGTCCATATGCAAGTCCGCCTCAAAAGCGGTTTCTTAGTAGGATGCAGCTCACCCTTCATGCGACTCGCCAGACACCTCACGGCGCTTCGCAAAGCTTGGTGCAAGCAATGTCTGCCTGGTCGGTGAAAACCCGACATGCTCCGTCCCGGCATTGTAGGGACGCGAGGGTCTATGGTCATACGACTACGGCCATGCATGAGATCGAGTACATCTCTCCTATCGAGTACCCCCGCCCCCCCCCCCCCCCCCCCGATGCTCTTGGAAGTGACCACACCGGAAATTAGATCAACGCGTTGAAGCTGTCATCCATAGGCAAGTCCGCCTCACAAGCGTACTACTCAACGCATCAAGTGTGGCGTTGCTTTGTGAACCGACCTAAACACTACTTTCAGCGACTTCTTGGCGATCAACAGCAGCGCGGGTCGACACAGGCGATTAGTCTATATATGTCTCGAAGCTATATACCCCTGCTCTTGGCCGCACCGTCGAAGAATCTAACGTCCCGCCGATTTTTGTTGCATTTTTTTTTTTTTTCGTGAGCCAATGGTTGCTCGGCGTGGATTGAGAAACCGCGTTTCAAAACCTACCAAATTTTCAACGCAAGATATATATATATATGCTTGCCTACCAACGTGCTTCAACAAGGTGTGATGAGTTGTGCAGCACAGGGGAAACCGTTTTCAATTTTCTTCAGTGCTTCGTTTTTAGTCCCGACGGAAAACCAGTTCCGACGGAAAAACAGTCCCGACGGAAAATCAAAGAGCAAAAAAAAAATCTCATTAGGGATACGACCCATCAATAGTGATAGTACATGTCTCTAGGGTTGGATGTGCACTGTACAGAACCTGCGTTGACCTGCTGTTCCCTAGGTATTATTATTATTACGGGGGACCATAGATAATAGGACCTACGGTACACACAAAAACCTATATATTTCGTTTTTTTTGCTAACAATATTTGGTCCTATTAGCTATGGTCCCCCGTAAGATTAATATTGTTTATGGTTGTAAGGAAGACAACAGGACGTAGAACAGATGCACACCAGGAAACTGTATGAGTGCCACCTGACGTAGCACGTACGTGTATGGCGATCGTTGTGGCGGTGGTCGGTGCTAAGCATGCTGCTAAAGTTCAAGCATGATGCTAAAGTTCGGTATGGAACTGGGAAACCGAGTAAACCATGCGAGTGATGATCACTATTTAAGGGGGAAACTATATTAAATAGGACCTACGGTACACACACAAAACTATATCGTTCCCCGATTTTTACTAACAACATTTGGTCCTATTTACTATGGTCCCCTGAAGAATCAACCAACCCGATATTATTATTACTCTTGCCATCCGACAATGTGCAGCATGATCTTCAACATGGATCACTCATAACTTTCCCGAAATAACCTAATATTAGTTTCATAGTGTTACGGGGGACCATAGTGAATAGGACCAAATACTTTGAGAAAAAATAGGTAAATATACGTACAGGTTTTTGTGTGTACCGTAGGTCCTATTTATCACGCCCCCCCGTAATAGTACCCCGTGTCAACGCCTCGGTAAATGGAGGTCGGAGTCTTTTTCCTTCGGGTACTCCTGGGACGCCTGAGGTACGTACGCACGCGTGGATGACATTCTAATACCGATGGCGGGAACCTAGCATACCTCAGCAGCACAGGGAGGCAAATGAGGCAAGGCGACCTCATACTTGCAGCAGGCCTTGTGCGTGTTCGAAGAAGAAGAAGAACAGAACGCCCCCCCCCCCGACGAAATCCCGCCGCACTCAAAATAAGAACACACCAACAAAACAAAAAAGACACAGCAACACGGCGACTGCCATCACCTCGAGACTATTACAGATGATACTTGTCAGTAACCATCATATTCGTTACTCGATTACACTTACGTCATCTGGTATACATTTACGCATTATATGTACAACAGACAGTTTTCCAGTCTGAGTTATACTGTATAGTAGGATAGCAGCAGCTGTCTTTTTACGCATATACTGCTGTGCACCCGTACGCACAAAATAAAGTTCCAATGACGAGTAGTGCCATGGATCTACTGTTGTTGTGGTACGTACGTACATGATCTACGGTAGACAGCACATTTAGTACGTGCTATATACGTGAGTGTCACGTGGTACATATACCGCGTGCTTGTACGAGGGTCCTGCGTAGGGCATTATATTACTGCTGTAGTTCACTACTGCTGTACTGCTGTAGTTCACTGCTGCTGTAGTCTAGTTGCTGTAACTACGATAGAGACACCTACAGAGTACCACCGCGTAGGAGTTGTGACAATCTCACCTTCTCCGCTTTGTCTTTCCATAGACGAGGACCAATAATCTCGAGAAAACCTTGAGTGTACCTGCTGCTGTACGCTGAACAACAGCAACTCCACTTTACAACCCAGCAAACCTGAGGTTAGGAGCTCTGCTGAGCGTAGTCCATCTCGTGGATCGTAAGCCTCAGTTACTCTGAGCAACAGCGACATTTAAGTCAACTCCCGACAAGCATTTCTGCTGTCTGTTAAAGGAGCGCTGAACTTCGATAAATAAATTAACCCGCTGTACGCTGCCCAACAGCAACTCCAAATTACAACCCAGTAAATCTGAAGGTTAGGAGCTCTGCTGAGCGTAGTCCATCTCGTGGATCGTAAGCCTCAGTTACTCTGAGCAACAGCGACATTGAAGTTATCTCCCGACAAGCGTTCTGCTGTCTCTGAACTTATTTCGATACATTTCCAAGAGGGCCTTCGGCCCCAGAGAGATTTTCTTTCTCCGAAAGGGCCATCGGCCCCAGAGAGATTTTGTTTCGACAGTCGTCATTGGACTCCACGTGGATCCGTGACCCCACACGACCGTTGAAACAAGAACCATAATAATAGCAAATAGTTTCTCCGAGGAGGATACGTACGACAACAGTTTAGTTTCGTGTCTTGATCACACAGCACAGAGCAGTACTGCTATCTACTGTGTGCATCTCACCTCCGGCCATATTTCTCATACGAAGTGTGGACTCGAAAAATCTTGACTCAACGTCGAGTATTATTATACTGCTGTACGCTGTCAAGGACAACTTCGCCACAACTCACAGCACCGCTGGGGTTAAGGAGCTCTGCCTAGTGTAGTCCACATCGTGGATCGTCAGCCTCGGGCAATCCGAGCTGCAGTTGTATAGAAGTAACTCCCGGCGGTACCACCGTCTGTAAAAAGGGACCCTGACTTCACAAATTTCCAACAGGGACCTCCCCGCGGGATCATCAAGGAGAAGCCCCTGAAAATAACTCAAATCTCGATAGTGCATCGCGTCGAGTACTTACGTAGCTTGGTGCTGTTTCAATAGCTACCCCAAAGACAATCACAGTACTCCTGTAGATTAGAGGCATTGCTAGGCGCCATCCACTACTGGTGTGGATTTGTCAGCCTCGTGAATCACGAGCAAAATCTATTATAGGAAGCATCTCCCGGCCATCGCTGCCTGTGGTGACTGAGCTCTGTTTCTTGTATCATCAAGAAGGAACCCGTGTACTGTTGTATCATCACCTTCATCTGGATGATACTACAGCAGTACACTGTCGACTGCTGTAATATACATACGGCAAATATAAAGCCTCGGGATCCCCGAGCATCGTGCGGCAGCTACTCCAAGAAATACTGCTGTATACCAGGTACCTGGTATACGGTACTACTGGTGTTGTTGTAGTATCGTACGAGATCACCTCACCAAGAACTACAATATTTAACAAAAGATTCCTCATCAGGGACCGGAACGTCATCATCACAGAATGGAACACTACCACCGCCACAAGCTGGAGTGTCATCATCATCAGGATGTATCATCGTGTGCATCTTCTTTTTTACCCGGGGACGCACCTGGGGGATACAGCAGGGAACTCTGGTAATGTACTACCTACTGTATCTGGTAGTCTTTTGAGCAAGCAGTAAACCACTTGCAGTGATCGTCCACATTGTTCCTTTGTTTGTTTTTGGGGCGGCAGGAACTTTCGACCAGGTTTATTCTTTCCTGTGATTGTAGCGGATCGACAAACCATTTTCACTTTATAAAGACTACTAGGTACTCCTGTAGCAACCCTCGTATGTAGTTTAGGTATACACACCCACCTCATACAAGCAGGTGTTGCAGTAGTATTATATAGAACAGAACGATTCTATGTTCGGTTATTTTATTGCCCTTTTATGTGTTGAATTCACTCCTTGGATCTCATCCGGTAGGTACATCATGTACAACTGAATATCCTTGGAACCATCATACAGGTACATTATGTACAAGTAAGTGTTCCCAAAACAATATCACTCCTTGATGTTGCATGTATGTGTGTTTCTTTTCAAGCAGTTTTAGCATGTAACGCAGAGTAAGAAAGTGTACGCTCAACGGGAGGAGGTATTACAGATGATACTTACTTGTCAGTAACCATCATATTCGTTACTCGATTACACTTACGTCATCTGGTATACATTTACGCATTATATGTACAACAGACAGTTTTCCAGTCTGAGTTATACTGTATAGTAGGATAGCAGCAGCTGTCTTTTTACGCA
Source organism: Nereocystis luetkeana (assembly GCA_031213475.1). Classification (NCBI taxonomy): domain Eukaryota; class Phaeophyceae; order Laminariales; family Laminariaceae; genus Nereocystis; species Nereocystis luetkeana. Next base: position 1,925,579 of record JARUPZ010000035.1, on the reverse strand, counting down.
TATACTGCTGTGCACCCGTACGCACAAAATAAAGTTCCAATGACGAGTAGTGCCATGGATCTACTGTTGTTGTGGTACGTACGTACATGATCTACGGTAGACAGCACATTTAGTACGTGCTATCATTGGTGCATAATGGAAAGGATATCTTCAGTATCCCTCCGAGACCGGTAGCATAGTTTTACTGTTACAATGTAGTTCTGGTTGGAGGAACAACATAGGCTACACTGGGGTCATGGATATGTACCCCAAGATATATTGTTCTTTACAGTAAATCTGGGGGTTCTCTTCGTTGTTTTTATTTTGAACGGAATACGAGGGTATTCCCTCATTTTGTTTTTGTTTGACCGAAGTGCAAGGGTCGTCCTTTATTGCGAGCTGCGAGCGCACACGCGCACCGCCCTCCCCTTTGAGCTCACTCTACTTTTGCTCTACATCTGCTCATCATCATCAGCTTCCAGCTGAGCAATCAATCAACAATGTGGCTTGGGGTCACCACACCATCTTCTTCTCTTCTATGTTGAAGCTTCACGTACTAGTCACCTGACAGTGACTACGTGTTTGCCTCGAACATTTTGACTGTGTATTGCCGGCCATCGGCAATCGAGTCTAGGCGTACACACCAGCTTCGAGCTGGTACACACGCCAATCGCCATACCTAGTAGGTTCTGCGCCATAAACCTTTAATAGAGACAGCTCGCGACGAAACAGATCCAACGCGATAGATAGATAGATAGCCCCACAGCTTGCCCGCTTTCTGTTTGTAGACTCTGGATTTCTTTGTGGAAATTAGCCACGTGCAGCTCTCGCAGCCGGTGGAAAAACACAAAAATGTTAATACCTGGTACAACACAACAAGCAGCACACAGCAAGCAGCACACAGCAAGCAGACAAGACAGACAGAAAAGACTACAGTAGTAGTAGTAGTGGAAAGCCTGTAAGCATCGGGTATGCGGAGACTTTTTGTTGTTGTTGCCTATGATACAGGCAAAACACGGCCTCATCATCAACACCGGTCCCGCTGGCGTAGCAGCAGCGGTCGTGCTATAAGATACCTGGTATACATTTTACCACCATTTTCCCCGGTAGAAATAAACGCCTTCTGCTGATGCAAACCTTCTTTTTCTCCTATAGGAGAAGTACGCGAAAGCGACGATTTTTTTTTTCTGGCGTTTCGCCACGGCAGTAGGGCTTATACCCCCGTCGCCCGTGGGATGCGCGCGTGATTTCAGCTGACTTCTGGGGTCGTCGTCGACGTCGGCTGAGTAGCAGATGTCGACCCGTTCTACGATAATAGAGGTAGCACATTTCCGCTATTTTGTTTCTGAAAGACGAGGTTCCTTGACGCCAAATCGTCGGAATGTCAATCTTGAGTTAGAAAAAAAAAAACGTTTTGTAGACTTGGGCCATGGAATTATTCGCCGTGATGCCTTTTTGATTTTTCGCTGAAGTCTGTTTTCGGATGAGGCATGGAGCTCCTTAAGTGAGGAGCCTCAGAAAAATCATAGGGTAACGCCTCATTCACACTAAGAAAATGCTGATGTGTACTGTACAAAGATGTTGTTCCAACACCGGACGGGAATATACACTGTACGGTTCGTTCTAGGTTTATCAAGACGGACACGCATGCATGCATATCGATCCTTACATTCTGTCCATTAACCCTTTTAGAACCGCAGTCCCGTTTTGGGGACAAACTACTCAAATTTCAAGTAGTTTGTCCCCAAAACGGGACTGCGGTTCTAAAGGGGTTAAGAGTAGGTAAATCGTGCACGAGCAAAAAATAATTGCCTACGACAGAAAATGCATCTATTAATAATATCTCTCGTGAAATAGCGCTCGCTATACTCTCGACAACAACAGGTGCACATTTAGATCACCTTTAAGTAGATCATGATCTGCCTCTCGCTGCTCGAGTATACACGGCGCCGTATGATAGCAGGAGATTCACATTTAGATTACCTTGAAGCAGCAGGTCATTATTTGTCTTTTTATAGTCATACGTGCGTGTGGACATTTTTTCCGCCTTTCCAGTCCAAAGAGGTGTGTCAGGTAGTATATACCTGGCATATATTTTGACTCCCCCCCCCCCCCCCCCAGTGACAACCTGACATGCTCCGTCCCGGCATTGTAGGGATGCGAGGGTCTGTGGTCATACGACTCCGGCCATGCATGAGATCGAGTGCATCTCTCCTATCGAGTACACCCCCCCCCCCCCCCCCCCGCCTCCTCAAGGACGATCCGACCCCGCCCCCGATTTCCTGGACGAACGGTAGACCAATCACAAGCGATCCCGTTCGGCGGAACGCCAGCCCAACAAAGGGCGGGCGACGACGATCGACGGAGCAATAGAAAGAAGCATCCAACGGAGAGTACTAAGAACGGACGGAAACGCGATTGAAGGCGTTTGAAAGCGCCCAAAAGCAAGTGACAAAAAAAAAAAACACCGTCACCTACTACAGTTAGTAATACGACCAAAAAGAGCCCACGCATGGCCAAAAGTGATAAAAGTGACCATTGACAGGACGCAATCAAATTTGACCAGAATCGATCAAAACGGTTCCAAAGCGACCAAAAAATGGACAAAAGCGACCACAAATTGACCAAAAGTGATAAAAAATCGACCAAAATGTATCAAAAAGTGACCACTGACACAAGATAGGCGTGGAGAAGCGGACGCGGGAGACGGGAAAAGAGCGCCAGAAACCAAACATACTTCGAAGACGGCGCTGCTATCGCAGCTACTGCTGCTACCGCTGCTGCTGTGCTTCCTTTCCAGTCCCACCGCTCATCCCATGCCGGAATGTCTGCGTAAACATATTTCCATATTATATGTGCCAACTCACAGCTACCCCAGCACCAGAGTAGTGGGTTGGTAAAAGTACGCAACCGAAACACAGCAGGTAGACCGAAGCACAGCAAAGCAAAGCAAAGCAACGCAAGCCGCGCCAACCAAAACAAAAACAGAGCCAAGCAAAGCACAGCAAAGCGCAGCAGAGAAAGCCGAGCAGCACACTGGGAACATCCCACGCACAAAAAGAGAAGGGGGGGGTACGCAGTAGGTGACTCCCACGCCTCACGTACGTATATACTGCACTGCAACTGAACTCTGGTAGCGAAGGGCGGAGAGAAGCCGGAAGAAGAAAGAAAGGAAGGGTGTTGAAGTTACTACAACAACCACCCTAATAGTCACGAGCGGCGTTTTATCACTCGCTCGACCCCCCCCCACAAACCTTCCCCCCGCGCCCTCCCCTACCCCCAGCTTTGTGGATAGTGGGAATTGTGGTGTGGAAACCCCGCGAGCGCCTCATCGCCCGGGGGTTGGAGGACCCGGCCGAACTGTGAGGAAAAGTACAATCCATATCAACCACCCACATACCCGGCAGCCAACGATACGAGAGGGTGGGGAGGGCTGTCGTTTGTTCCGATTTCTATCGTACGCGAGAGTGGAGGAGAGGGGGTAGCGGAAGCTTTTATTCGATCGTGCGTTGCTGCCGAGGGCGGCCTCGTAAAAGAGAGAGAGAAAGAGACACACAAAACACGCACTGCGCGCGGTGCAGGCGACTAACTCGAAGGCGAAATATTTTACCAATAACTGCACGTCTGTTACAGTAGACGATACCCACAAGAGAGAATAGATAGGACCCACACATCCCCACCCACCCACCCACCTACCCAACCCACCCTCTGGACCCACTAACCCACTCCCCCGCCGCCCCCAGGACCCCCCCCCCCCCCCCACCCCCTCCTCCCTCTTCCTCGCTCGATTCAGTCATGCCCCCCTCTCCAGCCCCCCGACCTCGTCCCCCGTGGCTCGTCTTGTACGCCGCCATCAGTCTGATTAAATCTCTAGGAAACCAAACATGGTTCTTGCCTCCGTTCACACTAGATCATGGCGCTGAACGAAGCCAGGAGGCCCAGGTTGCCGTCGGTCTGTGCGCTGGCTGTCGCTACTCGTGGCCGTGCGTGCCTACGGCAAAATCCAACCCATCGTTCGGGATCGGGTTGACGACAAACGTTGAACAAGAAACAAAAAAAAACAAAAAACAAAAAATGCGAGAGTCGGCGGCCGCCGCGGCCCGATGATACCTCCAGAAAAACCCGACCCTGTTTTTGTCTCATCCGTTTTACACGACCATCGCTCGATGATCTCGCGGAAATCCATTTTTTTTTTTTTCTTGTCTCCCATTCCCTCTCTCCCCCCCTCCCTCTCTCCCTCTTGTGTCATCCATGGATGGGTACGATATCAGTACTGGTACTCTTTATGACACATGCTTGGAAAAAAAGGGTAGAGGGGTGCGGAAGGAGGGGCAATAACCTCGGGGACAGCACGCCATCCTCCCCCCCCCGCCCCCACCCCGCCCCCGCTCCCTGAAAAATAATTCCCAAGCCAAACGAATCTCCAAACCCACCACACCGAGGAGGGCGCGCACGTACACACAAAACGAAAACGGAAGAGCTGCGGAACGATCGCGCCGAGATTTTTTCCATGTATACACATAATAGACGCAATCGCTCCGTGAAGAGCTGCGGAACGATCGCGCCGAGATTTTTTTCCATGTATACACATAATAGACGCAATCGCTCCGTGTTTTTGTTGTTGTTGTTGTTCTTTCCTTCTTCACTTTTATCCCCGTGGTCCACAAAATCAGCTCGAACAAAATCGGTCCGAGGGGATGCGTTATCTTGGGCGTGTTGCCACTTTGGCCCGAAATGTAAGGACCGTTTGGTCTTCCTATTAATGTGTAAACACTCCTTATATTTCCGTCCAGGGCGTTATACGGTAGGAAGGAAGGCAGTGGGAGGTACGGGGGGGGGGGGGGGGGGGGGGGGGGATGGGGGTGTGTCTAATCTGCCTTCTTCGAGCGGGTGTTTCGGGTCGTCCTGGTGCTTCTGATCCCTCCATTACATTCTCCCGCTCCTGCTTCTGCTGCTGCTGTTGTCGTTGTTGTCTTAGCCACTCCCCGCCCATTGGAGAGTTTCTGTGATAAGCACGCACGCACGCAGGTACGCACGTACGTACGCAAAAAAGAGATGAACAAAAAGAGTTTTTTTTTTTTGTTTCCAAGGGAAAACCGAGCAAAAAAAAAAGAGAGGAAGAGTGAGTGAGTGGGTGAGCGAGAAAACAAAAGAGATCGTGTGATATGATGTAAGAAAAACAACGAAAGGAAAACATAAGAAAGAGAGAAAAGAGTTAGTGATTGAGTGAGAGAGGAGGAAGGAAACGGAGACACGTTCGTACAACTGCCTCTGTTTTAGGATCTCGCGCAGCAGGATACTTGTAACCGTCGAGGAATTGTGTCCGTCGGTCGGCCGGCCGGTCGGTCGCTTCGGTAGTCTCTGAAAAAAGGGATCCCAACACCCCACTATTTTTTATGCCGTGAAAAAGAAGAAACTCGCGTTCGCTGTTGACAGTAGAGAGTACTGTTGGATGTCGACGAAAATCGAGTTCGATGACGATATCGACAAACCACAAACAAATCGATATCGTACGATATCGATAAACCAAATAGCTACCTAATCGAAACGATTTTTTGTGATTTGGTGCATTGAAGCTTTCGTTCAGTGCACGCACCATACGCACGGGGATGCCAAAGGGGTGTGAGGGCAAAACACGTGCGATTATACGATATATCGAAAGTACGATATTTTTCGACATATCGAAACAGTGGTATTCCGATATCTCGAAAGTTCGATACTTTTTGATAGATCAAAATTTCGATATTTTTCACTATTGCCGGCGACGGAGACACGACACATACCTATACAGCAGGTACCACTCTAGCCGGGAGTACAATCCCCGCTCGGCTCGATAGAAACAACATATAGGGGGGGGGGGGGGGGGGGGGGGGGTCGGTTTCTCTTTTCTCGGTCCGTTGATAATACAATTCGGTCGGCGCTTCGGTGAACTATTAATACTGCATTTCGCACATCGGAAAATCATGATAAATATGCTATGTAGAAAATCTCTACTATACTGTACCAGGTACGTACCAGCCAGATCCTAACCTGCCGATAACCCCTTCGGGTGTTGGAAGATAGCCACCAAATAAAATGATAGTTTTCGGCGTATGTGTGTAACCGTCTGCGAGCAGTGTGAACGCCAGGCAGTACGGCTAGGATCATGTCGCGCCCGTTCCGTGCGGCTCGAGGCATTGCACCTTGGCGAATCAATTTGTACGCGGTCAAATCGTGGACCATTCGGTCTCTCTTTCTATGTTCGTTGACCATCAATTCGGTAGATTCGTTGACCGCCCATTCGGTAGACTTCTTGACCATCAATTCGGTGAATTCATTGTCCATCAATTCGGTCTACTCGTCGATCATAATCGGTATCCCTTTCTCCGACCGTTTGAACACTAATTCGGTCGGCGATGTACGCAGTCAATTCGTTGATCATTCGGTCTCTCTTTCTCTGTCCGTTGACCATCAATTCGGTTGATTCAATGACCATCAATTCGGTCAACTCGTTGACCATCAATTCGGTCAACTCGTTGACGACTATTCGGTCTCTCTTTCTTTGTATGTTGAACACCAATTCGGTCGAGCTATGTAGGCAGTCTATTCCTTGATCATTCGGTCTCTCTGTTCGTGGACCATCAATGCTATCTATCCGTTGAACATCCGGTGTCTCTCTTGTTCTGTGGACATCAATTCGGTATATTCGTTGATCGTTCTGTTTCTCTTCTGTCCGCTGATCACCAATTCGGTCGGCGATGTACGCAGTCATTTGTTTACCATTCGGTATCTCTTCCTCGGTCCGTTGATCATCAATTCGGTCTATTCCTCAACCATTCGATCTCTCCCTTTCTTGGTCCGTGGACCATCAATTCAGTCTACTCGTTGACCATCCGGTCTCTTATCCTCTCCGTTATCATGAATTCGGTCGGCGATGTACGCAGCCAATTCGTCAAACCATTCGGTCTCTCTCGGTCCGTTGACCGTTGGCCATCAGTTCGGTGTATTCGTCGACCATTCGGTCTTTACACTTAGGTCCGTTGATAATCAATTCGGTCGGCGATTCGGTCAAAATCTCGTTGGCCATTCGGTCTTGCTGTCTAGCCGCCCACCCACCCACCCACCCACCTTGCCCCCGCCAGCCTTCGACAGGAATCGGCCCAATGCGTACTGCATGAAAAGCAGCATGTACGAGAAGTACATCACCACCCCTGCCTGGAAGTTAGGCGTCGAGATGAACTGCGTCTCGCCTTAAGAAATGGTCGTGCAACGAAAAAACGAAAAAAAAATACGAAAAAAGAAAAAAACGGGGGCAAAGACACGCGTTTGAGCACAAAAACACAGGCGGTACATCGCTTGCGGGAATAAAACCACTCTGAACTATACTTTGATTGTTTTCGCGCGGCACACACCACTCAAGACATGACAAACTGCTACTGCTAGAATGAACAAAAACAAGAACAAAAATACGTGCCGCGAGTGTACAAAACTCTGGCCGGTATTGCAAGCCTCATTGAGACTCTGATGTCAACACGGAGTGGTGACAAAAAATAGTCCCGTACAGAGATAAGAGTGTTGTTATCAGTCAATCTTCCTGACTACCCAACCCTCTTTCATACCAGGCTCCTACTGTATGTACGACATTTGTTTTAAATTGTGTCTCTCACCCATGGCGATGTAGTAACCGCCGGCGATGCAGACGGCGATACCGACAACCATCTGGCTGATCTGCATCGTCGTGATATAGTACGGCTTGCAGAGGCGGATCCTCATGCCGGCCAGGCCGTAGTACAGGTACATCAGGGCTGAAAGCGGCATACATGCATGCAACCATCCATCCACAATCGCGATCGAATAATAATAATAAAAAAAAAAGAGCGGGGGAAGGGAGGGGTTTGCACATTGTAAGCAGGGACTACATAAGACATGAGGGTTGAGAGCGACATGCATCATCAATCATCGCGATCGAAAAAAAGGGGGGGGGCGGGGGTTGCACTTGGTAAGCAGGGGTTATTCACGCATTAGACAGGGGTTGTGCTTAATGTAAAGAAGGGAATATGTAGGGGAGGGGAGGGGGGGCGTGGGTGTTTTACATGCGATAAATTATTTCGTGTTCAACTCAGAGAGTGGTCGGACTCGTTGCGACAAAAGCGGCGACCTTTAGGGAAAAAGTGACGACCCATTCGGGACTTGATTATAGCATACAGGAGGGAAAAAGTGACGACCCTTTTGGGGACTTGATTATAGTATATGGGGGGAAAAGTGACGACCCCTCGGGTATTTGATTGTAGTATAGAAGGAAAAAGTGGCGACCCTTTGGGGACTTGATTATATATATATATATAATATATATATATAGTACAGAGGGGAAAAAGTGACGATCCATCCGGGGCTCAACGGATTGAACAGAGGGGAAAACATGTGGTACGTTTAGAGGGGGAAAGTGACGACCCCCTAATAACTTGACTATAGTATAAAGATAAAACGTGGAGACCTTCGGGGGCTTAAATCATCGGATACTTATAAGGAAGAAGTGACGACCCTTCGGCCTTCGGGGACTTGGGAGTAAAACAGTGACGATTTTTTGGGGACTTGGTTACGGTATACAGAGGAAAAAATGACGGTCCTTTGAGGACTCGAGGGAAAAACTGACGAACAATTCGGAGGCTTGATCATAGAACAGAGGGGAAAACCGACGACCCTTAAGGGACTTGATTATATTAATAGTATAACGAGAAAAGTGGCGACCCTTTGGGGACTTGATTGTAATACAGAGGAGGGGAAAAGTGGCAGCTCTTTGGAGACTTGACTTTCATAAAGCACACACGTATATAGAAAAAGTGACGAACCTTTGGAGACTTGACCATATACCTGGTAGTATATATATACCAGGTATATATGTATACTTAAGTAGAGGGACCAAGTGGCGACCCTCTGGGGACTTAGGAGGGAAGAAGTGATGACTCTTCGGGGACTCGACTATTGATTCTAGTATAGCGGGAAAAAAATGACGACCCTTCGGGGATCTGAAAACAGTATAGAGGAGGGAAAAAGTGACGACCCTTTAAGGACCTGATATTAGAGTGTAGGTTATAAGTGACGACTCTTTGGGGACTTGACCATAGTATACAGACAGAGGAAAAAATTGACGACCCCTTCGGTTTCTTCAGAGACTTGGTTACAGTATCGAGGGAAAAAGTGACCAAAATTTCAGGACATTTACAGCAGCATCGGGCGAACGAAGCCGCACAAGGAGGCATGCTGCTGGGGTAGAGGGGATAAGGGACGTGTCCAAACTGCAATGCAAGAAGTTCCACGACAAGCGCTCCTTCCGCATGCAGGCAGTTGATACTCGAATTGGCACCTACAGGCACATAGCGGCGCGCTGTTTTCCCTCCGTATAGACGCGTGAAAAAATCGCAGAAAAAAAAAACTACCTGGCAGGGTACGTGATCGTTTCGTTCACGGGGGACCCAAAAACGATAATAAAACATCAGACACATACCTGGTACGAAGAAAAAGGGATGAAGAAAAACCATACTGGTAAAACCATACTGGTCGTACCCGGTACGACGACCTGTTGCATCTATATCCCGTTTACAGCCCCTTTTACAGCTGTGCCGGCGTTTCGGGCACAACTGTCTTGAAAATCAAACTCGGAGAGTAGTAGGGCACTACGTACAGTGTGCCAGGATCTTTTTTTTCAACTACAGCAGTGTTACGGGGGACGATATTAAATAGGACCTACGGTACGCACAAAAACCTATATGTTTCCCTATTTTCACTAACAAATATTTGGTCCTACTGCTGTAGCTACTATGGTCCCCACAATAGTGTGGTATCAAAACCTGGTCATATTGGTCATTGCCGAGCAAAACTCGGGGGGACCCAGGTGCCAAACCTGGCCATAACGGTCATACCCGGGGAAAATACTCTGGGGTACCCGGGTACCACACCTCGTCACATCGGTCATACCCGGGCAAAATACCCGGCTTCATCGAGAGAGTATACCCCCCCACCCGTGGAATACATACCTGGCAGAGCACACCAGGCACCAGGCACCTCGCGCATACAGTATCAATAGAAGCGTCAAGCAACACATCCTTGAGAGGGAGATGGGTGGGTAGATCCTCACCGTGCACGGTGTAGTTCATGCAGATGAAGTAAAGCCCGTAGGTGGTCTGCTCGTAGTACGAATGCCAGCAATACAGCAGCACGGTCACGTGGTGGTACCAATGGAGGAAGATCAGCGGCTTCTTGCGGAGAACCACGAACACGGTGTCGCCCAGCTCAGGGATCTGTGGGACATAATGATGGGAGGGAGGGAGGGGGGGGGGGGGAAACAAATATATATATATATTTTAAGCAAAGCGGGAGAAGGACACAAACGAACAATAAATAGGTCATGAAAAGTAAAAAAAAACTAAAAATTACCTGGGAGAAGAATAATAATAATAATAAAAAAATCTCAAGACGTCGAAAAAAGAGCAAGAAGGGGGGGGAAAGAACGACCGGAGAACGTCGTGTCGAAAACGAACGGAAAACATGTCGTGAAAAATCAAAACAAAACAACATAAGAACGAACAAGGTAACGATGAACTCCCCCTGCGACGTTTATTACAGTACCGGGCGACGTCTGGCTTTGTTGGATTCCCCCGCTCCTCGGCTAACGGTGAAAATCTACCCCACTAAGTACCAGCATCTGAGTACTGCAGCTAAATTGACGAGAGGGGACGAACGATGCAGGGGGAGGGGGGGGGGCGTCGCAAGACCAAACCAGATAACGTAGGTTTATCTTTCCGATTTCCTTTCGCTGGTCGTCATGCCTTCCCTCTGCCGGGCTGTGTACTGTATATACTCCGAAATTTCAATGGCTGGTGGGCCTTTCGACTCCACGAAACGTCATCGGATTTTTCCTTGCATCGATACATATATGCCACTTACCAGGGTGTCTTTTACCACGGGACCACTGGACCATAGTAACTAGGACCAAATATTGTTATTAATAGTAAAAATAGATAAATATACAGGTTTTTGTGTGTACCGTAGGTCCTATTTAATATGGTCCCCCGAAGTAGTACATCACTTGAAAAGGACAAACAAGGTAGGTTCCCAACGAAACAAAAAAAAAACGAGTACAGCGATGTACAAATTACCCAGTAGCAACGCAGAGGCCACATATTGTTGACCCCCATGTCCGCTCTCTCTCTTTCCCTCCCCGCCCCCCCCCCCCCTCTTTTCCCTCTCCCACCCCCCCCCTCCACGCTCTCTTCCCTCCCCACCCCACCCCAACCCGCTCTCTCCCACGACATACCGACCCCTCTCAACACAAACCTCACGCTTCGTTTCGCGCTTGGCGCAGCTAGGTGGGTAAAAACCCGACGTGCTCCGTCCCGGCATTGTAGGGATGCGAGGGTCTATGGTCATGCATGCGACTACGGCCATCCATGACAAATGAGTACACCCTCTCCCCCCTCTGATCATACGACTACACGGCCATGAACTATAATGAGTACCCCCCCCCCCCCCGTCCGTCCTTTCCAGCCTTTCTTTTCCTCAGTCTCCCCCCCCTCCCCCACTCTTCCCCCCTTCCTGCATGTATGCACCGCACGCACCTTCGAAAAAATGAAGGCCTGTGTCCACATGCCGATGGCGCCGGAGCCGTACCATACGGAAGGCTTGGCGCAGATGGTGTACTTGAAGCCGTAGATGTACAAGATGTTTAGGAGGTGGGGGACAGTTCTGTTTCCGTTTTTTTTCGATTTTCGTTTCATGAGCCAGAGAGCAACAACACGATGAGGACGAGAGAAACAATAATGGGGGAGGGAGGGAGGGAGGGAGGGAGGGAGGCGAGGAGAGGGGGACGGGAGGGGAGCGAAGGGGAGGAGAAGGGGTTAACTAACACGCGCAGGTGAAACCAAACAGAAGGTTTACACAAAATGCAAGCAACGAGCATTTTTTTCGGGGCGGCCGAAGCGGCGGCGGCTGCGTTTGCTTGGGAGGCAGGAAAAAAAGCAGTGAGGAATCGGGGGTGGCTGGCTCCCACCACATTGAGTTGGGTTTCCATCCTTCCGAGAAGGAGGATTGAAGCGTGCGGGATAGATGCTCGGATCATCAACCGACAGATAGATGCCTCAGACTTGGATAAGACGCGGACCGCCAGTGGCTTAGGACTCCCTCGTGTTTTTTTTCGTTCCCTTCTCTCCTCTGTCGCTCTTTGTTTTTTTTTGTCCCCCCCCCCCCATACCTCTTATTACGATGCAGCCCACCCTTTACGCGACTCGCCCAACACCTCATGGCACTTCGCGCTTGCTGCAAGTTATCAATGTCTGCCTGGTCGATGAAAGCCCCATGTGCCCCGTCCCGGCACTGTAGGGATGCGAGGGTCTATGGTCATACGACTACGGCCATGCATGAGAACGAGTACACCCCCCTCCCCCATACGACTACGGCCATCCATGCATGATACCGAAAACTCTCCTTCCCCCCCTCCCTGTTTATCTTCCTTCCTTCCTCCCCGCATGATGGGGGGAAGTTCGGCATAGGCAGAGAGAGGCAGGGAAGTACGCTAAAAAACTGCGAGGAAAGGACCGACGGACAGCCAAACCGACGAAAGGGAAGGCCGTACATGATGTGGAGCAGTGGGGCAGTTTTGACACCGGGCGGAGGGGGGCGGAGAAAAGGAAAAACACGAAATTACACGAGGAAACGACCGACAGACGGACAGACAAGACCGACCGACGGACAGACAGACAAGACCGACCGACGGGCAGACAAGACCGACCGACCGACGGACAGACAAGACCGACCGACGGACAACCTACCGGTCTCACAAGAGAGGTGAAAAATGGCTTGGCACGGCCAAACCAAAAAGCTACAGAATACCCATTTCGGATCAAGAAAAAGTTCGGGTTTCAAGAGAGAGAGGTCAAACAGGCCTTGCACACACACCCGTCTTCTAAAAAGCCTTCCAGAACTGCGGTCCCGTACTGGGGACAATCCACTCAGATTCCAACGAAAGTTTAACCCTTTTAGAACCGCAGTCCCGTTGTTGGGGACAAATCACTCATTCTCAGTACTTTGTCTCCAAACTGCAGTCCCGAAAGAGTTTCCATGGTATAAAAACCCAGTTAGTACCAACCGCACTAACTGTACAGCAACATACATTCTCAGTCTATCTGCAGGCAATTAGTCTCTTGAGAAAAGACGGGAGTGCGGTGGTCAAGGGGGTGTTTGAGCCGAGACCCCCCACAAGCGGTACGCTGCACTCAGACGACTCTCCTGCCCCCCCCCCCCCCTCCCCCATCCTCCCGGCGGACGGGCGGTTGGGGCGTCCGGGACACCGCACGGCACCGCGCGGCGGGGGGGGGGGCACACCGAGCAATATCAAAAAAGCGATCAATCGGTCGAACAATCGAAAAAAAAAAATCGGGAAAAAAACATAGAAGAAAAACACCGAAACTTCAAAAAATCGTTTAGAAAAAAAAACAATTCCATTATTTAGTAATGAGAAAAGAAACGACCGAAGAGGAAACGATTAAAAAAACAAGAAAAAAAAACGATAACAAACTAAAGCCGCGGGACCCCCCCATCCCCCATCCCCCCCTCCCCTCACCGTGCTGCCCCGATGAAAGAAAAGGCGGACAGGAGAAAGTTCCACGCGACGAGGGAGCGCCGGAGGTCGAAAGGCTTCCTATTCGCCATCACCCTAGGCCCCAGGTAGCAGAACAAAAGGTACACCGCGCAGACCAACACGGGCGTCCAGGGGCTGTTGGCTCGCAGCCACTCCCAAGCCTGAAAGAAAAAAAGGTCATAGAAGGACGAGCGAAGGCAAGGAGAGGCTATTTTGGGTGCCAAGGCAGAATGGGTCGGGTCGGGGGGGGGGGGGGGGGGCGTACTCATTTGTTGCTTGCCTTAGTCATTTGACCGTTGACCACGCATCCCTTTCGAGGGGGGGTGGAGTCATGTCACGCATGGCCGTAGTCGTCATACGACCAGAGACCCTCCTAGCACTCCTACGCTGACAGGACGGAGCATGATGGGTGGGGGGAGACAGACAGGTGTGGGGTAATGGGGGGGGGGGGGGGGGGGGGGTACTCATTGCCATGCATGGCCGTAGTCGCATGTATGGCCAATAGACCCTCGCACCCCTACAATGCCGGGACGGGGCACGTCCGTTTTTCCCCGACCAGTCAGACATTGTTTGCACCAAGCGCGCGAGAAACGCCGTGGGGTGTTTCGGCGAGTAATATAAAGGGTGACCTGCATCCCATGATCATGTTTGCCCCTGCCCTCCTCTTTTTCCAGTCATCGTGTCACCATCATCAAGCACATGGGGGAAAAAAAAACAGAGCCCAAACCCTATCTAACGCTCAACACTCTAGACGGAAACATAAGGACCGCTTGGTATTCATATTAATGTCTAAAAGGTTCTTATATTTCCGACAAGAGTGGTATATTTTTTGCCCCTGCTCCCTTACCACCAATGCAGACAGATGTCGAAAATCCCGAGTGCATCGCCCAACTGGTGCCTGGTGGAGAACGCCTGCCTCATTAAAAAAGGAGGACACAAAGAGACCCCTGTCTGACCCGAAACGCCGGGACAACCTGTTTCATCTAGCCAGAGCAGGCTGTCCCGACCCTTGGCGGGGCTACCGTTGTCGCTCTTCTTCACGATGGAGGCGTTCTCCTCCCAGTCACCAGCTGGCGAAGCTCTCAGGGGTCCCGACGTCTGTCAGTGCTTGTGGCTGGGGAGCAGCGCCAACAGACCACTCAGTCCGGAAAAAGAATGACCGTTTCGACAAAATACTCACGTATCCCCACACCAAAAAAGCCTTCCACATATGTCAACATTCAGACCCGTTCCACAAACCTGAACACATCGGTACAGAGTGGTACCACCCTGGCCGGCAATATAAGGACCGTTTAGAAATTAACATGAAGACGAAGCGGTCCTTGCATTTACGCCCAGAGTGGTGGTCGTGAGTTAGGGTTGCTTATTCTTCCTGACGCAAGGTGGCGAAAGGCTGCGCGGGTGCTTGGCTGACCACGGTTGCGCGGGTGCTCGGCTGACCACGGCGGCGCACGCTACGCCGCGTCACCATCAACATCACCAACCAACCCCAGCCTGCACGCAATAGGCCTCCGAGAAAGGTCATCGGGCATTCGCTCTGGAAGACAGCAGTCACACCCACCAGATAGTAGCCATCACCAAACAGCCGCCAACCCTCAGACTAGCCTACTGTATTAGCAGGACAGACGCTAACCCACCCCCCATGCGTATGCATACCTGGGAGCAATACACCGTCGCGTGACTTTACGTGCGCGCGCGCTTTTCCTGTCACACCGACCGACGGACTGACAAACCCAGCTATAAATATTGAAACTTTCTCTGTTGGACTGTCTATCGCGCTTCTTTCCTTTTACACGGACTTGCCCACCCCTACGGCTGCGTCTACGATTACCTATTTACCTTCCCGTGAGTTCGAGCACACACGCGCGCAAGCCATGGTTAAGAACGATCCCCCGAGCTCTCGAGCACACGCGAAGCCCGCCATGGCCAAGCACAGCGGTACCACTCCGCCAGTTCGAGTAGGCGCCAACCCACACCCAAGCGCCATCCCGCGAGTTCGACTTTTACGGTGTATATACAGGTCGCAGTAGTCAGGGCCCACAATGAACCCAGAAAGCCATGCATCCCCCTATGTCCAACACACTATACTTGGGTTCTGATTAAATTAATGTGCTCCCTCGTAATACGTACCAGCACGTGCGCAAAAGCCACGAGGGGTCAATCCCACGAAAGGAAAAGCAAGCACCTGAGCCCTACACAAATAGTTGCAACGCGACGATGATAACTGGTCCACTTGTTCCCCTTCGACATACGCACAGGAGCCGAGGCGCCCGACTGCAACCTCGAGCCTGCGATGAAAAAGGACGCCTGCCTCGTCGAACGAGGCAGGGCGTCCTCCTTCAGTCACAAGATACGGTAGCGGTCGGGGGCGCCTCGGCTCCTGCGTGTGGCGAGGGGGAACGGGGGAACAGTTACACCATACCCTGGTACCTGGTAGTCGCAACCGTTTACAGAAGGTTTGGGTGCTTGTTTTTTTTTCCTTCCGCGAGATAAACCCGCGGATTTCGCGGGCGTGTAATACTTGACCCATGTGGGGTAGAATCCGGGTGCTTTGTGTGCCCCTTGCGCAGGGTGACCCATCGCTCCACGTATCAAACTCACGCGGAAGGTAGACAAACCACACAGCAGCAGTGGTCCCTCCATAGTGCCGGTTGCCGGCCACAATGCCTGTGGCATCGCTTGGCAGAGATGGGACTATCGTAACAAGTGTGGTAGGTAGTGTTCGGAGTAGTGGCCGCTGTCGCTATACATAGTGCCGTTATTGTTGGCTGGCGCATGCCGGCACTCTTCTTTTGTACGTAAGAGGGACCACTACTGGCTGTATCGTATAGTAATGGGACAAAACTGTTATTAATAGCATATCGGGGGCAAACCACTGATCTCTTCAACATGACCTAGCTCTTTCGGGGCAGATAGATAGATTCTTGATCTGTACGATCTGTATGATCTAGCTCGTGTTGTCGGCGTGGGAGCCGTATGATCTGCACGATCTACAGCTAGTAGCACATGTTTCCTGAGTTGGATCTGTGCTTGAACAGATCCTGCACAACCTCTCACAACGGCAGGCGAGGAACTAGATCATGACCTACATTATATATGTACAGATAGATCATTATCTATCTATTCTTTCTGTTTGATGTATTAACGGGATGACGAGGGGAAGCGCGGGTCAAACAAGCAAAAAAGAAAAGGCGAGCGTTTTTTTTTCTTTCGGCGTTTACAATCTGTCTCCACAAAACTTGCTGTGTTGCCCACAAGCAAAAGATAAGGCGCCGTGCAGTCATGCCCAACTCACAGCCCTCCTAAAAACAGAAAAAAATGTATACATCCATTGCCACGCGCTTTTCTCTTCAACGGTTGCCCACTACTACGCACGACTATCGACCATCCCGTCACTTCGAGTACGCGCGAACCCCATGGTCAAGCGCCATGCACTATACATACCATCTCACGAGGTCCGAGGTACGAGCGCAGCCACGGGTCATCCCGCAAAAGAGAAACAGGCACCCAGACCCCGGCAGTTACGACTACTGTTCTCCTGTTTCCCTTCGGAGCACACAGGCGTCGAGGCGCCCGGATGCTACGTCAACTTCCGACTAGAAGAGGACACCTGCCTGCCTGCCTCGTCGAGGTAGGCGCCTTACTCTGCTCAGAAGTTGGCGCAACACTCGGGGTCTCGACGTTTGTGTGCGCGAAGCAGAACAGCGACAAGGAACAAAATAAAAGTTACGAGGGTTTGGGTGTCTGCTTTACTTTCGCGAGATTGAATTGCCCACGGCGGCGGCGGCGCGCGTCCTTGGGCCATGTCAGGGTTTGGATGCTTGCTCGTCTTCTTTGCGCAAGATGTGCCCGTGGCTGCACGTGTGTCGAAGGGACAACACGAATGTATACCGTTTTTTTTTTTTTTTTCAATCATCACGTTACTTCCCAGCCTGACTCGTTGGAGGTTTTACCCCCAACGATCTTCTGGATAAGCCGTGGTCACAGGTGTCGTCCCTTCTCCCCCCCGGTACTTGAGGTTATGATGAGGGTTAGGTAATGTGCGACTGCTGTTACTATTGAAGGTTGCCTATCCATCTCGTAAGAAACACAAACAACAGTTATGTACCAGGTATTAATAGTATGTACAGTCAGTAGGTATTACCAGGTACGAGTACAGCAGTGGAGCTGCGTCCGGGAATTTCGCGGAGCTTAGCGTCTTTCGTATATTATACCACTCTGTTCCTAAACGTAAAAACCGTCTGCATATTAATATCGAGTACAAAGACACCTATTACGGGGGACCATAGTTAACAGGACCTATGGTGTACATAAAAACCTATATGTTTAACCATTTTTACCAACAATATTTGGTCCTGTTAACTATGGCCCCCCGTAATAACATTCATAGGCAAGCGTGGTGTCTATCTCACCGGCACGTTTAGTGGGCCCGACGCGAGTGCTTTATACCAGTTACCAGTACATTTTATTGTTACATATGGTACCCGAAGACGGCAGTCACCAATAGTCGGCTTGCTTTTTCCACCCAACTATTAATACCAATCTGACCGGAAATGTTATGACAGTTCACGTACCAAACCATTGATGATATAAGGTCAAATGCTCCTAATATTTCCGTGCAGAGTTGTATTAACCCTTTTTAGTACTGCAGTCCCGTTTCGGGGACGAACCACTCAAAGCCTACGTAGTTTGTCCCCAAAACGGGACTGCGGTTCTAAAATGGTTAAATAACCGTGGACGTCCCGTTCGGCCAAGGCACGCCTTATTCACCCCCCCCCCCCCTAAACACTGTTCCAAAATATAGGGTCGTTTGTGTGCTATTAATATTAATAGTATTCAGACCAAACGCACCTTATATATCCGTCCAGAGAGTGGTTCAGACTAACCGGGAAGTCCAGCCAAGGAATGCCTTATTCATAGCCCTACCAGCCCCCCCCCCCCAAAAAAAAAACTGTTGTTTCCTTGTTGGCTTGTAGCGTCGTTCTCTTTTCCATAGTTGGCCTACTGTTATGTACCCACGTACGTAATATACGACTATCGATCATCCACGCGAGGTCGAGTACGCGCGGAGCCCATGGGCCAACTACCACACCTTGAGCTCGAGTACACGCGGAGAGAGCCACGGGTCGGGTCGAGGATCATCCCGTGGAGTTGGACAACGCGCGAAGAAGCCAGAGTCAAGCACCATTATCCCGTGAGGGCGAGTACGCGCAAAAAACCCACGGCAGTCAAGCAACAAACACAGCACCATCCCCGCGAATTAGGTAGACTATTAATCGAGTGAAGCCATGGTCAAGTGCCACCATCCCGCGAGTTCGCCTGCAGTATTATGGGGGGAAACATATATGGCAATCAGAGCCAAAATATAGTACCTATTAATAGTACCACTCTGTCCCGAAACATAAGGACCATTTCTATACTATAATCAAGTCAAAAATATCCCAAGTATTTGGGGACATGTGGTTATTGGGTCCATGGTGGGTTCTGATTTCCCACGTACATAACACGCCTCCCGAATTATTAAAAACAGTACACGCGCAACGCCGAGGGTAAAATCCCGCAGAAAGGAAAAACAGGCACTCGCACCTTACAGCGGACACTGTTCTCCTGCTCCCCTTCGATGGACGCACACAGACGACGAGACACCCGAGCGCTACTACTGTACTGCACTTCAACTAGTGACCGGAAGAGGACGCCCGCCTCGTATAGAGAGGCAGGCAGGCAGGCAGGCAGGCAGGCAGGCAGGCAGGCAGGCAGGCAGGCAGGCAGGCAGGCAGGCAGGCAGACAGGCGCCCCCCTCCAGTCACCAGTTGGCGAAGCGGCTCGGGTTGGTCTCGACGTCTGTGCGCGACTAAAAAAAGCAGGGCAGATAACGAAAAAAAATAATCCCGTTGAGGGTTTGGGCGCCCGTTTTCCTTTCGCGAGAGGCTGACCCATGGCCATATATACCTACGGCGCGCTTGCGGCAGCAGCAGCGGTCACCCTATTAGTGCCTGCGGAATCAATCGCTTGGCACTAAAGATGGGATCAACCAGTGCGGTACGTTATTATGGCGGACCATATTAAATAGGACCTACGGCACACACAAAAGCTATATATTTCGCTATTTTTACTAACAATAATTGGTCCTATTTACTATGGTCTCCCGTAATAGTGTGCGGAGTAGTTGGTGCCGGTTGCCGCTACATATTGTGCCGGTGTTCTTGGCTGCCGCAGACATACCGGCGCTATAGAGGTACCACTACTGATGTAACCACTCTGGCCCGAAATAGAAGGAACGTTTATAGATTAATATTCAATAAAAAGGTTCTTATATTTATGGACAGAGGGGTAGTTAATTAATCACGTCAGGGTTCGGGTCCTCGTCGTTTGCTTTCCTTTCCTTTTTTCTATTTTTTAGTTTCTTTGTCCCTTGCAACAAGATGGCCCATACGATAGGGCAAGCACGTACACGAAACTCACGGCAAGGTCGATAGTTGTAGAAATGGGGCAAAACTGCTTCACACATCGGACAGATCAGCTATTATTATCAGATTCCCCACCTCATGATCTAGAATTTAAAAAAAAAAAAACGCTGGATTCTTGATTTGTACCTGGTATGAATGATCTCCCAGTTCGTGTTGCCGGGTGGGAGCCGGTTTAACTCTTTTAGGACTACGGTCCCGTTTTGGGGACAAACCACGCAAATTCTAGGTAGTTTGTCCCCAAAACGAGACTGCATCACTAAAAGGGTTTATTAATCTGCAGCATGTACTGCTGTACGAGCAACATATATGTTTCCTCGGTCTTTTGGGATCTGCACTATGCAGACCCTGCACAACCTCTAAAAATGGCAGGTGAGGAACAAGATAATCTGGATGATCTATCTGTAGATGATCTGTCTGATGTGTCTGAGGGGTGAAAGATGCGAAACGACAACGACACCAAAACTCATGGATCTTTCGTCCATTGTCAACAAAAATTGGAGATTTTGAGCTTCCTTGCTTGCTGAGATGTACCAGGAATTGCCGGCCACGTCTTCAATTGCCCTAAATGGCATAACAAGACTTACAAGTACGTACGTGGTGGAACCCCCCTTCTCTGTATAAATACTCGATCACACCCATCATGCCGCGCCAGAACACAAGGATCGAACACCTGCTAACTAGTAATAGTTGCATTATTATTACCACCAGAGTGCTGTTATTGCTCCAGCAGTACCTGGTAGTAGAATAGTACCGCTGCGATAACGAGGAATGCCTCACTACACACAGCAATACCAGGGACTGCCTTCAACTCATGGGAAAACCCGAACGTGCCAAGATCGAACGCAGGAAATATGGGGTTTCTGATTTCTGATGAGCAGTATTGAATCCGAACACTGTAGGAGGCGCGAATGGGGTAGGGGACAGGGGGGTGGTGCACTGATGGGTAGGATAGAGCCAGCGCACTTCACGGGTCAGGACGCCAACCATCGCGTCGGGTCAGCAATGTTTCAAAATCGCACGGGTTAGGCCGGGCCGGGTCGGGTCGGGTCGGGTCAGGAGCTATTTAAATTCGTACGGATCGGGCCTGGTCACCGTTGGCCGATCAGGGCCGACCCGACTTGTGACCTGATCCGCGAGGTTTGACCCGACCCGTGAATTGCCCTGGATAGAGCGGCGTGGCCGCCAAACAAACCAACATAAAGACCGGTTTATGCGTACAGGAGTATAACCTCCAACATGAACATTTAAATTCGCAAATTATATTTATAACATTCGCTGCTGATCCGTATCCAGTATCTAGTACTGCTGAACCGCCAACAGCAAGCAGTGGGCATTGTTATTATTCCACCATGAGGTACAGCAACCCGCGCGAACTGGTTCGCATTGCTGGCTGTTCGTGCTGGCCAGCTGGTGCCAGTACTTCAAATTTTGATGTTGTCACACGTCACGCAAAGGTGTCCCAGGAGCCAGGAGACATGTCCAACAAGACAAAGAAAACGTGCGCTGTCAAGTGGTGTAGGGTAAAGGCCGAGTGTTCCACACCAAAACCTACCTGGTGGTAGCTTGGTGTCAGTCAAGGCATGTCAATCAAGTCAAGACAAAGTTGCTGGCTGTCAAGGCGGGACAGCAGTTGTGCTGTCTCCTGACATTTTTGATGTAACACGTCACTGCTGTTGCTGTCTGTAGTACGAGGCCTACCGGGTGCCAAACTGTCCCCAGATATAAGCAACTCTTGAATTAAAGATCAATGTTAAAACGTTCCTTAAATTTCGGGGCACAGTGGTACCGTCCGTACAGCAGCAGTAGAAGCTGCCACGATCAAATATATCAGGAGACATGTCAAGCGATGCAAATCGGGAGCTGCCAAGGGTGTAGGGCCGAGTGTTTTACATTAAAACCTACCTGGTACCTGGTACCTGGTACCGGTATGTTATTAATAGTATTTTGGTTGTCGGTCAAGACATGTCAAGGCAAAGTTGATGTCTGTCAAGAGGTGACAGCGCCGTCTCCTGACATCCCGGTCCTGATAGCAGTGAACCAATAGGTCCAAAAAGTACCAGGTACCATTTTGGACGGAAATGTAAGGACCGCTATATATTGGTATGTGTGTATACACCAACGGTCTTCACATTCCCGTCTAGACGGGTGCCAAGTTCAGGGCACATCGAAGGAGTAACAACAAACAACAGACACAAAAATGCTTGCCCAGCAAGGATTTTTTATTCGGAAAAAGTGTCCGGTCTACACTAAATTCGGTATCAACTCTCGTTCTGCAAAGCGTAAGCTTCACACACGTCGTGCAGATCACGATCTGCCCTTTTAGGACTGCAGTCCCGTTTTGGGGACTAACTACTCATAATTTGACTGGTTTCGGAGAAAGTGTCCGGTCTACACTAAATTCGGTATCAACTCTCGTTCTGCAAAGCGTAAGCTTTACACACGTCGTGCAGATCACGATCTGCCCTTTTAGGACTGCAGTCCCGTTTTGGGGACTAACTACTCATAATTTGACTGGTTTGCCCCCAAAATGGGACTGCAGTTTGCCCCGAATAAAACCCTTTTAGAAACACAGTCCCGTTTTGGGGACAAACCAGTCAAATTATAAGTAGATTGCCCCGAAAACGGGACTGCGGTACTAAAAGGGTTATAGATAGTCTGTACCATCCTAAAACCCTGGCGTTATACGTGACGTGCTGTGCAGGATCTGTACACAAGCATTAGTATAGATCGAACGCACGGGAAAACCGTGCGTGTGCCAGATCATGCAGAGTACATACACGGCTCTCATCCGGCAAGATGAGCTCGTACTACTGCTGCAGGTTCATGCGTACTTCTGCTGTAGATCATACAGATCATACCACAGATCATCATATAGATCAGGAATTATCTATCTGCCCTGAAAGGTCTAGGTGGTGAACTGTGGGAATAGGTGATGTGTCCGATGAGTCAGCACTTCTTAGGATATTGATAATATTGTCAAGAACACACACACACTTGTTCGATACCTGGTATTTACATACCAGGGACCATTATGTCCGGAGGTATAAGGAACGTTTGGGTTGAATGTGAATATCTAAACTATCCTTATATTCGGAGACAGAGTGGTAAAACACAGCAGTACTGGTACGTACCTGGCTACTGCTGCTGCTGTTGGTGTACTCGCGTTTTCGCAGTGCTAGGCGGGAGTGCTGAGTGCGGAGTGTGGGTGAAAGGAACAAAAAAACGTTGGGAAAATACGTCGCGGTTTGTTGATTTCAGAGAACGGGAGTCGCCGACAAGCGAAAACAATTCCCCGCAGACAGGAAAACCTAGAGGACCCCGAGGGAATCTTTATCAACCCACCCGTCTCAACTAGATGCACCTCCAGTCCTCCCGCGTGGCAGGGGCCCGGGTTATCCAGGTAAAAGCATCACGGCAGCTGTAGCAGCATCGTCACTCGGAAAGAGAGGCCAAATGCACTGCAGCTGCTGCGCGGGCGAGATCCGTGATCGGTGGGGCTGGAATATATATCTGCATCCTGTGGCTCGGATTGTGATTCGATCCTTCTTACTGTCGGAAAGCCGTCCCACTGGCCCACCCACACACACCCATACATTCACCCACCGGGAGACAGTTGTGCTCGATCTCCCGCTTGGAGTAGAACCTTCGCATCCACGGGTACCAGTCGTACAGCTCCGCATACGGCTCGTCCCAGAAGTTCAGTTTCTCGCATGGCAACGGCACAGCCTCCCAAGAAGCCCAGTCCCCGCCCTTCGCACTCATCGTTGCGGTGGGAAAAACTCAACGGATCTGGACGCTACAAGACCCCGTCCCGTGGCTCAACCTCCTCGAAGCGTCCCTCTTCCCTCCTTCCTTCACGTGTTGGCTCTTAGCTCCTCGGTGAACGCGATCGAGGAACCTGATCCGTCAGAGGGTGTTTATTGTGTGAGAGGTGAGAGGTGAGCCGGCTTTTTGGTTTTCGAAAATTGTTCCATATGTATGTGGAGGCGTTATATACAGCGGAAAGTAGGGGACGTCGCTAGCTGTTGCCCTGAGAGGATGAGGCGGGTTGTTCAGTGTGCAACACCAGGCTAAGGGTCTCGCGTTTCCACACACTTCAGTCGCCTCTGACCCTTGTGGTGATCGAAGCTGGCTTGCTGCATACGGTGGATCGTTTTCCTGAGCCGAGCAACTCCCAGGGCTTGGAGAGGTTTGGGAGGTCACCTCTTCTTCGAAGAAGGTCGGAGAGATACAAAAAAAAGCTGAAAATATAGAAGCAGTCCTCGACTGAACCCTCTTTCGAAAGCGACGATGAGAGCTATGCTTGGGCTCCTGGTGACGGTTCTGGCGCTTGTAGCGGGAGTCGGACGCGCGGCCAAGGCGAACACCGTCCGCGTGACCGTCCTCAACGAGGTGAGAGCGACGAAGGCTAGGCCGCTAGCGGAATGCTACGGATCGCCTAAATATTTGCGGTCCAATAAGAACTTCCCTTCCTGATCGCCGGCCTTGCTCTGGCCTTCGGTCCAGTCCTGGCGCTGCTCGCCCCGTTGTATTGCCAATCCAGCGAGGGCAGCAGCCGTTGTGGGCGTCCCGAAGGTGTCTGTTGTACAGGGGCGTTCGTTCCGTGCCGTTGACCCCATCGACCTTAATTCGTGTGTGTTTATTTGGAATAGATTTGTGGCTGGTGGCTGGTGATTTTTCGCTTTGTTTGCCTCCAGCACTCCGCACCGCTGGATGATACGTTGTTGATCCTGTGTGTTCTGTTTGTGTGTTTCGTGTGTCACGTTTCATGTGTTTACGGGTGTGCGTGTTCTTTCTGTTTCTACCCGTCGACATCCGGGTAGCTGGGGTATGGTATAAACGGCAGTATGTACTCGGACAAAGTTTCTTTGCCTGTGACGGCGAATCGCTAAGTAAAAGCGACTCTCACTCGAAGATCATCGGGCACTGCAACAGGGTTGGTCGAATGTGTCAGTCACTCTTCGGGTATAGACTCCATTTCAATCTCTTCGAGGGCCCGCCACGTAATCTGCTCAATCGTCTCTGCGCTTCCGCAAACCGATCCCAAGACTTGAGGGCACAACGAACGGAAACAGACCACCCGTACGTCCAGAGCACCACAGGTATACCATGAATTCAGTGACGCAAAGCACGGCTGGTGAATTGCAGTAGAGGCTCGAGAGGCAGAATAAAGCAAATAAATTTGAGAGGTGTCGTGTACTGCTCGACGTACTCCTCGTACCGCGTGCATCCGACGCACCATGGTGTCAACATTATGCCACCACGGACGGAAATATAAGGACCGTGTATATATCGATGTTAAAATCTGAACGCTTCTTATGTTTCCGTCCAGTGTTTGTACCGGTATCTATCACCAAAAGGTTCCCCAGGCACAGGAGTCAATCGATGTTCAGTGCGGTGTTACATACCAGGTATACTGCTGTAACTTGTACGTACATGGGATACATACGCATCTGAGTGCAGCAGTCAGTATCGGTATCCTGCTGCTGCTGCTGAGTCGGCGCGGGATGGCTCTCCGGCATTCTCGGTACAGTAGTACGAGTAGTTTCGCAGTTTTATGTATACATACCTGGTACATGTGTTTGTCTTCACACCACGCACAGTAGTGCTAATAATAACAACAATATTACTCTTTTTTTTTTTTTTTTTTTTTTTTTCTCATCCCATTCATTATCTTCGCACATCTTCTTCTCTCTCTCCTTCCGACTCGTAACTTAGATCCGGGGACACGTAGCAGGCTCTTCTTCCCCCTTCCCGCTACGGTACGTGCCTTCATTTTTATCGCGAGAAGATTTCAGCCTTTTCTTCCCTCGTCGACTCGCATCGAATTGTGCCTACCCACGCTGCAAGGCGCTCTCAACAATTGAATCCCTTTTTTTATTTTTGCAAATAAAGTCAAAGTCCGACCCTCCTGGGGCTCGAACCCAGGACTCAAACAAGTAGAATTCGAGGTTAACCACTTGAACCACCGGGGCGACCGACTCTGGAACAATGTTACTCTGTCGCTAAATGTGAAGACTATTTCTATATTAACATTCAATCAAAAAGGTTTTGATACTTCGTGATACGAGTGGTATTGTAAACCGTGTTCTCTACGCAGCGACACCAATGTCGGTGCGTCCGTCCCCGTGCCTAACCGACCGAAGAATTATCGGACTACACCCGCCAGCAGTAAAACAGGGTTCCGCCTCTACTGCATTGAGCCGCCATGGGACCCAACAAACACCGTATCGACTATTAATACTACAGTACTTCGAGCAACTAAGCGGTGTAAGCCGGTCGCCCCGGTGGTTCAAGTGGTTAACCTCGAATTCTACTTGTTTGAGTCCTGGGTTCGAGCCCTAGGAGGGTCGGACTTTGACTTTATTTGCAAAAAAAGAAAAGAAAAAGGGATTCAATTGTTGAGAGCGCCTTGCAGCGTGGGTAGGCACAATTCGATGCGAGTCGACGAGGGAAGAAAAGGCTGAAATCTTCTCGCGATAAAAATGAAGGCCCGTACCGTAGCGGGAAGGGGGGAGAAGAGCCTGCTATGTGACCCCGGATCTGAGTTACGAGTTGGAAGGAGAGAGAGAAGAAGATGTGCGAAGATAATGAATGGGATGGAAAAAAAAAGAAAAAAAAAAAAAAGGCTGCTTCCGTTGACCCCTCGGTGGCTCGAAACACCTTTGAGGTCGTCCGCTAGACGTGGGGACCCAGTGCTTTCCTGGCAGACCAGCCGGCCTTGTCCCGGATTCTCCCCACCGGCCATCGTCCCGAACATCACCCGGCGTTGTATGTAGCCTATCCTTGATTCTCGTCCTTTGTACCCCCCCCCCCCCCCCCCCCCGCGAAGAGGAGAGGACACCGTATTCGGATGGTCTCCTCGACGCTCGCCCGTTGTGTCGTCTTGAGGGCCTTAGCGTGTTGTGAGAGGCGGCCGGTGCACTGTCGGCGCCGAAACCGATGATTCGTAGGAGGTGGTGGCGGTGGTGGGTGGTGTTCCGTACGGAGCAGGGCGGATGGTTCATGGGCCGAGAGAGGTTCACGTTACACGTTACACACACCCGTACATGAGGGTTTCCATCACCTCGGCGTTTAGCATAATGTACACCATCAGGGTGAACGTACAGCCCATGCCTCAACCGTCGGTGGCTATACCCCCCCGCGCGACTGATCTGTCGATTGATTGGGCGTAACGTCGCTTGGCAAGGCGGCCCACCAGCTACAAAATATGCGCATACCAATAAAGCCTGTCTATTACGTGAGTCTTTTTCCTCTGGCTCGCTGCTTTTGATGACAACCGGCGAGGTCCGGAGTGACCGGGGTGCGGTGTCCCGTTTTTTTTTTTTGCATGATGGTCTCCGCCTTCTTTTCCCGATACGGTGATACCTGCTGCTTCGAAAACGGTCACAATATACAAACAGTAAATGTTAAATGTATCACATCTCTGGTAGATCACGATCTATCTATCTGTCTACTGTAGATGATCTAGTGCCTCGCCTGCCGTTGTGAGGGAAGCTGAGCAGGATCTGCATAGGTTATTAGTACACAGATCCAACTCGGGAAACAGGCGCTACCGCTGTAACTCATGCAGATTACATGGGTTCCACCCGGCAGCATGAGCTAGAAGATGACAAAATCGGGATTAGATGATCTAGCCATCTGCCCTTGGAAAAACCTACTCTGTAGACCATGAAAGAAAGTGGCAATCGATTCTTGTGCCCGGGGTGTACCGTGTTTTTGCCATCATCGATCGTCCTTCGCAAGGCCTTCCGCCGACTTTTTGAGGTAACACTTTCGCATCGTCGGCGTGCAGCATTCCCCCCCCCCCCCCAAACGCTGCCCTTCGTGTATGCACACGTGCTAATGCCACACGCGTTTTCCCCTCACACCGACCTCCTGTTGATGGAGGTGAACCGAATCCCTTACCGTACCCCTGGTTTATCACACGGGTGGTAAGATAACACCCCCCCCCCCCCTGGGACGAATTTCGGAGACGATTTTCTCGAAAGCGTTCCCTTAAAGGGGGCACACACAACGAAAACGGCTGATATTTCCGAATATTTCGTCGGGATTTTTTTATAAATGCGTCGCTCGGTGTTCATTCTCTCCCCGCTGTCGAGAAAAATCGGGTTCAAAGTTCGTCCGAGGGGGTGTGTTATGTTATCACGCGTGTGATACGGGACCACCCTGGTCGCGGATATGCTCCCGGTTTGACATTCATATGATAAGAGCCTACTCCCGGACAGAGTGGTACATATAATAGAATGTCTGGGTCCTCAATGGCGCGCGCACCAGCACAAAATATACTCTTGAGAGTTGACGGTGGTTTAGACGCTTGACTGACCGTCCCCTACATTGCAGCTAGTAGGTTGGATATGCTAGGAGACGGCGGTTGAGACGCCTTGACTGACCGCCCCTACCCTAAAAATGGTATGTTGGGTATACTAGGAGACGGCGGTTGAGACGCCTTGACTGACCGCCCCTACCCTCAAAATAGTATGTTGAATATGCCAGGAGACGGCGGTTTGACGCCTTCACTGACCTCCCCTACACTAGAACTAATATGTTGGATATTCTAGGAGACGGTGCTTTGACGCCTTGACTCACCGCCTCCTACACTAAAACTATAATGTTGAGGCCGAAAAAAATCTTGGTGCGCCCAAAAAAACGGTCTTTCTAGCGTCTTTGACCAGCACCGCGTATATAGGTATCACCGAAATCTGATTGGCAGAGGAGGCAACGCACATCCTTGCCGCAGCCCCTGTAACGTCAAACCATTCCGAGTGCTCACCGTCATCCGTAAGCCCTCGAGCTCGCGTGCCATCGTGGAATGGGTGGATAACCGCTGTAAGCTATCTTCGTTGGTTCTCCGAAGCGTTTGCGAGCATCACCCACATAAGCTATCGGTCGACGAAGTCACACGCTTTCTGTACGTAGGTCAAATGAAGTACAACACCTGTATATCGGGGGGGGGGGGGGTCCCAGCTCTGCCGAGTTCTTACAGTCGGCTAACAACGAACTTATATGCCGACTGCTATTGATCACGCCGGGCGGAAGCCGCACTACAGCAGTAGACATGTTCCTGGGAGACTTTCCTCGGGTATGTTTCACCTAGATTACCGCCCACCAACACCCGTATACTACCCATCGGCACAATTGCGTACCCTGAGATCGAGACAGTATACGACTATTGGTACAGTATATGCACCGGTGGTTAGAGTAGCTTGAGTATGGCGCCTATTTTTCATACGATACCTTCGTTTACTGGTATCGCCTGGGTAGATTCCACCAACGGGTATATGGTACCCAACAGCCGGTCGCCCCGGTGGTTCAAGTGGTTAACCTCGAATTCTACTTGTTTGAGTCCTGGGTTCGAGCCCCAGGTGGGTCGGGCTTTGACTTTATTTGCAAAATTATAAAAAGGATTCAATTGTTGAGAGCGCCTTGCAGCGTGGGTGGGCACAATTCGATGCGAGTCGACGAGGGAAGAAAAGGCTGAAATCTTCTCGCGATAAAAATGAAGGCACGTACCGTAGCGGGAAGGGGGGAGAAGAGCCTGATATGTGACCCCGGATCTGAGTTACGAGTGGGAAGGAGAGAGAGAAGAAGATGTGCGAAGATAATGAATGGGAAGAGGGAAAAATAAAAATAAAAAAATATATATATGTATTGCCCATATTACGCCCCCCGATACGCTACCCGTCGACTGTAGTTACGTACCCAGGGATCCAGATACTCTATATACCGTGTAACTATGCAAGATAACACACGTGTGATATGACAACACACGTGTGATAAGACGAGACACGTGTGATATGACAACACACCCCCTACGTAGTACCGTATGTATCACACGGGTGATGAGGTAATTAGCACACCCCCTCGGACGATTGTTTTTTTTTCAAGCTGGTTTTCCTCGACACACGGGGAGAGAGAGTGGAAACATCTGAGCGACGCGTCTATGGGAGCAACATCTCGACGAAACATGTTTCGATGTTTCGGATGCACCATTTTTCGCTGTGCGTGCTACTGCAGTGTGTGTGCCCCCCATCTTTTGGAGAGAGGTCGGTCGGCTCTGAAATTCTTCCCCAGGGGGTGTGCTATTTTATCACCCGTGTGATGAGGTATATACCCAGGTAGTCGGGTAGAACATCTGTAGTGCGGCTCGTGGCGCAATAATATGGCTGAATGAACAACCGTGCTGCATGAACACCAAACCTTGGAAGATTAAGATTCGTATCTAGATTATGTGGGCATTTTGACTCCTCCGTGGTTCACCATGTTGCTTGCTTGCTGCTGCTGCTGCAACGTGCTGTTGCTTACGGCTGTGTCTGCACAACGCGAACAAAATCATCCACAGACCACACCCACTCCACGACCTACAGTAGGTTATCTCAAGGCAGATAGACCGTCTATTCCCGAATCCCGGTTCTTTTGTGTATGATCTGGAGTAGCTCATGCGGCCGGGTGGGACCCGTATGTTCCGCCTGATACATCTTGGGCATGTTTCCTGGGTTACATATTGTACTACGCAGACCCTGCACAACCTCTCGCAACGGGAGGCGAGGAACTAGATCATCTACAGATAGATCATGATGTATCTGAGGTGTGTAGTGTTGTAATGTGGGTTGCGTGCTGGGGCCGTGAAGACGTGAATTGATCCCGGTGTTCAACGTTGTTCGCGGGCGTGTTCCGGGGGGGGGGGGGGGGCGCAGGTGGATGAGGAGCTTGCCGTGTACTGGGTCAACACCTGGAATAAGGGTGCGCTGGTGCGGCAGAAGGAGGAAGCTATCATCGCGAGCGGGTCTCTCAACATCGACTCGTTTATCAGCCACAGCTTTCTCGTCGTCGAGGAGCAGGTGCGTACGCAGGGGACGGCGGTCGGTGTGTATAATAATAGATGGGATGATACAACAGCGGCAGCATTGCTTACAATTATCAGTAGTTTTAGTGTATGCCTTGACAGCCCTCAATGGTACATAGTACGTACCGGTACGAGTATACCGTTATCACACGGGTGATAAGATAGCGCACCGTATCACACCCCGGTGATAAAACAGCACACCGTATCACACGGGTGGTAACGTAACACACCCCCTTGGACGATTTCCCAAGCTGCTTTTTTTGCTTGGCAACGGTGAGAGCACCAACCACCGAGCGGTGTCACCGTCTCTGGTTGGCGTGTGCCCCCCCCCCCCCCCCTGTTTTTATAGAGAATCGGCTCGGGAATTCCGTCTCATTTGGTGTGTTTTCTTAAGGGCTACGAGTATATACGGTAGCATTCAACGGTATAGTACGGTATGACCAATACCTGGTACTCAACATCGTCGACTCTCTCTCGAGCCGCACACCTTTCTGGTCGTCGAGCAGCAGGTTAGTGTAATCTGTATTGACACGGTGTGCAGATCCGACAAGATTAAATAAGGATGGTGGTATATAGCTTTTTCCATGCCCTTTACCCTTGCCCCTTGCCCTTACCCTTGCGCCTTACCCTTTACTCCGTACCCGTACCCTTACTCCTTCCTCCTTACCCTTACTCCATACCCATACCCTTGCCCTCATCCTTACTTTCTCCTTTTCCTCATTCCTTACTCTTACTCCTTGCCCTTACCCGTGCCCATACCCTTACTCCTTACCCTTACTCCTTACTCTTGCTTCTTACCCAGGCCCTTCCCCTTACTATTTTCCCTTACCCTTGACGTTACCCTTACCCTTACCCTCACCCTTACCCATACCCATATCCTTATCCTTTGCCCTTACCCTTTACCCTTACTCCTTACTCTTACTCCTTGCCCTTACCCGTGCCCATACCCTTACTCCTTGCCTTACCCCTGGCCCTTACTCCTCCCCCTTATCCATACTCCTTGCCCTTACTCCTTGCCCTTACCCTGACCCTCCCCGCTTTACCTCGGGCCTATTGTGATTTCTCTCCTTCGGAAACGCCCAAACCCCAAAACGAATGAAAACGGCGACAACGACGAACAGCACGTGGAGGGCTTGACGGCATACGACGCCAGTATGTGGAACCCCAAGATCATGGGCTTTTTCACCATGGGGGAGTTCGACCTCGAGGTATTTGTTTTTTTTCAGGGAGGGGAGGGCGGGGGGGGGGGGGGGGGGAGTTTTTGTTGTTTGGCTGAGGAAACCCAGGTGAGGGACAACGACGGGACGTGGGGAGAGGGGTTAGTGTTTTTGCCGGAACGGGGGAGCACGGTGGTATTACCCTTTGACCAGGCGTAGTGTTATTATTATTGCGCGTCCACCCCCCGTCCGCCCCGCCTCTCCTAACGCCCCCCCCCCCCCGCCCTATTTTTAAGAGCACAGAACGGTAAAATGGTCAGTAGTTCGAAGGGAAAAAGGGAAGTACTTGTCGAGCATTACCGTAAGCTAGGAACACCCACAGCCAACGAAACGTTCGACACAGAATTCGAGAAGGAAATCAACGCGTGGGCAGAGGCGAACGTAGATGCATCAGAAAGGGAAGACAGTGGTTCGGAAGGGTTACAGAGAGAGTTCACAAGGGAAGAGGTAAAGAAATGTGTAGCTAAACTTAAGAATAGAAGGGCAGCAGCAGGGGCAGACCAAATAGTGAATGGATTTATGAAGTACGGGGGAGAAGGAATGCTTACCATGCTGGTTATGTTGTATAACTGGATATGGAAAAACGAGTACGCACCCAGGAGGTGGAGAGAAGGAGTAGTAGTAAACTTCTTCAAGAAAGGAGATAAGGCTGACCCGTGGAACTATAGAGGGATAACGCTACGAAGCACAGTAGGCAAAACATTTTGTAAGATTTTGAACGATAGAATGGGAACGATGATGGAGAAGGAAGACAAAATAAGCGAAGGGCAAGCAGGGTTTAGGCCAAACCGTAGCTGCGTAGACCATGTGTACACTCTAGGTAAGATAATCCAAGGTAGGAAAGACGCGGGACTAACAAACGTACTGTTTCTTTCTAGATGTACAGAAGGCCTACGACACAGTATGGAGAAATGGATTGTGGGAAAAACTATAGGGAAATACTCCGGAATCAGAGGAAAGATGTGGAGAATGATGAAAAAGATGACGGAATGTGCGAGAAGTGCTGTGATGCTGGACGGGGAAATATCGAAGTATGTTGATATTTTACAAGGAGTTGCACAGGGATGTACGCTGTCACCCAACCTATTCAAGATATATATTAACGACCTGATCGTAGCAGTTGAAGCAGCAAGGCAGGGAGTCACGGTAGGGGAAGATACAGAGTCGAGATTGATGTTTGCTGATGACTTCGTGGAGATATCAGAAACACCCGAAGGATTGCAGAAACAAATAGAGAACGCGCTAGAATTCACTAGGAAATGGAGGGTGACGGCGAACGTCAAGAAATGCGCAGTAGTTGTTTGTAACGAAGATAAGGTGAACCCGATAAATTTCAGTCGGAAGTGGGGAGAAGATGAATTGCCGATCGTAGACCAGTATACGTACCTTGGCGTAGAGATCTCAAAAGACTGCTCTTGGGATACACATGTAGCAAAAGTAATAGGAAAGAGTAAAGCACACATAGGCAAGATGGATGCGTTCCTATCAGACTCGGACCTTGACACCAGGATTAAGAGATGTATCCTGATGAATGTGATAGTACCAAAGCTAGAATATGCAGGAGAAGTATGGGAAGGGAATGCGAAACTCGTAAAACAGTTGGAAACAGCATAGATGACAGCAGCTAAAAAAATCCTAAGATGCTCAAGTACGACTAGTAATACAGTATTAAGAGCAGAACCGGGAATGCACCCACTCAAGACAAACAGGGATATGAGAAAGTTGAAATGGCAATATAAAGTAAGGAACATGCCAAAAAAGAGGTTGCCGGCCATAGTTGATAAAGCTATATGGGAGAGAGTAACAAAAGGGCGAACTGGAATAAGGTGGGATAGCGTAGTTGAAAAAGTATGGAAGGATATAGGGGGAAATCAAGAAGAGGTGATGTTCGCCGGGAAGTTTGGGAAGTACAAGGCAGAAGTAGAAGAAAGGATAGAAAGAAGGGAAAGGCTAGCGCTACGAAACAAGGTGGAATCGGAAAAACACCGAGAGATATACGGGAGATTGAGGGAAGGAATAGGAATGAAAACGTATCTGCACGGCCCAATGGACTTCGCGAAAACGCTAAGCTGCGGTTTCGTGTAGGCGACCTGGACTTTCCAGAAAGAAGAAAGAGGTATACCAGTAGCCGGGAGTAGGAGGAAATAGATGCACAGATGTGCCCGTGTGGCAAAGCGATAGAGAGTAGAACTCACATAGTAGGAGAATGTGAAATATACAAGGAGGAACGGGATGTGTTAGAAGAGGAGATGAGGGAAATAGAGGAATTTGACATGGAGGAGTTTGACACACTAGAAAGCAGCGAGAAAACGATCGCTATCCTAGGAGATAGATGGTGGCCACAGGCGGCCAAACAGGAAGGGGATAAGATTAGCAATTTTTTTCTATGTAATATATGGAAACAACGTAATGAGCGCCCAATTGTTGCAGGTGTCTCTATTAGGAGTAGGAACGGTGCTCCGTCTCGAAAGGGATGCGTGGTCAATGGTCAAATGACTAAGGCAAGCAACAAATGAGTACGCCCCCCCCCTCCCCCCCCCCCGCCCTATTTTATATGGGTTGGGTTGGCGTCGGTTGGCAACGACACTGTGAAACATGCCACTCACTGCTTGAGCTACTGCTGTAGACAACCAGGGTACCGTTTTTTTTCTCATTCTGTTTGGCGGTCGGCCGCAGCTGGTTGTCGGGTAAGATCATCAGTTCAAGGTGAGGAACATTTACTCCGCACAAGTGGGAGTTATCGTATCACGTGGTGTCCGTGGTAAGGTACCCAAGAGGCAGTTACGTAGTACTCCCATTGCTGTCTGTGGAAGTGCCTACACCGGAAATTAAATCAACTCATCGGAGCTGTCATCCGTATGCAAGTCCGCCTCACAAGCGGTTCTTAGTAGGATGCAGCTCACCCTTCATGCGACTCGCCCTCCACCTCACGGCGCTTCGCAAAGCTTGGTGCCAGCAATGTCTGCTTGGTCGGTGAAAACCCGACATGCTCCGTCCCCGGCATTGTAGGGATGCGACGGTCTATGGCCGTACGACTACGGCCATGCATGAGATCGAGTACATCTCTCCTATCGAGTACACCCCCCCCCCCCCCCCCCCCCCCCCTTTTCCCCCCCTCCGGGGGTTTTCACTATCCCGCAATGTAGGCGCACGTGTCGCGAGACGACAGGGGAGGGCTGAAATCCCCCCCTCCTCACCCCCCCCCCCCCCCCCCCCCGCCCCGCCCCCGCGTGCCCCGCCCCTCCAACTCCCCCCCCCCCCCCCAACTAAAAAACAAAAGGCGCACGTCTCGCGGGACGAGAAGGGGGAATTCAAGGTGGTACTAGAGAGCGCCCTGACCCGCACGGCCAAGCTCATGTCGGCCGCCTCCGAGAAGTGCCGGTCCAGCCCGGCGGTGCTGAAGGCTTCCGCCAAGCAGCGCGGCCTCGCCGCCGCCGAGGGCTCGTGCCTTATCGGCGCCGCGCAAGACCCGAACGAGACCTCGCCGGAGTTCACGGAGTGCCTGACGAAGGCGGTGGCGGAGGATTTGGCGAAGAAGGAAAGCGAGGCGAACAAGAACATGAGGATGCTCGAGATCGTGGGGGACCGGGCGAGGAACTACACCTGCGTCGACCCCAAGATGGAGACGACGAACTCGAGCCTGTCGAAGCAGGACTGGTTGGACCCGGTCAGCGGGACGACGTACCAAGCGCAGGTAGGTGGGTGGGTGGGTGGGGTGGGGTGGGTGGATGGGTTGGTGGGGGGGGGGGGGGGGAAGAGAGGGATGGGGTTGAGGAGGGGGGGGGACGCGCTCTACGATTCGAGAAACGCCTGGCAGGGGTAGTGCCTTAGAGGGGTCGTGCCTTATTGAACCTGGGGAGGGGTTCAATACGTAGCCCTCACCCGAGACAATGTCTTCGAATTAAGTTTTGTTTGCGCAAGCAGGCCCCGACCCAACATTTCAATACGCTGCGCTGGTCCTTCAAAAACCTTGAAAACGTTCTGTAAGTTGAAGTATCGTGCCAACCGGCGGTGCCGCCCTGACGCTGGCCGGGAATGTAGGCTCCGTTTGATATTGATATCAGAGTCTAAACATGTATTGTATTCCCGTTCAGAGTGGTAGGTAGTTGCTAACTCGAGGTGGGAATATATTCTCCGTTTGATATTGATATCAGAGTCTACACATGGCTTATATTATCGGACAAAGTGCAGCCCCGTGCCGCGATCTTAGGAGGCGATATATGTAGTAGGGGTACGAGGTCAGGTAGGGTGTCTTGCGAAAAAAATCGGTTGGGTTGGATTTCTTGTTAGCAGTAGCAGCCCGTTTCCTCTCGTACCGCTCTGCCCCTGAAAAAACTACAACTACCTTTCGTATTTGAATTTATGAATGTCTAAAATGTCCGCATATCTAGGAGCAGAATGTTTTTTTTTTTCAAATGGCTCGTTTCGCTCGTTTTGTTGTGATATGTCCTGGTTGTTTTGCTGTGTAGTTTGTTTGTTTGTTTGTTTTGTGTTCGTTTTTCTCGATAGTTTTCCTCTGCTCGTTGGCGTATTTTCTCGTTTTCTTGTTTTGTGTAGGTTTTTCATTCGTTTGTTCGTTTTTTTTTTTTTCCCCCGTTTTGTGAGGATTCGACCCTATATATACGTAAAGCCACCATACGAGAGTTGTGATGTTGCGATGTTCGGATCCTTTTTGCCCATCTGCGGACGGACACCAGCGCGCTCTGTCTATTGAGCTACGAGAAAAAAAAACGTTGAGTGACAAGAGCTCGAGGAAAGTTTGTAGAAGACACGAACGAGAACATGTGCGGAGGAGGCTGCGAGGGGGGCGTCCTTCGGATGCTCTCGCTTTCGGTATGCTATAATATGCTATTACGGGGGGCTATAGTTAATAGGACCTGTGGCATACATAAAAACCTATATATTTAAACCTTTTTACTAACAATAGTTGGTCCTATTAACTATGGCCCCCCGTAGTATGACGATAGCGTACCAAGGGAAGCTTACGGGATTTGCCTCGGCCTGGTTCGTGGTAAATACCATATATTAATAGCATGACGATCTTTTAAGTGTCCGGAGCGCAGGGATCATTCCGGGAACGTTCCGGGAGCGTAGAGGTGACAACTTCCTCGAGACTGCCTGTAAGCAGGGAACGTGAGGAACGTTCTCATGGCTAGAGGCCATCTTTGTAACACGAAAAGGTGTGTAAAATGAATTGGCAGGGCTTGGGATCCACGTTCGTGTGTGTGCGTGTGTGTGTGTGTTTTTTTGCTATACTATTCCCTTTTAGGACTGCAGTTTCGTTTTGGGGACAAAACCGCTCAAATTCTTGAGCAGTTTGTCCCCCAAAGCGGTCGTAAAAGGGTTAGTTAAGTGTTTTTTGTTGACCCTTATAGGACTGCGGTCTCGTTCTGGGAACAAACCCCTCTAATTTCAAGTAGTCTGTCCCCACACGGGACTGCGGGCCTAAAAAGGGATTCAGAGAGGTGTCTGATCGTTTCGTTTTCTTACACATATTACTTGGTTGTTTTTTTCGCTTACGAAGTGTTGTCTGTTTTTTTTTTTCAAGAGGTGTCTTGCTCTGTTTTATGTTATTTATAGTTGACTTGCTTGTTTTGCTTTGTCCGTTTATTCCTTTGAATTTCGCTTCTTTTTTTTTTTTTTCGTTTTTAATATTTTGTATGATAATTTTTCAGTGCCCCGTCTGTTTTGAGAGTGTTGGACCGTTTTCTTATGTCACGTGGCTGTTTTTTTTTGTCTGCGCATCGGAAGGTTGCTCGCCTCTTCATCGAGAAAATGGTCATCACACACTGCTGTGTAAGAGACGAATGTAACTAACCCTAACCCTAAGAGCAACCCTTACCCTGACCCTCAGCCAATCAGAGCGACCCTAACCCTGGCCGTAAGCCAACCAGACCAAATCTCGAATAGGTGGTAAAGCTCTTGCAAACTTTGAATTTGCGCTTCTTTTCTTCTTCACTATTCTTGTTTTCTTTGTTTTTGTGGTCGATTGTCCGTTTGTTTGTGCCGCAGCTGTTCCTGGACGAGCCAGACGCGAAGGTCCTCCTACTGGACGATTTCGCGTCGGACGCTGAGTGCAAGGCGCTCATGGACCACGCGTCGCCTCACCTCCAGGTGAATGAATTGTCACCTCGTGAATAGTCTACACCTACTGTGGTAGTCCGTAGGCTATCTATGCTACAGAACATCTATGGATGTACTAAGAAACAGATACGCTGACCCAGGTCTGATTCTATGTCTTTCTACCAATATCAAAATTGTGTGACCTTGCAGCTGTTTTCTTTTGTTGCTTTTTTAATTATACGTACGTGACCTTTACGTTGTTTTTTTGTTTTCGCTCCTTTGTGTGTGTGTGTGTGTTTTTTTTTTTTCAAGTTCGTTTTCTGTGTGACTTTTTTCTTCCTATTTTTTTGTTTTGTTTCCAACTCTTTTTTTTTTTTTTTTTCTTCATGTGTTTTGGCTTTTGACAGGACGCGACTGTTAACGCCGGTGCGGGCAAATCGACACTGTCCCAAGCACGCAGGGCCAAGGCTGGCGGCGTTGCGGCCGACCTCGATAACCCCGCCTCCATCACCGCCGATCTATACAGGTACGTGGGGCACGTGGAGATGCGGGTGGGTGGGTGGGTGGGTGGGTGATTGAGTACGTGGGCGGGTGGGCGTGTCAGTAGAGCTTTACCACTCCTTTCGATAAAACGGTCAACACGCTTGATTTTTGGGCGGGCGGGCGTGTCAGTAGAGCTTTACCACTCCTTTCGATAAAACGGTCAACACGCTTGATTTTTGGGCGGGCGGGCGTGTCAGTAGAGCTTCACCACTCCTTTCGATAAAACGGTCAACACGCTTGATTTTTTTTTTTTTTTTTGTGCACGAGACAAAGGACTCGCCCTATGTGCAGGGATGCCAGTCTGACTAATTACGGCCGGCCTTTCTGCCGCCCGGATGTTTTTTTTTTTTTTTTTTCTTGGAAAAACGCCGCCAAATCGCGCGGCGAAGCCCAGTGACTGCCCCTGCCGACCTCAAGCTCCCCGCAAAGGGTTGGGGTTAGAGTTAGGGATGAGGTTAGGGTCAGGGTTAGGGTTAGGCCAGGGGTCAGGATTATTCTGGGCCGACGTGCATGGTTGAAATTGACGACACACGCTCAGCACGAAACTTTTGTTTTTTTTTGTGCCGATCACCAATCCTGCTCTGCGCTTAACGAAAGCCAAGCCGAGACAAAGGGACCAACGCAACACCCACCCGTTCCAATAGGTTGATTCGGTGTTGCCTGATTGGCTCTTTGGGTCGGGGTTCGTTGGGTTCGGCTTGCGCACGGGGTGTGGCAACCATTGCCTCGAGTGAGTGGTGAGCTATCCTCGGATGGGTGGGTGGGTGGGTAAGTGGGTGGGTGTTTGTGGTGGGTAGTGAGTGGCATGGGTGGGTGGTGGTGGTGGTGGTGGGGGGGGGGGGGGGTAAGGGTGCTCGGCGAGGGTGGTGGGAGTGATGGGTTAGGGTTGGTGAGTAGGGGTAGATGGCTGTGTTGGGTGGATGGTAGGTGGGTAGGTGGGTCGGGGGAGCGATATAAAAACGCTGGAACGCTTTCGGTGCTTGGACAAGGGAGGATCTGCTCTCGTTTTTTTTTTTTTCGTTTTTTTTTTTGCGTCCAGGCTGCTGCATATATACCAGGTGCGCATTTGTATAACCTTCTGGACTGAATTTTAGGCTTCGGTTGAAGTCTGAAGTCAACACCAGACTAGAGTGGTGAACTAAACGCCTCCTTCCCTTCACCCCCTTCCCCCCCTGTATAGCTGAGTACACACGAACATGTATATTACGTTACCAGGAACCTGGCATATACAAATAGGTATAGATACATACAAAATCGTTCGGACGAGTGAGAGAGAAGCATTCGCTTCCGATTCCGAACATTTCGTGTTGAAATTCCGCTGGATTTCCAGACGCCTTCGCTTTCCTGGCTTTGCGCTTGCTTTTTCGACCGCTTTCCTCGAGGGTCGCGCTCGCCGGGCTCCGACGGATGTTCCCCCCGTGCGCGCATCTCGGGGTCTCGCGCCACCGACGAGCGCCGCGACCGCGTCGCGAACTCGAAGAATCTTTGCTGGGGCGAGGAGAGACGGAGGTCCTATTCGCTGTTGTTGCTCCGCGAAGAGCTTTTTGTGACAGACTCGATATTTGGCTTTTTTTCTCGACGAGGCTCGATCTCTCGGGCCCTCCTGATGCTACCTACCGCTCCTTGCTTCGCGGGCCGCCAGTTTTTTTTTTTTTTTTTACGATGGGTGCGCGTTGACAGCCTCGCATTCGTATGCGATATCTATATTCGAGATCTAAAAGATCCAAGGGTGGTACGCGTGGACAGTCGTGTATTCAGGATGTGACCGATTGGAGGGGTATTTATTTGTTCGGATAATTTTCGTAGGTACGCGTTGTTGACAGTCCCGTATTCGTATCCGAGATTTTAATACAAAAACTAAAAAGAGTACGTCAGATGTGAGGTCAACCGATCGGCAGATCGATCGATACTCAACTTTGCAAGATTTGTATTCGAGATCTAAAATATCCAAGAGAGTCCGTTTGTTCGGGAAAAAAAAAATAGTGGCACGCGCGGACAGTCGTGTGTGTAGTCAGGATCTGAACGATTCAAGGGTCAATTTGTTCGCAGGGTTTTTCATTGGTGCGCGTCGACAGTCCCTTATTCGTAATCGAGATCTGAAAGATAAAAGGGTCAATTTGTGTGGAAGAACTTTTATTGGTACACGCGGGCAGTCGTGTGTGTAGTCAGGATCTATCTGCACGATTCAACGGTCGATTTTGTTCGGGGGATTTTTTATTCGTGCGCGTTGACAGTCCCGTATATACTATTAATACGTACGGGATTTTGGAACAACACGCCTCCTGCGTGCATGTCCCAACATCGGATGCCACCCTCACCACAAATGGAGGCCAGACAAAAACGGTGACCGCGCTCCTTGCAACCCCCTCTCTCTACCCGTCAGCATCCGCTGACACCCGCGACGGCGCAGGGCTCGCCCGCGGTGCCGCGCTCCGCGTACACGCGTGCATGTACCACAAAACGAAAGAAGAAGAAAGAGAAAAATAATTGAAAGTGCAAACGAAATTTCAACGACCCGGTGAAAAAAAAAGCGAGAAAGAGAACCCGCCAAACCGCTGAAAAAACAAAGACGACTTTTTCTTTTCCCGAGATTTTTCTTTTTTCTTTTTCCGGGAAGAAAAGTGTGGCACGATATAAGCAAAAGCACGCAAAGAATCCAAAGAACGCGAAGAGAACAAAAATCGTAGAAGCGACAAAAATTCGTGGTAAAGACTCGCTCAGCGCGAAGCAGGTCCTTATAATCAAGTAATTAAAAAAAAAAGATAAATGTAAGTATGTTTACATATCTACTGCTGTATATCTATTTTATAATATTTCGAACTTAGGCCTTTTAGAACCGCGATCCCGTTTTGGGGACAAAGTACTTAGAGTTAGACTGGTTTTGTCCCCCCAAATGGGAGTGCGGTGCTAAAAGGGTTATAACGCGAATGAATAACCCGACGTTGTGTTCCCCTGGTTACCAGGCGCGGGTACGCCTTCGCGAACCACGTCACCGGATACGACCTCCCTCTGCCGGGACAGGAGGGGTTCAGCGTGATCAAGTACGGCCCGGACGACGAGTACCGGCCCCACTGCGACGGCGACTGCACGGGGGCAGAGTTCCGACCAGGCGGACGCATTGCCACCATGGTGAGGCGTTTTTCAATAGTTGTTTGTTAGTAGGAGGGGGGGGGGGGGGGGGTGAAGGACGCCACCATTATGTTGTGGCGTTTTTCATTTTGTGTTGTTAATAGGGAGGGTGGGAGGGGAGGAAGGACGCCACCATGTTTTTTTTCGTTACTTGGTCTAGTAGGGAGGGAGGCGAGGGGAGGGGAGGGTGTACTCGAATTCATGCGTAGCCGTATACGTATGAGCATATAGACCCTCGCATCCCTACAACGCCGGGACGGAGGGCGTTGAGTTTTCACCGACCAGGCAGATATTGCTTGCACCAAGCGCGAAGCTCCGTGACGTGTTCGGCGAGTCGTGTGCAGGGTGAGCCGTATCCTACTAAAAACCGCTTGTGAGGCGCACTTGCACATGGATGACAGTTTCAATTAGTAGGAGAGTGGGGGGGGGGGGCTGGGGCGGGGGGAAGGAATTCCGAGCAGGCGTTTTTTACGGTTTTAAGGGAGGGGAAGGGATGGATCAGAGGCGGGTGCGTTGCCACCATGGTGCCGTGTTATCCATTGTTTCTTGTTAATAGGGGGGAGGGGGGGGGGTCCGACCAGGCGGACGCGTTGCCTCCATGGTGAAGCCTTGTTCGTTATTGTTACACCTCTGCAGTTGTTACTAGGGAGGGAGGGGGGAGAGGGGAGGAGTTCTGACAAATGGGAAGCGTTATTTCAGTCGTTGCTGCTGCTGTAGGGACAGGGCGGGGGGGAGTGGGGTTGACCAGGCGGACGCGTTGCGACTGTGATCAATTCAACTCAACTTGACCGGAAGTCAGCTAATAAATATTAATAACTCACCGGCAACCCTTTATAAACACCGCAAAAAATATCCCACTCTTCACTATTCCCAAGTAGTTTGTCGCTACATACTGATTCCAACTATTTTGTCGATAAGTGTTGACTCTTGACCCCTTTAGTACCGCAGTCCCGATTTGGGGACAAACCAGTCTAATCCCAAGTGATTTGTCCACGAAACGGGACTGCGGTTGTAAAGGGGTCGAGTAGTTTGTCGCCAAATACCACAGGAGTACCACGTGGTCTGTCGCCGAATTACTCCAGTAATTCCAAGGGGTTGACTCCACCAGCCTCAACTCAACCTCACTCAACTCAACCAAGCTACTGCTGCTGTGTGCTTTTGTTAGGTGATTTACTGCGAGCAGGCGAAGATTGGGGGCGGCACGACGTTCAGTTCAGCGGACGTGTTCATCAATGGGAAAAAGGGCCAGGTGAAGAAAGCACTGCACTATTGAAATGGCTACTCGTACAAGGCATCTCTGCTGGATTACGGAACGAGATTCGAGTTCGGTACGATGTACGAAAGTCCGATATTTTATATGCCGACATTTCATAGGCCGATACATCGAAAGTTCAATATTCAATATTGCGATATATATATCTATCTATTGAAAGTTCGATATCTCATTTTCCGATATATCGAAGTGCTGATATTGCACAGTCCGATAGGTCGAAAGTTCGATATCCCATATTTCGATATTTCATGTTCAGATGTATCGAAGTTCCGATATTGCACGTTCCGATATATCGTAAATTTCGATTTTTCAACTTCCGATATGTCGAAAGATCGGATGCGATATCCATCACTGAACATACCGACGTCTTCACCAACAGACAGAAAGAGCAGGGAAAACAAAGCATGTATCGACACCACAATAGGTGTAGAATCGAACGAGAATCGGGCCGATACTACTGCATATACCAGGGTATCGTTCACCGAAAGTTCGATATTTAATGTTTCGACCTACCGAAGGAAACGATATATGATATCCCAACACTCGTCCCACGTCTTTTCATCGACGGAAATAAGGGACAGGTGTAACCATCCGCCGCCCACGGCAAACTGTGCAAACACGTCCCTTCCACTCCCCCACCCCCTAACTCCCGCCCCCACCCCTCTACCCCTACGCAGTTCCACACACCCCACCCCTACCCTCACCACTACCCCTGCCCCCCCCCCTCCCTCCCTTACTACGTGCCCCACCCCTGCTCCTACTACCCCCAACTCCTACCCCAATCCCTACCCCCTCCCGAACCC
Organism: Nereocystis luetkeana; assembly: GCA_031213475.1. NCBI lineage: Eukaryota > Phaeophyceae > Laminariales > Laminariaceae > Nereocystis > Nereocystis luetkeana. The sequence goes on along the minus strand of JARUPZ010000035.1, from coordinate 1,881,647 downwards.
TAGACAACCCCTCCCTCCACCCCAACCCCAAATCCTACCCCTGCCCCTGCCCCTGCCCGCACCTCCCCACCCCTACCCCCGCCCCCTCCCTCACCCCTACCCCCTCCCTCATCCCCTGCCCCACCCCCGCCTACCCCAACCCCTACCCCCTCTCCCTACCCTAACCCTGACCCACCCTCTCCCATCCCATCCCCTCGCCCCAACTCCGATTTTTTTGGTTCGGTGCGAGCAATGTCTTCTTGGTCCGTGAAAACCCGACGAGCTCCGTCCCCGGCATTGTAGGGATGCGAGGGTCTATGGTCATACGACTACGGCCATGCATGATAATGAGTACACCCTCCCCCCCCCCCCCCCCCCTCCCCCTCCCACACCCACCCCGCGAAAAAAACAGGCGGTGTTCTTTTCCTACCTGGGTCCGGACAACAGGACGGACAAGGGGCGCACGAGGCACTCGGGCTGCCCCATCATCAAGGGGACAAAGTGGATCGCCACACTGTGGATGAGGAGGGGGGTCACCGCGGAGAAGGGCTGGCAGCACTACGACCCCTCCGGGATGCCCTCGGCGTGAGTGGGGGGAGGGGTCTCGGCTCGGGGGAGGGGGGAGGGAGGGGGGGGGGGGGGGTACTCATTGTCATGCATGGCCGTAGTCGTATGACCATAGACCGTCGCATCCGCAACGCTACGATGCCCGGGACGGAGGGGCGCGTATTCATTTGTTGCTTGCCATAGTCATTTGACCATTGACCACGCATCCCTTTCGAGACGGGGGGGGGGGGGGGGGGTGACCCCTCCAAAATGCCCTCGGCGTGAGTCGGGGTAGAAGAAGGGGGATGGGGGGGATGCGGAGGTGGGGTGTACTGATGCCATGCATGGCCGTGGTCGTATGACCATAGACTCCTCGCATCCCTACAATGCCGGGACGGAGTAGGTTGGGTTTTCACCGACCAGGCAGACGTTGCTTGCACCAAGCGCGAAGCGCCGTGAGTCCGGCGAACATCAATAGCAGGAAGAGTGAGCTGCATCCTACTAAGACCCGCTTGTCGGGCGGACTTGCATGCGGATGACAACTTCAATGAGTTAATTTGTTTCCCGGTGTGACCACTTCCAGAGACGGCAATGGGAGTTCCATGTAACTGCCTCTTACGTGCCTTACCATGAACACTAAGTGATACGACCATTCCCTTGGGCGGAGTAAAGGTTCTCCCCGCACAAGTGATCAACTCGACCGCCAGATGTGACCGGCCGCCAAAAAAAAAAAATAGGTACCCTGGTTGTCTAGCTCAAGTAGAAAGCGGCATGTTTTACAGTGTCGTTGCCAACCGACGAAAGCCCAACCTATATAAGATATAAAAGATGTGGGGGCGGCGGTCGTGGGGGGCGGGGGTTGGTGGTGTTGTGGTGGTTGAAAACTGGGGGGGTTGGTGGTTTGTAGGGGTCGGAAAAGGGCGGGGTTATTGGATGTAATCGTTTTTTATTAAAGCGTACCCGACGTGCTAGACGACGGGATTGTAGCGCACCTGGTGAGGGCATCCATGGTACCAGGCATTAGTTTTGTGTTATTTTTACACGCCAACTAAAAGGGGGGTGGGGGGGAGAAGCGGAGAGGTATAGAAGAAAAAAAAGGTGCTTCCAAAAAAAAAAATGGTTGGGAAGCTTGCGTCCGCCGTCGCCGCCCCACGCTGAAGTTCGCTCTTTTGCGGAATTTGGGGACGTGGTGGGGGTGGGGGCAGTGTTACCTTCCTCAGCCGTGTTGCCCAAGTTCCTCTCTCCTCAAAATGTCGCCTCAAAATGTGTGTTGAAAACCAACCCGCCACCCCCCCCCCCCCCCTCCTCCCCCCCTTCCTTCGGCGTGGTTTTCTCGGTGGTGTTTTATACAGGTTCGCGCTGGCTCAAATGGCGGGCAAGGTTTCCGAGACAGACGCGGCTGAAATCGAAGCTCAGGAGAGCGCAGTAGACGGTTCGGAGTCAGAATCAACGACGACGGCTGCTGTACGGCAGCAGGTGGAAGAGGGTATTGACAGTGCTAACGTGGAAGGGGGAGGGGGGGCGGGGGTAGGGGCGGGTGGCGGTGGTGGGGGTGGTGGTGCCCAAGGAGACGGGATACTGTCTGGCATCGCCGGTTCTATCTCTTCTATGTTTTCGAAATGAAGCGTGGATGAAAAGGAGGGATAGTGGGAGATGAGAGAGAAAAATAGAGAGTGAGAGAGGGGGGGAGGGAGAAAGAGAGGGAGGGAGAGAGAGGAGAAGAGAGCGAGAGAACGAGGGAGAGAGAGAGCGAGAGGTGTGACTGTGATGTTGCGGAATTTGGTATTGCGATGGAGCAGGGCTGTGTTTTGGGGTCGCTCGAGGGTTGGAGGGATGCTTCTCGCAGGTTACCTCCCGAAGGCGGCTGGTAGCCGTTGCGTCGTTTGCTTGCTCCCAACATCCAGACTGCGGCCAATGTAGCAGCACCGGGCGAAAAATACTTTGATATAGCCATTGGTGACGGACCATGCAGTCATTGATGACCGACTCACCATATAGCCGTTGATTACTGGCCATATACTCGTTGGTTACTTACTTTATAGCCGTTGATATCTGATCATACAGCCGTTGATGGCTGCCCATGTAGCCTTCGATTCCTGATTATGTGGTCGTTTGATTGCTGGCTGTGTAGCGGTTGGGTTTGGGGTTAACCTACTGCTCTACACCAGCACCGCACCTCTCTTGAAGAAGTAGGTGGTGTTGCCGCGTTTTTGTTATCGCTGTTGATTTTGCCGTTGTCCCCTCCTCTTGCCTGTTTTTGGCCGAGGAAGGTCGCAAAAAGGGGTGTTCAACCATTCGCCTGTTGAAGGCGCTTACATGCCAGACACGTCCGGCTGTGCGATAGGGCATGCCTTAATAGGGCACGTCTTGGCCTAAAACATTGCACACCTCGGACAGATCTACAGATAGATCATTCTATCTGGAGATGATCTAGTTCCTCACCCGCCGTTGTGAGAGGTTGTGCAGAATCTGCATAGTGCAGATCCAACCCAGGAAACATGCGCTGCTGATGGATGATGCGGATTGTACGGGTCCCACCCGGCAATATGAGCTACCAGGTACTGTAGATCATTCGAGATCGGGATTATAGATCATCTATCTGCCTCGAAAGATCTAGACCATGAACTGTGGGAATCGATTATGTGTGCGATGATCTGTGTATATGTTTGTGACCTGACGAGGGACTCCCCTACACAGGAACTTCCCAATAAGGCGTACCTGGTATGCCTTACAAGGCAATATGCGTTAGTGTTGCCACTAGCTGTAGGCCGTGGGATTGTTTACCGTTTTATATCTGATTCATGCTTTCGGTTTTGGTTCTTAAGCCGATTGTCGGGTGAGAGATGTAGAGCTCTGAGGTGACGCAGGAGCCTCTCGGAACATGTTTCCCCCATGCTACGCTTGCTGCTACCGCGGCAAAAGCGTCTGCGCCTCGTGCTTCGATCGGCATGACACCCCTTACAACGTCAAGTATAGTCGTAATTCCTTCTGACGCTACACGTGTACTTGTACGTACAGTAGCTGTTTCGAGTTAGTTGCGGCTGCCACCGCTCCTGGTGCTGGTTGCTGCTGCTGTGCCGGTGCTGGTGTGCTGGTGTACTCGTAGCTGGCGCTAGTTTTTGTGCCTGGTGTTGGTGCTGTATACGTACCTGCTGCTGGGGTACCGTCCTTCACGCGATCACCGTGGGTTCTTGTGGCGCTAGTCGGTTTGGACGCGGCAGCTGCTCCTGCTGCTATTAGTAGTGTATGCACCTGCATCTGTTGGGCTATGGTTGTTGAATATTCGGTGCTCGCTGTGGCTGTTATCGTGTCGCGTGCTTGACGCTAGCTTGTCTGCTTGTTATTACGCTAGCCTTTTAAGGCTCGGCTGCTGCTGCTGCTGCTGCTGCTGCAGCTTCAGTAGTGTTTCGGAAATTTTAACGTTGTCGCGGCTTCTTGTGACTCTGGGTATTCGGGACTCGACTGCTGCTGATGCTGTATGTAGCTGCCGTGGCCGTTGTTGTGTGGCGCACGCGCATTTGTTTTCGTTGTTGAGATGCTCGGTGGGTTGACAGGCGCCCAGCAACGCAACAGCCTTGGTGGGGCGGGTTGGTTAGGAACGGTACCACCAAGCAGTAGATACAAGAGCAGTACTTGCAGTCAGGTGATGGCGGCAGTGCACTCGCGCTCGAGTTTTTGTTGTTGCGGCAAGCGCCCGGGCCGCCCGGTTTTTGTTGCTGCAGTGGCCACCAAGCCCGGCCGTTGTCGTTACGGCAACAGCCCGGTTGGTTACCTTAGCCCCCCCCCACCACACCAACTATGGTCATACGACTACGGCCATGCATGAGATCGAGTACATCTCTCCTATCGAGTACACCCCCCCCCCCCCCCCCCCCCCCACCACACCAACACCGTGGTTGGGTGGAGTTACCGTACGCGCAGCCTTTTTTGTTTTATTCTACAAACAATGGTGGTACTGACAACAGGTGGTAGTAGTGTTGTAGTTTTGTGTCCTTTTTTTCATGTTCGCTTCCCCTTCTTCTGCTACCATCAATGCTACCAGGTATTTCTTTAATCCGCTTCTGCTGCTGTAGTTGGTACGTTGGTCGGTTGGTTTATTGATTGGCATCGTGTTGAATGGTAAAACAACGCTGCTGCTCTGTTTTTTATTGGTTTTTTCCCTTTTTTTTCTCTGCGCTGCATGCACTGGTTTCGCACGACGGTATCGGTTAATAGTCAAGTCAGTTGGTTGTGTGTGGCTACTAACGTCTACCTTAACTATCTGCTTGCTGCAGTTGGCTGGGTTGTGTACTGCTTTTCATAGCTTACTGAGCTGCCGTTGATGTACGTACTTCGTTGGTCGGTTGAGTATCGCATGGTCTTTTGTCTCAAAAAATGCTCTCTCTTTTTTTTTCTTCTTTGTTTTTGCTGCCTTGTACGGTATAATTGGTAAGGAGTGTGTGCTCCTGGGGGAGGTTGATCGCAGGTGTAGACCGATGGATATACCCGTGCGTAGTGTGACGAACCTACTTAGGAAGAGACAGACCTTGTGTCGCCATTCGTCTCGGGTGGTCCAGATGGCCGTGAGCGGGGGGGGGGGGGCAGGGGGGGGCAAGGTTCGAGCTCCCCCTCCTCCTCCTATTATTTCGGCCGTCGGCGACATTTTTCGATTTTGATTATCAATATTAACAAAGCAGACAATTCAATAGGTGGATTTTTATATGTGTCATCGTTTGGTTTGGTTTGGACTTTGCTAGATCCCTCATTAGGGTTTAGTTTCTGTTTCCTCTATAAAATAAACCCGGTCTATTCGAGCCCGCATTTTTTTCACCACTCTTTTTTTAGAGCAGTTATTTTACCTCGGTCATTTGAACGTGATGTTTTTACCGTAGTTCCGGCCTCGAGCACGCCACGGCCACGCGCTCGCGGGGATGGCTTCACACGTGCCACCCGCCGCTGCCCGGGAAATCTTGCCGTTTTGCTCCGTATGGTCGGCGAGAAATCGCACTCCGCGTCTGCACAGTTCGTATTTCACTTGATCGAAGACCAGCGTCGCTATTCCCCAAGACAATGGGAAGGAAAACCGTGAATTCTGGCTTTCTTTGCACATTTCACAGGAACCAAATCATATCACCGTATTAATGTTGATTCCAGACACGAGTATTCCCTACCTAGGGTATTCTGAATCGGGCATTCGAAAAACCTGTCAGTCTGACACCCCTCACAAGGAAACTAAAATCCTGTACAGTTGACAGCAGAGGTGCACAATGGCCTTGGTGGAAAAAATGGGGGGGGGTCTGGGGGGGCGGGGGGGAGACTATAGCAGGCTGTAAAATACCCCGGCAGTGTCAAGTGGGGGTTTCTCTCTGAAACGGGATATGGGTATGGTCTTAAAGTTCGGTACCTGTGGTATCTATGGTACATATCACTCTGCCCCGAAACAGAAGAACCTTTTTTATTGAATGTCGATGTACAAACGGTCCTCACATTTAGAGACAGAGTGGTATTGTTCTGGCCGCAACCGTAAGTAGCGTTTGGTTTTCATGTTAATTCCCACTACCATTCTGTTGTAAACGAATCCTGATGTGTTTTCGTTCAGAGTGGTGCAACCGTTGTGGGAGTTCGTAGTGTGAGGGCCCACAAGTACGAGTACGAGTGTACCAGGTATAGGATAATGCTGGGCTATATATATACGTGTTGTAAAGACTCCTTGCAATGCAGTTTATACACCGATTTTCATCATCCCCCATCCAAAAACAGTATGCACGTAGGTAGCCAATGATGCTGTAGCCGTCAACTTTTTTCTGTCCACGGACCCGGTAAAACCTGGCGGGTCGGGCTGTGGTCGCAGACCTGACCCGATCCGCGATATATCGGAAACCACCTGCACCGGCTGCGCCGCAGTCGGCTCTAACTCTTAGTACGTAACAGCTTCTCTCGGGTTCCCAGGTACTTTGTGCGTTGAATCCCCTAGTCGCTCGCCGGATGCCTTCTGAACGAAAGGGCGAGAGATTAATCCCCCAGGCAGGCGATAACGCCTGCTAGGTTTTATGAGGCGACACTTGCTACGAATCAGAACGCCGCAACAGGGGAGAGGGCATACCATAACAAAAACCTCAGGGATCGTCGTTCGTTGTGTTGTGGTTCTCCCGATTTGTTCACCGTCCCTGAAGACCGCAGGCGGCGAGGACCTACGCAGCCGAGGTATTTGGTGCGGATGGGACCAGAATGGCCTGGGTGTAGGGCCACCACTCGATGCCGTGTCCTTGGATGACCTGGGGCGACGTCTCGCAACCGGCACAAAAGTGCAGCCCGCCGCAGTCGGCAGGCACACACGCGCGCCTGGGCGTCCATGTGCTTGGCATCCTCGAACCACACCGTGGGAGAGCACCGGTTGAACCGGGACTCGGCGACGCCAAACTCGCTCCGGCGAGCGATCGAGTTATGATGCCTCAGGCCGGCCCTGCTCCACCACACCAGACGGTCGGGTCAAAAGGCGACAGAGGTTCGTATTGGTGGAGAGCACTGGGGCACAGTCCTCCTGCTCCCATGGCTAATGGCGTACATCAGGCGAGGGGACTCGAGGTAACCGGATGCCACCCAAGAAGCTCCGGAGGAGGCGAAGCTCGAACGAGCGTCGTCGGCGTGTCGCCACGCGGGAGGGGGTCAAAGCGGCAGCACGCAACCATTTGGCAGAGTTACAATCAGCCGGAGACGAGAGGACGCGGGACACGCTGGTGGTCAAGTTCCCCTCCGAAGACCACGCCACCGTGTTCGCGGCTGCGACGGCGGTGGCGGCTGCAGGCCTAGCGAGCGCCACCGACGTCGAAGATGGATTGTCTCCCCGTGGCGCTTGGTTGACGAGTACGCCTCCGAGGTGCTCTTCGACGTCATCAACTCCCGCAGCACCCTATCGGGCCCCGGAAACGACGGCCAACGGTCCGTCCGCGCACCTGCAGCCCATCTATCCACACCGACATCGGGCGGGAGGAGTTCGGTCGGGGAATAACAGCCTTCTGGCGGAGAATCGTCGACGAGCCTGACGCTTTCCAGCCAGAGTTCTGCCAGCTCTTCTTCTTGCAGTCTAGCCTGGCCGCGTTACGAAGGGGAGCAGTGTCGGTCGGTTTGCGTGGGAAAGACATGGAGGAGGCTCATCACCGTAGGGTCCATGCGACGGTAGCGGCCGCGGTTGGAGGAGGTCAACAGAGAGGTGAGGAAGTTTGGGTTCGTCTTGCCCAGGGGAGGGGAGTATGTGGGACTAAGGGCACGAACGCTGCACGAGGTGGGTAACTGGTTTGTCATCTCTGACCTCTCCAGCGTCTTTAACGTTGCGAAAAGGACGGCGGTGCTTGCGGACTTGTGCGGACTTGGTCAACTGTGTGGCAGCGCTCACGCCGATGGTGGCCAAGTGCTATGGTACAAGACCAGCTGACGTGTTTTTTCGGACGAACGATCGCTCGCTCCAGCCGCGTCCAGCAGAGGGACACCATGGGGCCGGTACTTTGTTGCTTGGCGTTGCGACCGGAGCTGAAGGGTTTAAGAGAGGAACTCGGAGGCGAAGGAGTGGTAGCCTTCGCGTACATGAACGATGCCTCTCTCGGCCTTATGGGGGCCACGGCCAACAGCATGGTTAAAGCCTTTACTTTGCTCCGGCGAGAGCTAAACGAACTCGGTTTGTGGTCAAACTCCCCAAGACCGTGGCACTACCACCACAGGGCACACCCCGACGGCCGAGGAGATTTCGCTCCTGGCAAGCGTTGAGGTTCATGTTGCAGAGGAAGTTGGGGGTGACGGTGGCTGATGTCCCGATCGACACAGGCGCGCACGTGCTGGAGCGAGAAATGGGGGATAGTGAAGGATGGAGATGCAGACCGCCTTTCGGGCTGCCTCGCTATCATGCCGGGCAAGCAAGTGGTGACCCCCATCGCCATCGAATCCAAGTTACCTCGAAAGGGCTCTGCATACAGGGCTGTCCCTCAGACAACGGGGAAAAATGGGCTTACGAAAAAAATCCTCGAGCTACCGGACACGGCAGAGGCTCAGTGTTTTGTTTTCAGGAGGAGTGCCCGGATACTCGTCTGACACTGCATCCTCACCAGCAAGTCCAACCACGATTTTCTACAGGAGCGGGAGGATTTGGACTGCCTTCGACTGAAGCGAGGCGAATATCTGCCTCTATTGGGAGCAGGATTGGGATTTTGCCAGACATTTGACAGACCTCACTGGCCCGTTAGGAGACCGGTTGACGAGGGGACTCCCCGAATCGGACGTTATCGCTCGAGTTTGTGGGAGATTTGGGACACACGGGGGGGGTAACCAAGGAAGCGATGGCAGGCATCGTCTCCGAACCTTGCTTGGGATGGGGTCTAGGCCCCCAGAAGCCGACATGCTACTGTAGTGGCGCTTGACGCCGAAACTGCCAACTCTAGAAAGCCCAGCATAAGTTGGGCAAGCTGGTCAGCCAGGACCGGAACGCCGCGCACGCAGCTTCCCTGGACCAGTTGCCGGAGACGGCACGCCCACCGGGACCGGACGACCCGCTGGGGGGGGGGGGGGGGGTGCACTCGGTAGGAGAGATGTACTCGATATCATGCATGGCCGTAGTCGTACGACCATAGACCCTCTGGGGGGGGAGGTAAACCAAGGCCTTGGCCAAGGCTCGACACAGGAGCCTGCAAGGGGCAGGAGCCACCGCATGCCTTCGGGGGCGGCCAATGGACTTGCTCTGTGTCATTCCCACATTCGTGGGGTTCGGAAGACCCTTCGTGGGGATTACGGAGCACGTGGCAGTGAGGTACCCCTGCTGAGCTGGAGTCGATGTGGACACCAAACAACCACGCATCTGCCCCAGGGCCAGGGTGCGCGGGTGAACCAACACCAGCAGCTTCTCCACGCGGTCTTCCGCAAGCTGAAGCGACTTGGGATTTCCCGCACGCTTAAGCGACTTGAGAGCGGACAAACCCTTCACGGTGAAACACCAATCTGCGGATGGACACCGTCGCGAGGAGAAGCGGTCTTCGGGACGCTCACCAAGAGGACGGAGAGGAGTTCATCCTCCCGCTGGGCATCGCCCATGCAGACCCACAAGCGCAGGGTACACCTGCGAGGAGGCAGTGCTGACCACGGTGGACCTTCCGACCCTCTGCCTCTGAGGCGAGCAAACGTCAACACTACGCTCGTCTGGAACACGTGTCCTTCGACGAACGGAGCAAAAAAAAACACGCCACCTTTGCGGTGGGAAGGATTTGGACGCCTCGGGGTAGAGGGAAGCATATTTTATTTACCAGCTGGCTGCAAGCAAGCGTCGTGGGGGAGAGGGATAGAGGATCGATAGCGAGGAAGAGAGGGTGGTGAAATAACGCCTGCTGCCGATCACTAGGTGACCACACAGGTCGCTTTTTTGTGGAGGATGCTCCGGCTTGGGGGTCGCCAGGATGTGAGAAGGAGCCGGGCGGGGGGGAGGGGGGGGGGTGACAAACTCACGTCGATGGGGTGGGGATGGAGTCTGGACGCGGCTTAGCCTTTAACAGCTTCAATATAGAGGAGCAAGTAATGAGAAGAAAGGAGCAAAGACAACAAATGAAGTAGATACGTATATAGGTTCGAAGCAGGAAGTAGGTTAAAGGGGAGTTAGACTTCGTGCATAGGCTTTTTTTTAGTTTTGGTTCTTCCTTTGACTTTTCCTCTCTGGGGGAGGTGGTTATGAGTGATCAACGTTGAAGCTCCTTCACGCTACGTAAGTAAACATTGTCGGATGGCACACGAAACAACAAGAACACAAAAAAATGCGCAACACAAATGTGAAACCCGGTGGTTCCCACAATCGAACACAGCTCCGTCAATCACCAATCGTTCGGACGAAAAAACGTCGGACAGATCACAATCTACGAGTAGATCGTCCAGAACCTGACCTACCGTTGTGATACGTTGTGCAGGATGATGCTATAAGCACATATATAACCCGAGAAATAAGCCCCTACTGTAGATTATGCAGATTGTAAGCTCCCACCCGGCAACATTAGGGAGGTCACGCAAATCGGAACTCTATCTAAGATTCCCTGAAAAATCTACCGTAGATCATGAGGTAGGAATTATCTATCTGATCTGTCCGATACGTGAACAAAGAGCGTCACCCCTATCTAAGCACGTGTCTCTCACGACGTCGTGCTGGCGTTGGCTCCCTCCTAGTACCCCAGCCGTCGACCCTTTTCCCTCCCGGTGCCATCACTTTATCGCAGCTGCCGCACGTGCTGTTGATGTGTAATATCAAACTGCATATAACCCACCGTCACAAAGTACGTACTCGCATGTCGCCAAGGAAAAACGGCTAAGCATGCCACCATCACCAGTAGCCAGAAGAAAAAACGGCTACGTAAGCATGGGACCATCACAAACAACCAAAGAAAAACGGCTACGGCCATGTACGAACAAACACATACGTATGTATGCGTACAACATTTGACGCTTGTGAGCAATGATGTTCTTCCCGCCCCGGTCACGCGAGCAAGGGTTCCAACAAGCGTATCGTTTTACGTAAGCCACGCACACCGACAGAGACTGACACACAAGATGGACCAACAAGTAAAAGCGGTTAATCTGAGTGCCGTAAGCCTTAGGCGTCATGCTCATCGTCATCACCACCACCATCAGCCCAACCATCTTGGCCAGCGTCGCGCACATGGGTGCACAGACAGACAAGCACACACGATGGCCCAGTCAGCCAACCTGGCCACTCAGCCAGTCAGTGCCGTAAGCTGTAGTCGTCATCCTCCTCATCTTCATCGTTATATGACCATCACCACCATCATTGTCCCCGACACCTTCGTTACATACGTCCCCCTCTTCGTCCTTTACATCCTCATCATGGACCAGCCAGACAAATCAGACCAACAGCCAGTCAGTGCCGTAACATGTAGTCGTCATCTTCATCGTCATAATCATGATCGCCATGACCACCATCATTGCCATCATCATCATCATCGTCCTCCTTCTCTTCCTGCCCCCCCCCCCCTCCTCCCGCGCTTGGCTCGAGAAATGTCTGCCTGGTCGGTGAAAACCCGACGTGCTCCGTCCCGGCATTGTAGGGATACGAAGGTCTATGGTCATACGACTATAGCCATGCATGATATCGAGCACATCCCTTCATTCAAGTACACCCCCCCCCCCCCCCTACTCCCACGCTTCTTCCTCCCTCGTGTTCCTTCCTCATCATGCATAGCCCAGTCAGATAAATCAGCAAGCCACTTAGTCAATGACGTGTAGGTTTAGTCATCCTCGTCATCATCGCCATCGTCATCATCATCATCATCATCATCATCGTCGCCATCGTCATCATCCTCCTCATAGTCCTCCTCCTCTTCTTCCTCCTCATCCACATCATCCTCATCATCCTCGCCATCGTCTTCCAGGCCATCGCCGGCAGTATCGCCGTCGATACACGTCGCGTCCACCCGACGTATCTTGATCTTTGTCAGCGGGAGCTTGGCCCCCGCGTCTCGTCCTTCCTCCTCGTAGTACTCCATGGGCTCCAGGCCCGAGTCGGCGGCCGCGGGGTTGACCTGCGCTCTCTCGGACGGCAAACAGCGGATAGGGCCGTGGTGTCAGTGATGGTGATGGTGGTGGTGGTGGTGGTGGTGGTGGTGGTGGCGGCAGCGGCAGAAGGAGGAGGGTACTCGTATACGTTTGATTTGAGCATCAATGTCCAAACGGGTATTATAGTTACGGTCAGAGAGGTACCTGATGCTGAGCTATGACATCAGGTTCATATTCTAGACACAGGTGGCCAAGACCCCCGCCTTGCGCAATGTGGGCGTCGAACAATCATGGTGGAGATATTGAGCAATGTGGCACACCATTAGGCGTACCAGATTTCGAGGTCGTCGACGCTTGGTGGGGTTTGCTACACTACTCAATGTCCCCACAAGGATGTTTGTACGTCTACATCGCGCCAGGGGAGGGGCCCGGCCAACCTGCGCAGCAGTAACTCAAAAACCACGGTGAGCCTTATGGCATATAAATGCCCCTGCTACCTGGGAAATATGCAGAAAAAAAAACAAAAATAGCATGAACCACATAGGAGGCAAAACAAAAGACACACACAGGGGCAGGCAGCACGAGACGAGACGGAACGGGACACACTAGAAAGAGCCAAATAACGACGAGATCATGGAGACACAAGAGAAACGATGCGTTGCGCGATGTCGTCCTGGTACTTGTATGCACCAGGTGGGGGGTGAATGGGGGGGGGGGGGGAAGCGGGATGGGGAAGAGTGGGGTAGGGGGGGAGTGGGGCTCAAAGGGGGGGGGTGTACTCGATATCATGCATGGCCGTAGTTGTATGACCATAGACCCTAGCATCCCTACAATACCGGGACGGAACACGTCGGGTTTTCGCCGACCAGGCAAACGCTGCTTGCTCCAAGCACGAAGCACCGTGAGGTGTTGGGCAAATCGCATGAAGGATAGGCTACACCCTACTAAGAACCGTGCGTGAGGCGGACTTGCATATGGATGACAGCTTCAATAAGTTGATTTAATCTTCGGTGTAGCCACTTCCAGAGACAGCAATGGGAGTACTACTAACTGCCTCTTGGGTGCCTTACCATAAACACTATCAGGTACGTGATACTATCATTCCCCTTGTGCGGAGTAAAGGTGCTCCACCCCGCACAAATGATCTACCTTGACCACCAGCTGTGACCGACCGCCAAACAAAAATCATGGCCGTATGGGAGGGGGGGGGGGGGAGGGAGATGGGTGGGAGGGGGGGCAGGGCGGGGGGACGCGAGGGGAGGAGTTTTCTGAGCTGCACTCCCCACTCCCACTCCCCCGTCACTAAAGCAGAATATCTCCCTGGGGTCTTTGAAGTTGTCCGCAAGTTGGGGACATGAAAATGTAAACCCTTTCCCTTTTCCCTCTCACCTCCAGAAACGCCTCCATGTCGACCACTCCTTCGAAGGCTCCTATGCCCGTGCGCATGCGTAGACGCCGCCCCTCTTTCCACCCCCGCGTGCAGAAGTGTTTCAGGGGCGAGACCTTCATAGCTACGATCTTGATGTGAAGGCCCTGCTTGTGGCCCCTCTTGAAGAAGTGCTTGAAGCGCTTGCCGTACTTCCTCCTGTACCAGCTGCGAAAACAAATGCAGTGGAGGCGGCGGCGGTGGCGCCGGCGCCGGAGAGGTTCAGAGGGCAGTACATACGTCGTGGCGACAACACAGCAGCAGCAGCAGTAGCAACAGTAGTAGTAGCAGCACCAGCATCAGGACCGGCAGCAGTGGCAGCAGTACTAGCCCCAGCAGCACCAACAGCACCTGCAGCGCCAGCAGCCGCAGGCGTCAGCCCTTTCTCGAGGAACGCGCGGCTTCCACCTTACCAACACCGATACCAAGCACCTAAAGTACCTGGCATATAAACGAACAACAGTGCGTACATACAAATAACTATTGTATATGCGCACGTAAAAATTATGTCTGACGGAGCCGAAAAAAAACAAAAATGCAAAAAAAAAACGATAACTCACCCCCTGTCGGGCAGGCCCACCCTCCCGCGCACGCATATCTCGTTACGCCTGTTCTGCTTGAAGTGCTGGAAGGCGCCGAGCCCCTCCTCCTCTTCCTCCATTTCCGGGTGCAGCTTCCGATAGCCCGGCCCGTCGAAGCGACCCGGACGAGCGGGCCCCATCTGCTGCAATACGTCCTTGTACATCTTCATGTACTTCGTGGGGTCAAACTTGCCAAGGAGATAGATCGGCACCACCTATCCGGAGTCGGGAGGGGGGGGGGGGGGGGGGGTACTCATTTGTTGCTTGTCTTAAGTCAGTCTTAGTCAGTTGACCATTGACCACGCTTGCTTCCCTCCAGAGACGGAGCACCGTTCCTACTCCTAACAGAGACACCTCCGACAGTTGGGGGGCTGATCATTCATGTGGTTTCCATATAATACATATGGTAGTTTTTTTTTTGCCAATCTTATCCCCTTCCTGTTTGGCCGCCTGTGGCCACCATCTATCTCCTAGGGCAGCGATCGTGTTCTCGCTGATTGATATCTAGTGTACCAATCTCCTTCATGCACATTCACATTCGTTTATTTCCCTCATCTCCTTTTTTGACGCATCCATATTTCACATTCTCCTACTATGTGGGTTCTACTCTCTAATGTTTTGCTACACGGGCACACCTGTGCATCTACTTCCTCCTCCTCCTCCCTTTTTTTTCTTCTTTCTGACAGGTTCAGGTTCCCTACACGAAATCGCAGTTTCAGCGTTTTTTCGAAGTCCGTTGGGCCGTGCAAATATGTTTTCATCCCTCTCCCTTCGTTCAATCCCCCGTGTATCTCTAAGTGTTTATCCGATTTCACCTTGATTCTCAGCGCTAGCCTTTCCCTTATTCTACTTCTGTCTTGGTACCCCCCAAATTTCTCTGCGGACACGATGTCTTCTTGGTTCCCTCCTATATGCTTCCGTACTTTCTCAACTAAGCCTTACCACCTTATTCCAGCTCCCCGTTTTGTTAGGTTCTCCCATACAGCTCCATCAGCTATGGCTGACAACTTCTTTTTCGGTGTGTTCTTCACCTGGTACTTTATTTTGCCAGTTCAATTTCTCATGACTCTATTCGTCTCAAGTAGGCACACCCCCAGTTCTGCTCTGAATGCTGTATTGCTCGTCGTACTTGAGCATCTTTGTATTATTTACCTGCTGTCATCTGTACTGTTTCCGACTGTTTTACGAAGTTCTCGTTCCCTTCCCATACTTCTCCTGCATATTCTAGCTTTGGTACCATCAAATTCATCAGGATAAATATCTTGATCCTAGTGCCCAAGATGTGAGCCTGATAGGATCGCATCCATCTTGCCTACGTGTGTTTTGCCCTTTCCTGTTATTTTTGCCATGTGTGTATCCCAACAGCAGTCCATTTGAGATCTGTACGCCAAGGTACGTGTACTGGTCTACGATCAGTAATTCATCTTCTCCCCACTTCGAACTAAATGATACCGGGCTCACCATATCTCCGCTACATACAACTACCGCGCACTTCTTGACGTTCGCCGTCACCCTCTATTTCCTAGTGTATTCTAACGCCTTCTTTACTTGTTTCTGCAATCCTTCGGGTGTTTCTGATATCCCCACGAAGTCATCCGCAAATATCAATCCCGGCTCCGTATCTTCTCCCACCGTCACTCCCTGCTTTGTTGCTGCGACTGTTACTATCAATTCGTTACGATATGTATATTTTGAATACATTGCTTGGTAGGTGATAGCGTACCTCTATGTGCAACTCCTCGTAAAAATATCAATATACGTCGATATTTTCCTGTCCTGCCCCACAGCACTTCTCGCACATTCCGTCCTATTTTTCATCATTCTCCACGTCTATCCTCTAAGCCCTATTTCCCACAACTTTTCCCCACTATCCATTTCTCCATACGACCTGTGTCGTAAGCCTTTCTGTACATCTAAAAATAAACAGTACGTTGTTAGCCCCGTGTCTTTCCTGCCTTGGGTTATCTTACCTACTGTGCATACATAGTCTACGCAGCTACGGTTTGTGGCCTTAACCCTGTTTGCTCTTCGCTTTTTTGTCTTTCTTCTCCATCATCAGTGTTCCCATTCTATCGTTCAAAATCTCACGAAATGTGCTGCCTACTGAGCTTAATAGCGATATCCCTCTACAGTTCCCCGGGTCAGCCTTACCTCCTTTCTTAAACACGTTATCACTACTACTTCTTTCATCCACATCCTAGGTGCGCACTCGTTTTTCCATATCCAGGTATACAACATAACCATCATGATAAAGCATTCCTTCTCCCCCGTACTTAACCCCTTTAGAACCGCAGTCCCGTTTTGGGGACAAACTACTTGAAATTTGACTGGTTTGTCCCCAGAACGGGACTGCGGTTCTAAACGGGTTAACAACTTATCTCGCCATTTGGTCTGCTCCTCCTGCTGCCCTTCTATTCTTAAGTTTAGCTACGTACACACTTGTTTACTTCTTCCCTTGTGAACTCTCTCTCTCTCTCTGCAACTCTCCTGAATCACGGTCTCCCCTTTCTGATGAATCTGCCCACGCGGTGGTTTCATTCTCGGATTCTGTGTCTGCGGGCGTTCCTAGCCTACGGAAATGCTCTACGAGTAGTAATTCCCTTTTCCCCTTCGAACTACTAACCATTGTTTTTACCGTTCGGCTCTTTTAAGGTAGCCATTCCCGTGTCTGCCTCTCCCGTTTGCGTACCCCGTATCCCTTCTATCCCTACCCACATCTGCTTTATCCCGCCCTCGAAGTCTTCAATCTTCCCACATCTCTTCCTTCTTATCCTCTTACCATATTTTTTACCTGGTACTTTGTTTCTAGCTATAGCATACCTGGTATTCCTCCCATTCTGTCGTAGTTTTACTCGATGTTTAGTTCGCGTGTGCCTTTCTCCTCACTCTTATCATACAGCCTCTTTGACTTCCTCATCCCGCCTTTTTACTGGTGTGTTGCATACTTTCAAGCCGTTCCCTACTACTTTTGCTTGCTGCAGTCTTGACTGATACGGGGCACCATAGTAAATAGGACCTGTGGTATACACAAAAACCTATATGTTTATCTATGTTTACTGGCAATATTTGGTCCTATTTATTTTGTCCCCCCTTAGTAGTTGCCCCCACTCTTTTACTATCCCTGCTCCTGCAGTATCCCTCTCTTCGTTCTTTGTTGTACCTGCTCTTTCCGACACCTCGGAAAATTGCTCTGCATTCTTGGCCATCTCTTCTTGGAATTACTCCGGTTTTTCTTCCACGTCTAGTTTATCGGTTCTCCATCCGTACAATTTCGTGCCTAGCCTATGTCTGATAACTCTTGTCGGCTGACTGTCTGTCCCCGTTAGACAGGGGGGGAGGGGGGGGGGGGGTACACATGTCATGCATGGGCGTAGTCGCGTGCCCTTAGGCCCGGACGCTGGGTGTGCTGAATGTGCTGGATGTCGACTGGTAAAGCACTCAACACAGACCCTAATCCATCCCTACAATACCGGGACGGAGCACATCGGGTTTTCACAGACAAGGCAGACATCGCTTACACTACAAGCGCGGAGCGGTCTAAAATGGTGTTTGGCGAGCCGAATAAAGGGCGAGCTGCATCCTAGTGAGAACCGGCATGTGGGGTGGACTTTATTTCCCGCCTGATATGGATGACAAGCGTCACATTAATTGAATTGTTTTCTGGTGCAGCCGCTTCCAGAGACAACCATGGGTATATACTATGGAATCGCCTCGCGGATGCCTTACCATGGTGCATACTACGTGGTGCGATAATTCCTCTCTTTGTGCTTACAAAAAGGTTTTCCACCCCTCACAAATGATCTCACTTGACCATTTGCCGTAACGACCGCCAAGAAAACGAAAACAAAAAAACGGCGCCCTATTGTCTAACGCACCCAACCTAAGATACATATACGGGCAATTAGTTGTTTTTTTTGTGTGAACAGGGAAAGAACTAACGGTGGTGCTGTTACGAGGAGAAATATATGAGTAACAACCATGAAAAGAGCGGAGGAAAGCATTTGGAGGGGGGGGAGCGCATCAAAACATCCCCGGGAGAGAGGCGGAGGGGTGAGGGGAGGGCGTCAAAAAACTCCCTGGGGGGGGGGGGCGGAGGGGGAGGCGGTGTCACCTGCGTGATGGCGATCTCGAGACTGTCACTCCTTCCCTCGTTGACGTAGTGCCGGAACCCCACCATGACCTTCTCGAAGGGCTTCTTCTTCCCGACCGCGCTCGTGTCGACCTCGTGACGGTCCACGTAGGCGGACATGTCCAGAGCGCCGACGAAGGCTCCGAACTCATTGTCGATGCGGACTAGCCTCCCCTCGTTGAACCCGTTTCCTTTTTGGTTTCACACGGGAGTTTTGATTCGTTGTGCGATTGTTTCAGCCGGCGATTGACCCGCCACACCACGCAGTCAGTTCGGCGAGGGATGGAGGGAACGGTGGAGGGAGGAAGAGGAGAAGAGGAAGGAGAGGGGGGGAAGGGGAGGGGGAGGGGACAGAAGGGGGGGGTGAGGGGTGGGCGGGGGCGGAGGGGGCAGGAGAGGGAGGGCGGGAGGGCGGGAGGGTCGTCGAGTTTGTTGTCAACCGTGTACGTTCGCGTGGCCCACGGGCTTTGTTCAGTACCACTGCGGCTCTGATGAACGGGGGTTATACTACCGCCCAGAGTGGTGTTTGGTTGCCGTTTGCGGTACTGGTGATGGTGTTGGTGATGGTGTTGGCGTTGGTGATGGTGTGATGGTGGTGGTGGTGATGGTGGTGGTAGTGGTGTTGCTGGTTTCGGTGGTGGTGGTAGTGGTGTTGGTGGTGTTGGCATTCTTGGTCGGTGTTGTTTAATGTTGGCAACGGTGGTGGTTGCTGTTGATGATCGCGGTGTTGCTGTTGCGGCTGCTACAATACAGCAGTAGAACCATATATTACATACATGTGACGACACCGCACGCGACGCCAGCACATGCAACAAAAGTACAACCCCTTCCCCCCCCATTCTAAGTCGCCCCGAGGACTACCGCCGTCAACCCGTACTACCATGTCACACGGGTGATGAGAGGCAACACACAACACACTCCCTGGGATGCACACAAAATAAATTGGTGGCGAGATATTCCCATAGACGCGTCGCTTAGCGCTTTACTCTCCCCATGCTGTCGAGAGAAAACGGACTTGAAAAATCGTTAGAGGGGCTGTGTGCTGTCTCGCGTGTTTTACGGCATACCGCGCGCGCGCTGGCTCACTGCGGAAGTGCTGCCAGCCGTGCTCTCCGTCCACGTCCTCGTTGTGCTTGATGTAGAGCTCGGAGTCCCATTTGCCCCAGATGGTGACGCCCTCGATGCGCTCGTTGCCGTACCTCTCGATCGCGAAGCCGACCTGCTCGCGCGCTCGCCGGGCGATAACCGATACCTTCAGACCATCGCCAAGTCGTTGAAAGTACGGCGAGACACGGGGTAGAGGCACGAAGAGAAGAGCGAGAGAGGAAGGAAGGAGAGAGGGAGGGAGGGAGGAAAACAAATAGGCAAGCAGGTATACAAAACAGAACAGACAGACGTAGGGGCAGCCAGATGGGTCGACAGACAGACAGACAGACAGACAGACAGACAGACAGACAGACAGACAGATAGACAGACAGACAGACAGACAGAAAGACAGACAGACAGACAGACAGACAGACAGACAGACAGACAGACAGACAGACAGACAGACAGACAGACAGACAGACAGACAGACAGACAGACAGACAGACAGACAGACAGACAGACAGACAGACAGACAGACAGACAGACAGACAGACAGACAGACAGACAGACAGACAGACAGACAGACAGACAGACAGACAGACAGACAGACAGACAGACAGACAGACAGACAGACAGACAGACAGACAGACAGACAGACAGACAGACAGACAGACAGACAGACAGACAGACAGACAGACAGAAAGACAGACAGGCAAACAGACAGACAAATAGACAGACAAGCAGACAGACAGACAGACAGACAGACAGACAGACAGACGAACAGACAAACAGACAGACGTGATAAGGTCAAAGCCGAGAACAAATGGGCAGATTTGAGGCGGAGGGACAGGGAGGAAAAAAAGTATGAGCACGGCCAGAGTGTCACAGATCAGTACCAGCGAGAAACAGTAAGACGAGAAAAACAGGGGGGCGAGTGGGGCAGAGAGCAAGAGAGGGAGGGAGGGGGGGGGGGGGTGTACTCATTATCATGCATGGCCGTAGTCGTATGACCATAGACCCTCGCATCCTTACAATGCCGGGACGGAGTGCGTCGGGTTTTCACCGACCAGGCAGGCATTGCTTGCACCAAGCGCGAAGCGCCGTGAGGTGGTGGGCGAGTCGCATGAAGGGTGAGCTGCATCCTGCTAAGAACCGCTTTCGAGGCAAATTTTCTTGCTTGTGAATGAGAGAGGGGGGGGGGGGGGGGGGTACCTACACGTCGTGTCACCGGAGCTGAAATCGATGTCGGAGGGCAAGCGGTGTGTGAACTGCGCGTGCTCGCAACGGATTGCATCGAGGGTTCGCTCGCTCCGGCAGCAATCTGTTCGACAATTTGATACTATCTCACACGTGTTTTTGTAGAAGAAGCGTGTAATATGCAGCAGGAACGGTGGACGTGAGCCCTCCATCGCGTGTTCAGCAGGAGATGAAATGCACTACAATAGCAAACCACAACAGTAACGACATCACCAACAGCCGCGACAGCAGCAACAACAACAGCACCAACAACAAAAGCGCCATCATAGTAACCCGCCCCCACCGTACGTAGCCATTCTCAGAACAGCAACAGCAGCAACAACAACAACAACAACAGCAACAACAACAACAACAACAACAACAACAACAACAACTATAATATTATAGAAAATAGCAAATGTAAAAGCCCTTACCCTCTTCGCGAAGACCCTCCTCTTCTGGGCCGCTGCCCTCTTCTTCTTACGCGCCACCGCCTGCCTCCTAGCTTTGGCTCGCATGACTCTCATCCGTTTGGCCTTCCGCGCTCTGGCCTTCTTCTTCGCCGCCCTGAACGCCTGTACCGTCAGTTCCAGCAGCGATAGAAAGGAGGCGGGATGGGGGGGGGGGTACTAATGTCATGCGTGGCCGTAGTAGTATTACCATGGGGGAGGGGGGGGGGGGGAGCGGGCGGGAGGGGGAGGGTGGAGGGAGGGAGGGAGGGAGGGGCGGGGGGGGGGGGCGATCGGTGGGGTCACTATTAATAGCACAGCTCGCTGTCCTGTACTTGGGCGACAAAAGCAATGTGAGTATCGGCTGTCTAGCAGGGTATGAATCTGGTATCACGTGCGTGGGGGTAAAACAAAATAGAGGAAGCGTGTTGTCTCGTTCAAACAGGAGGGAGGAAGGGGGGCGGTGGGGGGGAGAGAGAGATGGGTTCACTGGCTCAACTCGTTGTTCTGAGTCGGGTCTGGGTTGACGGGAACGCTTTGGGTAGATACTATTACGGGGGACCATAGTTAATAGGAACAAATAGTGTGAGTAGAAATGGTTAAATATATAGGTTTTTATGTATACGACAGGTCCTATTAACTATGGTCCCCCGTAATACAAGCAGGCACCAGGTATGCACCTGGGTGTAAACATGTGCTTAGGGTTTTTTTTATAGGAAGGAAAACGTGTTGTGTTGTCCTATCAGGGTTTCTTGAACATATTGTCACTGCAGCGGCGGGCGCCTTCCCTCCCTCCCTCCCTCCCTCCTTTCCTCCCTCCCTCCCTCCCTCCTTTCCTCCCTCCCTCCCGCCCCCCCTTTTCACCGCTCCTACGCACGCACCTCCCTAGCCTCTTGATCTTCGGCATCATCATCATCGTCAACATCGTCTTCTTCCTCCTCCTCCTCTTCTTCCTCCTCCTCCTCCTGCTCCTCCTGCTCCTCCTCCTCCTCCTCCTCCTCCTCTTCTTCCTCACCATCGTCTTCTCCGAGATCGTCCTCGTCAAGATCCCGCGTCTCCTCTTCATTGTCCTCCTATGGAAACGCGCGCGATAAAAAGTTGGCGTGCGTGGGGGGGGTCGCTTAATTGCGTGGGAGAAAGCGTGCTATGACAAGGGTAGCACGTTGTGGCCAACCTACGCTAATTGCAACACCTAGCGAAATATACGTCACACGTTGCGTCCTCACTATTTGCAACCCTTCTCGTAGGACGCGCCACACGTTATGTCCTCGCTAATTGCAACACATATCGCAGCATACGTCACACGCTATGTCCTTACCAATTGCAACACCTCTTGTGGAAGACGCGTCACGTGTTATTATCCTCACTAATTGCGATCCCTCTCGTGTAGGACGCGCCACACAATACGTCCTTACTAATTGCAACACCTCTTGTGGAGGACGCGTCACGTGTTATTGTCCTCACTAATTGCGATCCCTCTCGTGTAGGACGCGCCACACAATACGTCCTTACTAATTGCAACACCTCTTGTGGAGGACGCGTCACGTGTTATTGCCCTCACTAATTGCGATCCCTCTCGTGTAGGACGCGCCACACAATATGTCCTCACTAATTGCAACACCTATCGTAGGACGCGCCACACGTTATGTCCTCACTAATTGCAACACATATCGCAGCATACGTCACACGCTATGTCCTTACCAATTGCAACACCTCTTGTGGAGGACGCGTCACACGTTATGCCCTTACTAATTGCAACACCTATCGTAGGACGTGTCACACGTTCTGCCCTCACTAATTGCAACCCCTATATCGTAGGGATGCAGTCACTCGCTATGCCCTCATATTTGGCCAGACAAAAAAAAACAGAATGACTGGGGGGTTCTCAACTGAAGAGCCACAACACTTGTCCTCCAATGGAAAACCCGCGCGAGAAAAAGTTGGCATGTATTGGGCGGGGGGGATGTACTCGATCTCATACATGGCCG
Source organism: Nereocystis luetkeana (assembly GCA_031213475.1). NCBI lineage: Eukaryota > Phaeophyceae > Laminariales > Laminariaceae > Nereocystis > Nereocystis luetkeana. The sequence goes on along the minus strand of JARUPZ010000035.1, from coordinate 1,858,716 downwards.
CAGTCGTATGACCATAGACCCTCGCATCCCTACAATGCCGGAACGGAGCGCTTCGGGTTTTCACCGACCAGGCAGACATTGCGTGCATCAAGCGCGAAGCGCCGTGAGGTGTTCGGCGAGTCGCATGAAGGGTGAGCTGCATCCTACTAAGAACCGGTTCTGAGGCGGACTTGAGCTTGGATGATAGCGTCCACGAGTCAATTTAATGTCCGGTGTGGCCACTTCCAGAGGCAGCAATGGGGGTACTATGTAACTGCCTATGTAACTACCTCGTGGGTGCCTTACCATAAACACTACGTGATGCGATAATTCCCACTTGGGCGGAGTAAAGGTTGTCCACCCCGCACAAATGATGTATACCTCGATCACCAGCCCTAACCGACCGCCATAAAAGAGAAAACGGTACCCTGGTTGTCTAGCTCACGTGGTGAGTGGCATGTTTGACAGTGTCGTTGCCAACCAATGCCAACCCAACCTATATAAAATATATAGGCGGGCGGGGGAGGGGGGGGTACTCGACATCATGCATGGCCGTAGTCGTATGACCATGGACCCTCGCCCCCCTACGATGTCGGGACGGAGCACATCGGGTTTGGGAAGGAGGGGGGGGGAGAGGGGATGAGGTATGCTGCGATAAGGGTAGCACTTTTCGGTGAAACTTAAAGTTGGCATGTATGGGGCGGGGAGGGGATGAGGTGCTACGATAAGTGTCGCACTTTTTTTTGGCCAAACTAAACTTGGCATGTATGGGAGAAGGGGGAGGGATGAGGTGTGCTGCGATAAGGGTAACACTTTCTGCCCAAACTAAAAGTTGGCATGTGTGTGTGTGTGGGGGGGGGGGGGGGGACAAGGTGTGCTACGATAAGGGTAGCACTTTTTGGCCAACGAAAAGTTGGCATGTATGGGGGGGGAGAGGATGAGGTGTGCTACGGTAAGGGTAGCTCTTTTTGGCTAAACTAAAAGTTGGCATGTCTGTGGGGGGGGGGGGGGGGGGAGGAGGTGTGCTACGAGATAAGGGTAGCACCTTTCGGCGAAACCATTTCCGAGTGACCTTGGGGGTTCTCAACCGAGGAACATTATTTTTCGGTTTTCAAGACTAAAAAATAATAATAATAATAATAATAATAATAATAATAATAATAATAATACTAAATAACAGCCGATTTTCCCGACTGAGAAACGAGAATGAGAAAAGAGAATGAGAAATGATCATTTGAAATATATATTTGGGTTTCATTTCGTATAGAGATGATGAACTTCTCACCGCTGGCAGTGAAAAACATTACAATGTAGAAATACGTTCATTTTTTTGTGACGTGCCGTCGATGATGACACCACCACACCACCACAACGAAAAAAAAAAGCAACACACGTACGCACTCACCTCATCGTGATTCTCGCTACCGCCTAAGCCCTCCTTCCCGGCGGCGGGGTCGATGGCCGAAACCCAAGCGACGGCTCCCTTCTCGAACGTTCCTGCGCGCGCGATGATTGGTTGATTGATTATCCGCACGCACGCACGCACGCACGCATGCACACACACGCACGCACGCACGCACGCACGCACACACAACACGTCAGGTACAGGAGAGGGCGGGGGCGGGGAAGAAGAGAAACGCTTCGGAGCAGCCCTTTGCATACGTACTGCGAAAAACAAGCCCAATTTACAAGCATTCCCACTACTACTTTACGTGTCAAGGACAAAAATTGAAGGTAACCGTCCTGAAGACCGTGAGAACGCCCCCCCCCCCCTCCCCCCCCCCCCCCCCCTCCACCTCCTCCTCCTCGCTTGCATGCTCCAGAAAAAAAAAGCTAAGGAAGGGAAGACAAGATGCTGTACACCAGAAAGGGGCCGGGGGGGGAGGGGGAAGGGGTACTCGTTATCATGCATGGCCATAGTCGTATGACCATACACCCTCGCATCCCGAGGAGTGGGGGTGGGGGTGGGGGTGGGGGGAGGGGTGAGGATACGGGTGGGGGTGGATAGGGTTGGGGTCTGAGTGCGGGTGTGGGGGCGGGGGGGTTCCCGTTTGTCAAGCGGAAAACGTTTAGTACAAAAAATAGTCGCAACGACCTTTCTCTCTTCTCCATCTCCAATGCTGATGCTGCCTGCTTTGCCATTTTTTGCGCCTGCAACAGCAGCAGCAGATGCTGAAACAGAACCAACTTCTAGAGGACCTCGCCCAATAAAGAGTTTTTGTCGAGTCGTGTCCCCAAAATAACGAAATCATTACCGTTACGCTCACCGTCGCGTGCACACAATCTTTACATTTCGAACCGATTGAAGCGCGAAACGTCGAATCGCGATCCCGCGAACAGCCCAACTGCCAAGAACGACCCTCAATACGTCGAAGAGACAAGAGCGAGCCGCGATGCTCTCGAACAGCGAGCCACGAGCAGCCAATCGCAAACGACGAACCGTGGTGAGCCGCGAACCGCGAACCGTGAACGGCATGCCGTGAACCGCTGAGTGTGAAGAGCGAACCGCGAAGGGCGAGCCTGGATAACAGCAGCAACGACAACAACAACAACAACAACAACAACAACGAAACACCACCCACACTAGCAATAACTACATAAAATGAAAACACCACCACTACCACCACCACCACCAACAACACCAACAACAACAACCACAACAGAACGATAGACACCCTTGCGACGGCGGAAGGCAATTCCTTCCACTCAATTGTCACGCCGAAACGCACCCCTGAGCTCTTCCTTCAGCGCGCTGACGAGGGAGCGGTCGTACTTCTCCTCGAAGCGCTCGGCAATCGCCCTGCACGTCGGCTTGTCGTTACCGCCGAGGATGCGGCACACAGCGTCCTGCGCCGACAACGAACGCCCCCGATGTTTCAGCAGCCTTGTGTCAGCAGCGCGTGCCGGCGGGTACGTTCGACGGCCGCTACGACCGGGATACAGCAGCCTTATATGTGCGCACCGTGTGTTCAGAAGTTGGGAGCAAATAATTGCAGGCTCGCGTTTTTTGTTTCTTTGGTTTTCGAGTTTTAATAGTTTTACAGCTAAACACCCTCGGAGGCGTTCGCGCTAAGCGAGGAAGAAGGATAGAAAATAATTTTCAGGCGTACGTTTTGTTTTTCTTCAGGTTGAAGAATTCTAGGTGTAAATACAAGGACCGCTTGGTCGTCTTGTTAGTGTCACAACGGTGCTTATATTTACGCCGAGAGTGGTATACCATAAGCATTTGTGCTCCTCAGCGAGAAGCGCCACTCTAAAACCTACGCGACGGCCTTTAACCCTTTTGGAACTGCAGTCCTATTTTGGGGACACCCCAGTCAATTTTCAAGTACTTTGTCCCCAAAACGGGACTGCGGTCCTAAAAGGGTCAAGACCCTAAATATGTATGACTCACAGTTGACCGTCACAGTAACCCGCGAGCCTCACGCAGCCAAAATGTTATAACGGAGATTTGTCAACTGCTGTCGCGTACTATCAACACACTGATGTAGCCCTTTTTTTTGCCAAAACTTTTCTGACCGTTAGTAGACTCCAGGCAGTGCATACATACCTAAGGCCTGCCTTATCGATGGAAGTTTTCTATGTATCTCTAGGCCACGACATATATTGATGACGACAATAGGCTGAGTGTTGCGTACCAATAGCCTACTGTTTTTGTCTACCCATGGCACAAGGTACATGTCAATACCTGGTCCGTTCCGATGCCGCGAAAAGCCTCCTTGAGCCCCCGCGCGAAATTCTCTATCGGGTCGTAGAGGAGAGAAAGAAGAGCGTCCTCCATGTTACCGTGAAACTTTTTCTCCACCGCCCTGGCCAGAGAGCGCTCGTATTTTTTCTCGTAAGCCTCTTTGATGCAGCCCACCTTGGGAGGACGGCGGCAGCGGCGGCGGCGGCGGCGGGAGGGGGGGGGGAATGTACTCATGTCATGCATGGCTGTAGTGATATGATCATACGTAGATCATACGGGGGGGAGGAGGGGGGGGGAGGGGAGAGCGGGGGGAGCGGGGCGGGAGGAGAGAGGACGGGAGGGGAGTGGGACGGGGGTAAAACAGTCGTCACTGTTCCTTCTGCCCAGTCTATCAATAGATGCGGTGCGGAGGGCCATATATATACGGCAGCGTTAAATCTACACGGTTTCTGTAGGATTTTGTACCAGGTATGAAATACGTAGGGTGTGTGTCGCTCGACACCGAAGTAACATATTTCCGGATAACACACGTGGTAATCAGAACCTAATGTGCTCCGTAAATATAGTGGAAAAACTTGCTTTTTCGGGTCTATCATGGCCTCTGACTTCAAGGCGATCATCCCGTGCGCGGCTTCCTGCCCCGGCTATTGTGTGTACGCGCGAGCAGGCGTCGCGGTCGTGTTCCTTCGAGGCGTGTACGGCATTGTACCGTGGATGTGTATTTTGTTTCGCCCCCGAAAGCAAGACAACCAAGAAACTAAGATTTTCGTAGTTTTCTCCGAAAGAAAAGCAAGACACGACAAAGAGACGAACATCCATGTCTTAAGTCACAACTGGATTCTGGGTTCCCGTTTATACATTGCGTTCGTTTCGTCCCTTTAGATGGCGGTTACGTACCGGTTGGTACCATCACCTATGGTGGAATATGTGACTCGTGACGTCTGAGGTTGTCGTAAGACGTGTTCTACGATAGAGGTAGCACATTTTCCGCTTTTGTTTTTCTGAACCACGGGATTCCTTAACCCAAAATCGTCGGAATGCCAAATCTTGTTTCGAAAAAAGACGTTTTCGTATCTCGGGCCATGGGATTATTCATCCGGATGCAAGCCGATTTTTTCCGAGGTCAGTTTTCGGGTGAGGTGTGGAGCTCCTTAAGTGAGGAGCCTCAGAAAGAATAGTGTGAATCTCTATCGTAGAACGCCTCGTACGTCGTGACGCACGAAGCTCACTGCTTCTCTGCCCCTACCTTATGGGAGGCCAATAATACATGACCTGAAACATCCATCCATAGACTGCCATGCAGTCTGGGCTACCTTTGCCTGGGGCTATTAATAGGAACATGTGGACGGTGTGATTGGGCAAGCGCTACGTACGTTATACATTGTCAGATGGCAAACAAAAAACGATGGTCACATTTTGGGTACAGGTATACACACGGTGTTTCAAAAGCTCTCAACACGCAAAAAACAAACTCACAAAAAGAAGAAAAAAAGAATTGCCTCGAGATTTTGCGGGAGCCAAGTCCTCGTGTTTTTCTTCTTTTTTTTCGCATCAGACGGTCGGAAAGGGCTATTACGGGCGACCATAGTAAGTAGGACCTATGTTACACATAAAAACCTATATGTTGCGCTATTTTTACTACTGTAAGAATAGTTGGTCCTATTTATTATGCCCCCCCGTGGTATTACGGGGGACCATAGTTAATGGGACCTATGGTATACATAAAAACCGATATATTTAACGATTTTTACTCTCAATATTTGGTCCTATTAACTATGGTCCCCCGTAGTAGTACGTCACGCCAATCGCTCAAACCCGAAGCCGCACCCATGCGACAAAAATGCTGCCTGTTCTCGTTGACTACGCACCTGAGCTCTGGAAGACTTCGCCAGCGTCTCGACGAAAGTGGCGATGGCGTCTTATGATGACAAGGGCACAGTGTACGGACAGGCGTTCGTGCAGCGGGGGGGCGGCGGGGGCGGGGGGGGGGGGGGGGGTGCTCATGTCGTGCGTGGCCGTAGTCGGTGGGGGGTCCTCAAAAACGATGAGATGGACGTCGCAGTTTTCGTTGCTTTGTTCTCGGCTGTGTATTTTAACCCTCTCTCATATTATTTTCTGTTTTTGCCACGTTTTTTTTCTTTTTATTCAACTACTGTGTTTTTTTCGGCACGATTGCCTTGGTCGGGGATCAATACCCCCAGACCCAGCTCTCCTCTCCGCTCGGTCTCCGCGATCGCTATTACCGCCGCACGTACGTTAACAAGAGAGTACAACAAAAATCGGGCCGACCTTTCCGGCGAGGACAAAAACAACACCCCTTGGCTCCATACCACTCCGTTCCTGATCGTAAGGGACCGTTCGTACACTATTAATAGTAGTCAATCAAACCGGTCTACATCTTTAGATACAAAGGAGTACCCGGTAACCTGCTGTGATGTGATACGAACGATTTTACGTAGTAAACCCATTCCCCCCCCCCTTTCAATACTACGCTGCAAAAATGATCCCACGCTAATTCCGAGTAATATGTGCCCTGAAGCGAGAGCGGAGTTCTACAATAGGAGGGGTTAATACTACAATACACCCACCTACGTTTTCGGGTACGAGCTACTTGGAGTTCGCGTGGGATCTTTTCTTCACTACTGCAGTAAACTGGCAGAAACAGCGCGAAAAAGCACGAAGACTGAGGCAAGAGAGAAGCATGAACGAGATGTTTGCTACCGCTGTACGTACCGTGAAACAAAAAAAACGTATTTTCGGTCAGGAGAGTTTCTTCCCTCGCTCGCTTGCGAACTCGCGCGTTCGCAAGCGAGCAAGCAACCTTCATGCTCGATGAGCATGGGAGGTCGTGTCCCCGTACACGTCTTTGCGCGCACCGATATTTTGTCTTTTTCAATACAGTAGACTTCATTCACCGCAAGTTAGCAGAATACATATACATACACATATAAATATGCTTCGAAGTATATATATTATATATATACTATATATATGTGACGTTCGGGTGCTTCATCCGGGACAGGGGGAAATAGAGAGAGGCCTACCTCAACAGCAGGCGAGTTTTTCTCAACTCACGGCGGAGGGAGGGTGGGGGGGGGTGGGCGGCACGGGCATCATGTTTTGCATCTTTGCAGCTAGGCTTTCTCTCCAAACGAAACGCTCGGCCGAACCCCCCCCCTCCCAGGGTCTATATGGTCATACGATCGACGCCATGCATGATATCGAGTACCTGGTATACCACAACCACCGCCCCCCGCTCCGCCCAACCGAACGCTAACTATCTCACCGCCCGCGCAGAGGCAAGGGCATGCGAAAACGGCGCGTGCTACAATGCCTACGTAGAGTTTCTGCACTAACGATCTACACGAGCGAGTACCTTGATATAATATACCTGGTAGTATACACGCACACGTTTCAATGCTAAAAATATTGAACATCTCCCTGGCCGTCAATATAACAACCGTTCGATATTCATAAATGTTATGCAAACGGTGATTATATTTACGGCCGTCGAGAAATTTCAACGGAGACAAAATAGCAGGGACCATCAGGTTACATAGGCGTTGGGGGGGGGGGGGGGGGGCAGGGTTGGCGTTGATGAAGACACCAAACCAGCTCTAATATAGCACTAGGCATCAGGGTGAAGGAGCCATAGCTTGGAAGTGACAGATCAACGCGTCAAACCCTATTCTGCAGGCTCTGTTTGCTCGCGGCGCTCTAGATCGCTCTCGCGCGAGGTTGTGCTGTTTCACGCCAAATCCTACAGTGGGTAACACCCTTGAAATAATCGGTCGACATCCTAGCTATAACGACCTACTGTAGTATGATGCGTTCGTATAGGCACCACGCGGCATTTTCAAGGCAAGTCTTGTGGCATTTGGTAAGAAATTTCGCCTTGACTCCAACAAGGCGTTTTTAGGTATAAGAAGGAATTCCGAGACCAAATATGCATCAGGTATTGCCTCACGCATACCTTGCCTTTCAAGAAAAATCGACACCTTAGGTGGCCCCGAGACCCCGGTTTTTAGGGAGTTCGTATATATAGCGACGTTCTTTTGGTGCACAAAAAACGTGCCTTGCTGCCCCCGTACAAAATCCCACGTTACGTAACAATCAAAACAGCACTACATTCCTACTGTAGCTGGTGCTGCCCCGCCTATCGACCAATCTATGACGCAACAAATTAAATGCCATGCCCGTTCGTTTCTTTTTTCACACCGTCCGTGTCGTGTAGGGCCTCCGCTTGCGCCTCCGCCTCCTCGGGATCCCCCTCGGAAGACTCGTCCCTCTCCCCTCTCAGCAGCGTCAGCATAAGGCCTTGGAACGCCCCCGACATCTCAGAGCTTATCTGAAGCGACGGCGGCGGTGGCGTGGAAAGGGGCGGGGGGTGGAGTGGAGGGGGGGGCGGAGGGGGGGGGGGTGGAGGCAGAGGGGGCCAGAGAGCGGGGGGGGGGGGGAGGAAGGAGGGAGGGAGGAAGGGGAGTAGGAGCAGGGGCGCAGGGTGTAGGCGGAAGTCCGGGGGGGGCGTAGGGGGGGGGGGGGGGGGCAGGGGCAGGGGCAGGGAGACCGAGGGATGGAGGAGCGGGGGCAGGGGGGGGGGCGGGAAAAAGGAGAAGGGGGGGGGGGGGGGGGGGGCAGGTAGAGGGGAGAGGAAGGAGCGGGGAGGGAGAAGGGAGAGGGCAGGGAGACAGTCGCCAGACGGAAGGAGGGAGGGGCACAGGAGGGGAAGGGGAAGGGGAAGGGGGAGGGGAGGAAGAGAGGCGAAGGAGGGCAGGAAGCGGGGTAGGGCGGAGGGAAGAGGGGGGGTGGAGGGGGGATGGAAGGGGGGTGGAGGAGGGAGAAGGGAGGGGGGCACGGGAGAAGCGGGTAGCGTGAAGGTCAAAGGGGGAAGGGGGGAAGGGCGACGGGAGAGGGGGAAGGGGGGGAGGGGATATTTGGGAACGAGCGCACGGGGGCACGGGAAGGGGAGGGAGAAGGAAATTAGTACTTCGAAGAGCGTTACTCCGCTTCTTTGTGTTTCTTGTGTCGGGTAAGGTTGTCTGGAGAGGGCATATAGGGGACGGAGATATCGTTCGGCATGTGCTCGAGATTGCATGACGACCGACCAGCAACACCAGCTACAACGACAACAACAATGGCAACTACTACAACAACGACAACAACAACAACAACAACAACAACAACAACAACAACAACAACAACAACAACGCGGCGTTTTCGAGGCCAAGGATATTTTCCAGATCTAACGGCAGTTCTGAGATACATCACGACCACCGACTGTTGAGACAACACTGACAAATCCCATCATAAGTGCCGGTTGAGTAGTACCGATTGCTGGAGTAGTATTACAGTGCCTGAATTTTTGGCGGGCACAGGTTTTCATTTCCATACTAAAACCCATATATTCCCCAATCCGGAGTAGTGCCGGTGGCCGCAATTGTGCCGGTTTTTGTAAAACGCAAAAAATGGTGGTCAAACAATAACAGGGAGTTCCTATCGATTAAGGAGGCCCCGTTCGTCAGGGATGATTATTTCGGGCCAAAAAATGGTACATTCATACACCCATCGCACCAACGTGTCGAAAGCAGAAAGCTTCTCTTTCGTTGACGTGATGATACCTGGTCGATGAGGCTCTCGTCGAAGCGGCCTTCGTAGTACTTCTGGGCCGCGGCGATGGCCTCGTTGGTCCTCGTGGTGAGCAGCATGATCATGATGTCCTCATCCGTGCCGATGCCGGCCCTGCTCGGCGTTTTTATGGTTCGGGACGTTAGTGTTGTACTATCACCCCCCCCCCCCATTATATATATATATATATATATATATATATGTTGAGTTGGCGTCGGTTGGCAACGACACTAACTGTAAAACATGCCGCTCCCTACGTGAGATAGACAACCAGGGTACCGCTTTTTCTTTTTCTTTTTGGCGGTCGGTCACAGCTGGTTGTCGAGCTTGATCGTTTGTGCGAGGTGAGCAACCTTTACTCCGCACAAGTGGGAATGATCGTATCACGTAGTGCTTATGGTAAGGCACCCAAGAGGCAGTTACAGTACTCCCATTGCTGCCTCTGGAAATGCCTACACCGGGAATTAAATCAACTCATTGAAGCTGTCATCCATATGCAAGTCCGCCTCAAAAGCGGTTCTTGGTGGGATGCAGCTCACCCTTCATGCGACTCGCCAGACACCCCACGGTGCTTCGCGCTTGGTGTAAGCAATGTTTGCCTGGTCGGTGAAAACCCGACATGCTCCGTCCCGGCATTGTTGAGATGCGAGGGTCTATGGTCATACGACTACGGTCATGCATGAGATCGAGTACACCTCTCCTATCGAGTACACCCCCCTGCCCTCCGAGTTAGGGGGGTTAGGGGGAGAGCAACAGGGGAGATGACAGGTGAGACGCAAGAAACGTACGTACATAATGCACAATGTGGCGCGTTGTTTGCGCTGCACAGGCGCGTACGTGATCGTGTGACTACGTATAATATACCGTAAATATTTTAGCTGTACGGGTCACTGGGAAAAAAAAACGTTTCGGGACAAACCACCGCAGGCATTAGCGATTGCAGTTCCATATTCTACAGCACATCACATAAACCGGTTTACTATCAGGTCCGTGCTGCGCGTGAGACCGAAGGCTGAGCGGTATAACAATACATCACTTTTTGGCGCTCTCTCTCCCCCCCCCTTCCCCCCCCCGCGACCCCGAAGCAGAGGGGGGGTAAGAGTAGCAAAGGTGTTTACTGTATGTCATATACGGAAACGTCGAAATGTGCGCCCATGAGGAGTAGGAACGGTGCTCCGTCTCGGAAGGGTTGCGTTGTCGATGATCAAATTACTAAGGCGGGCAAAAAATGAGCACGCCAGCCCCCCCGCCCAAGTCTGTGCTCCGTCCCGGCATTGTAGGGATGCGAGGGTCTAAGGTAATACAACTACGGCCATGTATCATATCGAGTACCCCCCCCCCGGTGCTTCGTCTCGAAAGGGATGCGTGGTCAATGGTCAAATGATTAAGGCAAGCAACAAGTTAGTACCCCCCCCCTACCCCCCTGCGTCATGCATGACATGATTACACCCCCCCCCCCCCGCCCTCCCCCTCAACCCGATCTCACATGGCTTTTTTCATGAGCAGGGCGTCAAACTCCTGGGTCTCCATCTGCGTGTAGACCATGAAGGTCTTCAGGTCGCCGCTGAGGTCGCTCTCCAGCTGCTCCCTCAGGGTCATCTCGAACATCTCTCGGAACACCTGCGGCAAGGCCGAGATGCAGGGGCCGTTTAGACATTAAACACAAAGACCAAGCGGTCCTTATATTTGCGCCCATAGCGGTGTATGACAGCGAAGCAAACCACATTCACACATACTGTACGTACAATTATCTGGATCCCAGGTCACGATCTATGGGTTAAATGCTGTGCAAGATGAGCTTTGTCAAATAAATCACGCCCGAAAAAAACACGGGCGCAAGATGAGCTGTGTCATACAGATCACACCCGAAAAAAAAAAATCGCGCAAGATGAGCTGTGTCGTACAGATCCCACCCGAAAAAAACATGCGCGCAAGATGAGATGTGTCACACAGATCCCACCCGGAAAAACATGATCTACAGCAGTAGACCGCGCGCGGATCACAAAAAAATCGGGATTTACCTCCTCCGAAAGATAATAAAGATAATGCAAATGGCATCTGATTTTTCCGCTATGGGAACATGGTCTACTGTAGTTAGCTTTGTTTGGCTGGTGTGTGGGGCAGAGAAAACGCAGGTACCACTCCGACCGTAAACATAAGGACCGTTTATACATTAATATGAAGACCAAGCGGTCCTTACATTCGGGGCCGGAGTGGTAGGAAAAAAGGTACATTCTGGTCGTAAATATAAGGACCGTTTACCCATCAATATCAATACCAATCGGTGTTTATATTGACGACCAGAGTGGTAGGAAAAATGTAATCCTCTGGTCGGAAATATCAGGGCCGTTTACGCATAAATATCAAGACCAAGCGGTGTTCATACTTCCGTCCAGAGTGGTAGGAAAAAATGTACCACTCTGTTCGTAAATGTAAGGGTCTTTTATACATTAATATCAATACCAAGAGGTGTCTATATTTCTGGCCAGAGTGGTAGGAAAAAATGTACAACTCCGGGCGGAAATATAAGGACTGTTTCGACATCAACATGAATACCAAGCGGTTCTTATATTTCCGGTCAGAGTGGTGGAAAAATGTGCTACTCTGGGCGGAAATATAAGGAGCGTGTAGACATCAACATGAACACCAAGCGGTACTTGTATTTACGACCAGACAGAGTGGTACCCGGTATCGTGTTTGGCCTGACGATGGGCTGCAACAGCGGTTAGACACGCACTACTTTTGTTTTCCTTTTTCCTTTTTAAATCATCACTTTTACTTTCCAGCCTGACTCGTAGGAGGTTTTACCCTTAACGAGCTTCTGGACAACCCGTGGTCACAGGTGTCTACCCTTCTCCCCCCCCGGTACGTGCCTTCAATTTTTGTCGCGCATAGGGTTCAGCATTCCTCCTGCTCGTCGATTTTCATCGAATGTAGCTAACTCACGCTCTCGCGCTTTCCGCTTATAATTTTTTTATGCAAGGAAGAGCCCCTACGAGCATGCACTCGGTGAGACTTGAACCCACGAAATTGATCTTGATAGGCGCGCGGACCACCCACCAAGCCACCGGGGACGCCGGCTATACCACTATGCGTGCTCTCTGCTAAGACTACGTTTTGGCTACCCTTAGTGTGATACCGCAGTACACCTGGAAATGACAAGTGTAGCCCGACACTACTGTAGGCACAATTTTAGTCGCAGGGGTAAGTACAATGTACAGGTATTTAAATCAATCGCTTCGTTGTTTTTTTGTTTCTTGTCGAGGTGCGGATTTCAACCACTACGTCGTAAATCCTTAGCGCTCCCGGTCTTTGCTGAAAATCGAACGATGGAACTACAGCAGTAGTAAATATATATGGAAAACACTATTAGGGATCAGGGAAATATGCGACAAATAATCTGCACTCTATTGTCGTAGAAAGAACTAGGCGTTATTCATATTAAATACTTCGTATATGTATAAATCGCGACGTAGAGCTATCACCTTCGATTTTCACGGCTACAGCTCTAGTTCGGCCGTACTCTCGTGTACCAGGAAAATAAGCTCTTGGATACCAAAGAGCCGATCGCGATTGCACGAAACCATATCTCGCGTTGCCATTCCTCACATCGCGCACGACGCAGCTTGCAAAGCTGAGAGTATATATATCATCGAACAGGCTTCTTTGTCGAACGCACAGCTGACGTCCTTCTGGTCTATTACCCCCCCTCCCCCCCCAAAAAAAACAACAAAAAAACAACAACACGTAACCTTGCCGCGCAAAGTTAGCTTGCCTGGTCGATCCTTTCCACTTGGCTCTTGGTACGCGTGCACAGTATGGACACGATTCGGCTCTCGTTGGTTCCGAGACCTTTGCAGCTTTTCCTCACCTATTCATTTTCGTTTTGGTCACATTTCCATACGCTTAGGGAATGGACGAAAAACAATCGATGGACCGGGACCCTACAAGGCGGCCTAGACATAGACTTCTGCGGCGAGACTGTCAGCATCTCTGTCCACGACAGAACCGAAAAAAGTCGACATGTAGATCAGTGCTTCAATCGGCCCAATCAAAAGAGGGGCAAGAGACACCGCGCGTGGTTAGCGGTTTGCACGACAAAAAAACAGATCAGGTCAATATTTTCGCATAACGACAACCAAAATCAGTCGAATGTGTACCCAGCCATCGATTAGTAAGCACATGCTATCTACCTACCCCATGGATCTTACCACGCCTACTCAAGACAGATGTCGTGCAGTATATAGGGTCACGCAGCAAGTTGAGCCAGCACGTAACAGCAACGCATCTCCCCTCATGGCCCGCGCATCGAAAAATGTTTCCAGTCGAGATCTGAACATCGCTTGGTCCGACGGTCCGGAAACCGAGAGCAGACACGCAAACATATCATCGACACCCGTGCCATTTCTCCGTAGCAAGGGCTCAACAGAAACCGCGGACCAACCCGCCTGACACCGTACGCCAACACTCATCTCACGTGTAGCTTAGCTCGCCCCCCCTCCCCTCCCCCTCTCCCTCTCACCCCCTCCTTTCCAACCCCCCCCGCCCACAGAACATGCTTCCAAGTATACCTGCTGTGCATCGACCTTGGCGATGTATTTCTTCATGTTTTCATTTTCGGTCTCTAGTAACTGCAGGCGTTCTTGCAGCAGGTCCTCTGAGTCGGGCAGAGGTTCGGCGAGTTTCTTTTGCACACAAAGGCATAGGAGGGAGAGGGGTGGGAGGGCGATAGAAAAAGATTATAACGAAATAAACAGATTGAAGGGAAGATTAGTCAAGCCAAGAAGAACGATTCACGCGGGGGAGAGGTGGGAGTGGGGGTAGGGGAAGAGAAGAGGAATACAAACAAAATGGGGAAGATCAGCACGTGGCCAACCGGCGAATTTTTGGTGGCGCCTCGTGCCTGAACGTCGTTTAGACATGACATTCAGAAAAAATACAGCCGGAACCCCCTCAACATACTTTTAGCGTAAAACTTTCAGCTAGAGTTCCCCCATATTGGTATGAGGGGGGATACTACGAGAACAAGACGACGGCTAGAGGCGGCGGTAGAAACAAGGAGAGAGGGTGGTGAATACCGCGGTAGTCGTGTGCCACCACCACCACCACCACCACCACCACCACAATCACCACCACCACCGCCACCACACATCTCCGCCGCTACCATCACTATCACCACCGCCACCACCACCACCACCACCATCACCACCACAATCACCATCATCACCACCACCACCACCAACATCACCACCAACATCACCACTATCGCCACCACCGCCACCACACATCTCCGCCCCCACCACCACTATCGCCACCGCCACCACCACCACCATTACCACCTCACCACACCATTACCACCCCACCACCATCACCATTGCCACCGCCACCACCACCACAACCAACAACAACACCAACACCACCAACACCAATACTACTGATACCATCAGGGGGATCGCGGACAGTACACTTGCAGTCGTGACCCGTATTACCATACATAGGGGCAGCATCTACTTCTTTCTGAGGCTCCCCACTCGGGGAGCTCCAGCACTGCTGTATCGTTTTCTTATTAAAGTAGTGGTCCCTCTGTAGTGCCGGTTGAGTAAGGCCTGTTGCCCACGACAGTGCCTGTGGAATCAATCGCTTGGCACAGATGGGATTAACCAGTGTCGTACGTTAGTGTGCGGCGTAATTAATGCCGGTTGCCGCTACATATAGTGCCGGTATCTTTACCGGCACCGTACGAGAGGGGCCATTGTTTGTACAGTATTACGGGGGACCCTATTAAATAGGACCTACGGCACACACAAAAACCTATATATTTCGCTATTTTTAATAACAATAATTGGTCCTATTTACTATGGTCCCCCGTAATAGTGTGCGGAGTAGTTAGTGCCGGTTGCCGCTATATATAGTGCCGGCATTGTTGGCTGCCGCAGACATACCGGCACTATAGAAAAACCATTGCTGCTGTAGCATACGTCTGAGGGAGGGCAATCGTCTGGTAACGGATAGCTAACTAATGCCGATACACACCCCCATACGTCAGATGCCTAACGAAAAATTGTTGGAAAAATACACACCAGGTTCAACATCATTGGGTGTTATGTAGTAGCCCCTCAGTGGAGTAGTTCCGTCAGAGAGAGATGTGTGGACAGAAAAATGCAACCAGCCCTCCACCGTAGCACGCGTCCCGTGCGGTTGCATGAGTGACTGAGTGAGTGGGTGCGCGGTACGCTATTCCGTCTTGGCCCGCTGACACCATCATCATCACCACCACCACCACCATCACCACCACCACCACCACCACCACCATCACCACCACCGCCACCGCCACCACCACCACCACTATCACCACCACCGCCACCACACATCTCCGCCGCCACCACCGCCACCACCACCGTCACCACCACCGCCACCACCACCTCTACCACCACCACCACCACCACCACCGCCTCTACCACCACCACCACCACCATCACCATCACCACCACCACCACCACCACCACCACCACCACCACCACCACCCCCACCACCGTCACCACCACCGTCACCACCACCGCCACCACCACCTCTACCACCGCCACCACCACCGTCACCACCACCGCCACCACCACCTCTACCACCACCTCTACCACCACCACCACCACCACCACCACCACCACCACCACCACCACCACCTCTACCACCACCACCACCACCACCACCACTACCACCATGGGGGGAATCGCAGACAGTACACGTGTAGTCGTAACCCGTGTGACCATATACAGGGGTAATATCTACTTTGTCTGAGGCCCGCTCTTGGGGAGTTCCAGCACTATTTTCAGTAGCGGTCCCTCTATAGTGCCGGTTCAGTGGTGCCTGTTGCCCACTATCGTGCCCGTGGAATCGCTTGACACAGATGGGATTCACCAGTGTGGTACGTTAGTGTGCGGCGTAATTAGTGCCGGTTGCCGCTACATATAGTGCAGGTATTATTGACTGGCGCATATCGGCGCTATAGGGAGGGCATTACTGTTGTAGTATACGTTTTAGGACTGCCGTCAAGTAACGAATAGCCGTCAAAGGAATAAAAAAAAAGTATGTACCAGGTAGCTACGAATAACTAAACCCGATACACACTCTCATACGTCAAATGTCTGACGAACAACTGTTGATAAAAAACACGTCAGGTCCAACGTCACTGGGTGTTACGTAGTAGCCCGTTAGTGGAGGAGTTCCGTCAGGGAGGGATGTCTGGACAGAAAAGTGCAACCGACCCTTTACCGTAGCACGCGAACCGTGCGGTTGCATGAGTGACTGAATGAGTGGGTGCGCGGTACGTAATCCCGTCTTGGCCCGCTGATACCATCACCACCACCACCACCATCACCATCACCATCACCATCACCACCACCACTACCATCCCCACAATCACCATCACCATCACCACCACCATCACCACCACCATCACCACCACCATCACCACCACCACCACCACCACCATCACCACCACCGCCACCACATATCTCCGCCGCCGCCACCACCACCACCACCACCACCACCATCACCACCACGGCCACCACTATCGCCACCATGGCCAGTACCACTACCCGAGGGGGATTGTAGACAACACACCTGTACTCATGCGGTTGGGTGTGTATGTGAGTGAGTGAGTTAGTTAGTGAGTAAGTGCGCGGTACAGCTGCCTGTCGTGGTCGCACCTGTTCCAAGCCTCCGGTGGGGTCGGCAACGGGATCGACCCAGGCCAGTACGGCTTCCTTGAAGTTGCCTCCGAGCTCGTCCTTGGCGAGCTCGCTCAAAGTCGTGTCGTACTTCTCCGTGAACCTTCCGTAAGGTCAGACAGATCATCGATCCCCACTTCAATGATCCAGATATTTCAAGCGCAGATATGTTCGTGATCTATGCAATCTACCGTATGTACAACTGCTGTAGCTCATCTTGCCGGGTGGAGAGCCGCACAACCTGCATGACCTACCGCATAACACGCAAGATAGATGACACACACCCTGGGACAGTTTTCCCAAGCTTGTTTTCTAGACAACGGGGAGGGCGTACTGAATACGACGAGCGACGATGAGTCTATGCAACCTTCTCGATGAAATATTTCTAAAGCCACCCTATTCGTTGTGTCTGCCCCCCATGTTTTCCAGGAAACCGGGTCTGAAATTCGTTCCAGGGGGGGTGTTATCTTATCACCCTAGTGTGTTAGGCGGTACCAGTACCTGGTATGTACGCAGGTGCATGTTTTTTTTCTTTCCTGGGTTGGATATGTTTTGAATCAGATCCTGCACTACAGCACATATGATGCCGGCAGGTTAGGATCTAGATTATCTGGGTCGTGATCTATATGATCTGTCCAACGCCGTGCTAAAAATCTTTTACGGGGCGATTACGTCGAAACGAAAAACCAACCGTACACCGCACAGACAGCTGGTGCGTGAGCTGGTGCGTTGTGTCGTACGTATGTTTGTGTCTTCATATAAACGCTGTTTCTACCCAACGCCATCATCCGGCACACATTCCCGAAGATACTGATTTGGTCAACTATATACTGAGGAAAAGTTCGCCCTGTTGACCCTGGCCCCATCCAGGGAAGTCACCGACCTCTACCAGGATAGAGAAAGAGGCGTGCTTGTCTTCTAGGCGTGCACTCTATTCTCTACGAGGTTCTTCTCACTTGATCGTAGTATAGGAGCCCTATACCTCACCCGAAACCTCATTTTGAGAACAGCTTAAAGCAAAAGCGCAAAACCCTATGAAAAATCCCATATATAGCGTACTATTAATAGCTACATCACGAAAAACATTGTAGTAACATAATGGCGCATTCCGACGATATTGGGCTGCAATAACCCTTTTAGTACCGCAGTCCCGTTTTGGGGAGAAACCACTCAAATTCTAAGTTGTCTGTCCCCAAAACGGGACTGCGGTCCTAAATGGTTGAAGGAGCCCGGCCAGTCCCACTGACATTTCGGGCAAAGCGTGCTATGTACTCTCATCACAATGCGGCTACGAAGAAGACTCGAAGGGTGACCTCGTTGCCTCGCTCCGAAACCCCTCGTTTCCCATCTAAGACACGCCTCCCAAGCAATACAAATACCTACTCAGGTACATAGTTACAGACTGTTAGGGGGTAATTCAAGGCAATACCGTAACGCCCACGTATGATACCACGGTATCTATGACACCACTGTGGCCGTCAATGCAAGGAACGTTTGGATATTATTAATAATATGAAGACCAAGCAGTGCTCTTTCTATTTCCGTGTAGAGGTGTGCTACTACTCTGCAGTATGTGCTTGAGAGGAGTGTAGGACGCGCGCAGCCGCTGTATCAGACGGCGCGGCTCGCAAAAGTTGGGATCGTCTATTACGGGGGGGGGTGGGGCGCTAATGTTGTAAGACCAGAACCCACAAGGGACACAAAAACGAGGTACGTACCCCCCCCTTTTTTTACACACCATGTATGGTTCTGATTACTACGTTCCTTCGTAGTAATACAGTAGTACCAGGCTCTCTTCTTCTCCCCTCCCCTCCCCTCCCCAGTACGGCCTACTCGTATAGGCGGCTTGTGTGTTTATCGCGAGAAGGGTCCGCCAGCCCCTTTTTTTTATCTCGTCTTGATTTGCGTCGAATTGTAGCTGTCACTTGCTGTCGCTTGCTGTCGCTTGCTGTCGCTTGCTGTCGCTACTATAGAGGTCGCTTGCTGTCGCTGCTAGGTGTCGCTGCTAGCTGTCGCTACTATTACGGGGGACCATAGTGAATAGGACCTACGGTACCACACAAAAGCCTATATTTTTGGCTATTTTTACTAACAATATTTGGTCCTATTTACTAGGGTCCCCAGTAGTATGTAATAGCTGTCGCTAGGAACTCGCGCAGCAGAGCACGTGTAACTGTCGTCAACCTGTGTGCGATGGTGTCAAACTTTTCGGCGGTCGATCGTGAAATGTCTAAAAAAAACGAGCATCGTTATATCCGGCTTCAGCCAGCTTATACCGACCTTTGACCCTCACACTATATCTGGTACGGAGTATACTGAAAAAAAAGAAGTCCCAACTTTCAAGTAGTATGTGAAAAAAAATGGTTACAGATCTTAAGGGGTCGTGAATTAATTAACCCGGCCTCACCTGTCAGAGATTGCCGCCAGTTCCTTCTTGTCGTTTCCACCCAGGATGCGGCAAATCGCCACCTGTGGCACACCCAACACAATTGCCCACATCGGGACGAAAATCACGAACTACGTAATAGATCTTCTATTATACGCGTATATCGAGCTTGATATATCGTGTTTTTCCGTTATGAGATAAATCTGCTCAAGCAGAGCTGTGTACAGTACAGATAGACCCCGCCCGGCAAGGGTGTATTGGCGCAAGAAGAGCCGTGTCTCCAGCAGATAGATCCCACACGAGGAAAAAAAACGTTTATCTACCACTGAAAGTCTTGCACATCCTGTGTGTGTCATGCAAATCAGGGGTCTTTACCTGACCCGAAACATCATGATCATGAACTGGGGATCTGATGTGATCTGATGTGCTCTGATGTGATGTGATCTGACCTCTGACCTGACCTGATCTGTCTGATGTGTGCACAATGAATGGTTGAATGTTGCGAGCGACAACAACTCAACAACACGAGTGTTTGTTAATAGTGGCTGTACGTATATACGCGCGAAAAATACATCTTAATGGACGCATTTCAGATCGTCGTCGATCTTACTTCCACAAGTAGTATACAGTACGGCGACGCTTCTCCTCCTCAGGCTCGGAGAGTACTGCGCCATCGAGGGCAAAACCGCCGTCAACAGGTTGGAATCAAAACGAAAAATACCGGAAAAATAGGCTGACCGAAACGAAAACGGGATAACAGGGGGTCCGAATCGTGTGCAACGACAGGGAAGATGCCGACAAAAAAAAACGAGTTCGAAATCGTATGCAAAGGCCGGAAAAGACCGTTAAAAAAAACGGACAGGTTCGAATCACATGCAAAGACCGGCATACAGATACGTAGACGGGTCTATCCGAACCATCTCGGGACACGAACAAAATATGGTTTGACCCATTTGGCCCCCGAGTGTTGCCGGCTATGACATATCTCATTCGAAGTTCAACTCTTCTGCGCCTCGGGCAGATCATACAGATCATACAGATCATGATATATATATCCGTCTATCTATCTACAGCAGCAAACGATCTACAGTAGTTCCTTCACCTGCTGTTATGAGATCCTGAGCGGGATCTGTCATGAAGTACAGATCTAACCCAGGACACCATGTTCTAGATCATGCAGAGTATATGACTCCCACCCGGCAACATGAGCTAATTCATACAGATCATACAGATCATACAGATCGTATAGATCAGGAAACTATCTATCTTCCCTGAAAGATCTAAATCATCAAGTGATCTGTATGACCTGCCCCGGGTGTGAACTGGTGCTGTACATATTCATACCTCATCGGTACCCATCCTCTTGGTCGCCTTTTTGAGGCTCGCGCAGTAGAAATCCACCGGGGGTTCCAGCATGCTCTGCGCGTTTTTTCAGGGGGCAGGGGATCGGGATCAGGGTGGGGTGAGTGGAGAAGGAACGGGGGTGGGTAGGGGATGGGACGGGGGTGGAGGGTAGGGGGGAAAGAGGAACGGGGCGTGGGGTACGCAGAGGGGGAGCGGGGTGGTGGGGGCGCGGGGGGCGGGGGGTGGGGGATGGGGAGTGGGGGGTAGGGGGTGGGGTGGCAGGTTGAAGGGGGAGCGAGGTGTGTGGCCGTGTTGCTCCCGCATGGTGCTATCGGTGAAGGTCCGTTTCCCTTCTCGCACACCGGCTGGATCCTCGCTACAGGTGGTAGAGGTTGGAGGGGAGCGTTTCGCCTCTCGCACCCCGGCTAGGCTTGCGGTGGATTTGTTCTGGTTAGTCAACGTCATTTGAGCAGTGTTTCACGGGGGCGACTCTCGAGGTTGATAAGCAGAGTGCGGACGAGCGGTAGGTTACGTTACAGTAACGCATACCGAGTTGCTCTGAAGGCTAACACGAGGAGGCGATGGGCATAATTTCGGGGGGGCTAATGTGGTAAGAATAAGAACCCACGATGGACCCAAAAAAATATGCATCCCCGTGTTTTTACACACCATATTTGGCTCTGATTGTTATGTTTACACACCGTATTTGGTTCTGATTGCTATGTTTACGCACCATGGTTTACGGGGGGCCATAGTTAATAGGACCTATGGTATACATAAAACCTCTATATATAACCATTTTTACTAACAATATTTGGTCCTATTAACTATGGTCCCCCGTAATATTAACAATCAGAAAACCAATTATGGTGTGTAAACAATATGATACCCCCGTAACACGTGCAGCAGATGATCGTTGTGTAGGCACTACGTACAGAGGTTATAAAATCGACACACAAGACGCGTCTTAACCCATTCAGGACCGCAGCCCCCGTTTTAGGGACAAACTACTTGGAATTTGAGTGGTTTGTCCCAAAAACGGGATTGCGGCTCTAAAAGGGTCAAACCCCTCTGGCCATGCGTACAATTGGTTGACGATATATCGTCCCCCGTTTTCAGGCCCAATATCGTCCCCCGTTTTCAGGCTCTCCTTGGCGGTGATCCGCAATCCCCCGGTCAGAGCGAGCTTTAACCTTTTTTACCGGTGAGTTTTAGTTAACCCCACCCGCCGGAAGGTTCAAGCAGAAACAAAAGCATGGCCGCCACGGTCGCGCACCGCCGGGTACCACCACTATTATTACAGACGAACAACAATGGTTGCGAGCCACTACTAATACCACCAGGTATGTCATACCACCGAGTCAAAACCGACACACCACACGTTTTTTCTAGTACCACTTGTGTGCCTCTATGATACCGCCCCCCCTCCCCCCCCCCCCCCCCCCCAAAAAAAAAAAAGGGGTTTATATTCTCGGCCAGAGTGAGCTCAATAACCCGCCATCTAGAAGGCCTTGGAAACAGAGTCCAATCTAGGTACATGAACAGGCGGCAGTGCTAAAAAGTAGCGGGGGAGGGGGGGGGGTCAAGCTTTATTTTTTACCTCGTCCGCCGGAGGACGATTATTAGGCGAAAACGAGAAAGCACAAAAAAGCAAAAACAGAAACTCCCTGGTGCTGGTGTATACATATACAGCTAAGCATGTACTACTGTACTACTGCTGCCGTTGACCCTAGCCTGCCGCTGTGTGTGAGATGTTGGGCAGGAGCTGTGTAAGTACGGATCCGAAAAACACGCGCTGCTGTTGTAGGTCATGCTGATTGTATATGCGACTCTCACCCGATAACATGAACTAGGTCCCGCAGATCAGGGATAGATGATCTATCTTCCCGTGAGAGATACCAGGGGTACACTGTAGATGTCGCGGAGCGGGAATCGGTTTCCTATCGCGATGGGTAGGAAGTGTGGCGGGGGGGCTTAGGCCTTAGACCGCTATGTTTATTTTACCCCATCCGCCGGAGGATTTGAGGCAACATCGAAAAACAAAACCACGGTACGTACATATGTACTCTACAGTAGTACTATTAATATGTACACTAGGCTACTGCGTACGTATGCCTTCTGTGTACACCCACTTGCAAAACGCTCTTGAGGTCCCCGCGGAACTCTTTGCTGATGGCCTTGTGCAGGGACATGCCCCTCGTCTCCTCGTACTTAGCCTTTTTGTTCACCAAACACAGACAGACAAGAAAGAAGGGAGGGAGGGAGGCAAGGAACACAAGGACGAAACACACACACAACCATGGCAGTACGTCAGGAAAGAGAACACTGGAGGAATCGACAAAAGGGGGGCCTATGGATACCGACGACAGCCCTACCGACTTCATTGCGGAGAACATGGCAGACGCAGCAGTTGCAGCAATAGTTGAACGTGTTATTTTTTCAAGGGGTGGTGTGGTCTACGTTGTTTTTTTTTATGCGACAGGAAGGCGTGTGTGCGCGGGGTGGGCCCCCTCTCGCGAACCCTGGGGCCAGTCGGTCGGAAGACTGCCGTACAAGCTTTTGCAGAAACCGGCGGGAACGAAGGAGGGGGCCTTAACCCTCACCCTGATAAACGGCGTCTGCTGCAAGCTAACTACACGTACGTCGTACGTACGTGCAGTATCACAGCGCGGCCATCCGCCCGTTGTGCGGCAAAGCATCAAATACGCATACTACTGCGTACCACCTGATTGATAGGCTACTACTGCAGGTAGCGTGAACGCGCCGGTCGCGCCGCGCGCGCGCTCACCCTGATGGCTTGTATCTGTACGGACGGCGATTTCCCGATGATGTCGATGAAAACTTCGTCATCTGCGAAATAAATGGAGGGGGGGAACGGGGAAAAAGAAAAAGAAAAAAAGACAGACAGACAGACAGACAGACAGACAGACAGACAGACAGACAGACAGACAGACAGACAGACAGACGTACAGACAGCTTTACAGTGCGTAGTACGTGACAACGCACGTGTAAGAAGAAACAAAAAGTTCTAAGAAACGTTGGCTCGCGGTTTAGGCACAAAAATTGTTACGTCAGCTTTGCACCAGATTTGGCTCGAGTCTTTGCACTAAACATGAAAATTAGAAAAAATAAACATGAAAATCAGTGTGAAAAAAATAGTGTAAGGTACGCTCTGTCTCACATCATGAGTTGAGACTGGGTCGAAAAATGAGTCGCGTACTTTGTATGAACCGAGAACGCCTGACTGGTGTTAGGGCATTGCTGTGGAAGGCCGTTAAAATCCTTAGTAATGAAATATGGAAGCGGATTACGTATTGCTTAGATGGCTGTAGAATCCGGGGATATCCGAATCGTTCACTAGCTAGATTTACTTCCTACGGGTGGATGCCACCCCCTCCCCCCCCTCCTTCCCTCCCTCCGCTCCCTCCCTCTCTCCCTCCCTCCCTCCCTCCCTCCCCCTCCCCCCCTTCTCTCCTTCCCTCCTCCCTCTCCCCAGTTATGCTCGAGTCCTCACCGGTGCCAATACGCTTGCCAATGCCTGCGTCGTGCAATTTGTTTGCTTGCTCCTCAGCTAGCGCCTACCCGAGGTAAGAATTGTGGTACAGAAGGGGGCAAGAGAGGGTGTCCGTGAAGGTATTAGCGTCAGTGTTAGTCGTAGTCTTAGCCTTAGTCTTAGTCTTAGCTTTAGTCTTAGTCTTAATATTAGTCTTAGCCCTAGTGTTAGTATTAGTCTTCGTATTAGTCTTAGTATTTGTCTCAGCCTTAGTCCTAGACTTGGTCTTAGCCTTAGCCTTAGCCTTAGCCTCAGCCTTAGCCTTAGTCTCAGTCTTAGCCTTCGGTGCGCGAGGCGTGACGCCGTTGTTGAACTATATACTGTACAGGATTGTTTATTTCTCTAACCCTAAGGAAGGACAGATCGATCACCGCATCCCCAGTTCGGCAGATACTCTGTATCACTCTGACCCAAATTGTAAGGAACATTTTGGATTAAGCAAAATTTACAAGCTAACCGTCCCCATATTTCGGGTCAGAGTGGTACATACGCAGTCCTGCTGTGTATGATCTCCAAGTTCTGGCTGCTGGCTGCTCTCGTTGTCGGGTGGGAGCCGTATGACCTGAAACATCTACGTAGCACATGCATCCTGGGTGGGGGATCTGTACCACCACAGCGCGATTTAGAATCACCAGTAGTGCGTACTGGCAGATGATAGACGTGATGCGTTCGCTGTTTAAAAACACTCACTTACTCAGTTAGCATGGCATGAAACCCCCCAAACTCTACCTCCGAGAACCTCTTGTCTCCGAAACGTGGGGTCCAGCTCTAGCACACACGCACGCGAGGGGTTTCCATCGGGCGCTCCGCGCTCGGGTGCGAATGCCAGCTGGATAATTGGCGGTGTGCGTTATTTTAGGTCGATTTTTAACCAAGCCAAGACGAGCCAAGCAAAAAAGCCAGAGCCAGAACCTCGGTACGTACCCTTGTATGACTGCAGTCTCGTTTGGGGGGCGAAGCACTCTAATTCCAAGTAGTCTGCCACCAAAACGGGACTGCAGTCCTAAAAGGGTTTGACGCATAAAAATGTACCTCGTCCGCCTCCTCGCTCTCCGTGCGTTTTCCCGTGAAAAGGCTGACGATGAGCTCTCTCAGCCCTCCCGACGTTTCCGAGTTGATCTTGTCCACGAGGGACTCGTCGTTTTTGGCCTCCCAGTGGGTCTTGGCCGCGGCGATCTCCTCGTTCGTGAGGGGCACCAGGACCTGGTGTACAGGGTCGACGAGCGTCGAAAAGGAAAAAACATGAAAATAAACCGAAAAAAAAACAAGAACGTTTTACACATCTCTTGCCCGGAGAAAAGTGCATGGATCGTTTCGATTTACTGTAATTTTAAGACACGAACCGGTGTTTTTTTTTCTGTAAATGCCTGAATTCGTAGTGATATACCAGTTTGGACGATAATACGATAGAGAGGACCGTTTTCTACATGAATATTGGTGCCTAGCGGTCCTTGCACATACGCCCAGAGTGGGCACGCAGACCGCCCTTACATTTATCGGCACAGAGTGCTATGCGTCACAGGACATCGGGACAGATCACCAGATCCTCTGCTTCGAATAATCTAGATATTTCAGAGCAAATGGACAGATAGATAGATCCCTGATCTCTGGTCTGTAAACGATTGGTCTATATACAGTAGTAGCTCACGTTTGCCGGCGGGGGGTGGATGAGAGAGAAATGAAAAGTGTCGTCGCCACGTTTTTTGTCTTTTTTTTTTTCCTTTTCTTGGACTAGACTGCTCGTGTTTTTGTTTTTTCCCTTTATACCCCGATTATAACTGCACAGCGGGAAGAGAGAGTGGGGGATGTGTCCTCGATATCCATGCATGGCCGTAGTCGTTTGACCATAGACCCTCGCATCCCTACAATGCCGGGACGGAGCACGTCGGGCTTTCACCGACCAGGCAGACATTGCTTGCACCAAGCGCAAAGCACCGTGAGGTGTTGGGCGAGTCGCATGAAGGGCGGGCTGCATCCTACTAAAAACCGCGTTTGTTTTTATTTTCCCTTTCTGTGGCTTGGAAGGGAGAGCAGCTGGCCGACATGTCTATACGTGGCCACTTCCTGAGACAGCAATGGGTTTACAATGTGACTGCCTCGTGGGTGCCTTACCATACACAAACTACGTGAAACGATCATCCCCCTTGTGCGGAGTTGAGGCTCTCCACCCCGCACAAAATGATCTAGAACTCGACCACCAGCTGTGATCGACCGCCATAAAACAAACGAACGGCACCCTGGTTTTCTAGCTCAAGCAGTGAATGGCATGTTTTACAGGGTCGGCAAACCGACGCCAACCCAACCTATATAGGGCAAGGGGGGGGGGCATACTCATTCGTTGCTTGCCTCAGTCATTTAACCATTGACCACGCATCCCTTTCGAGACGGAGCACCGTTCCCACTCCTACTAGAGATGCACAGGGGGGGGGGGGGGGAGGACCTGATGGTTGTGTCGGGGGGGACCACGACTTTTTGGTTGTTTCAAGAGCACAAAGAGCAGTGGTCGGATAGACACCAAGATTTAGTGAACTTTTACGCCGTGAGATGAACTTAGCTGAACTGCTGCTCTTTTTTTTCCTAAAGATTTTGTTTTTTAGCTGCACCCCGGTTTTTGGGCCCGAACAAAAAACTATATGGAAGTGCTCGTATACAGTACAGGAGATCAAACAAGAAACAGGAAAACTGTTTTTTTTCAAGGCTAGATTTCTTATTTGAGAAGCGTGTGTTCCACACAAACTCCAGTGTAATGACCCTCTTGTTTCTTTCCGGAAAATCTCAGCCTGCCTTTCTGATTCTTGCTCGTTCTCATAGTAGTCATAGTAGGCGTACTGCTGTACCGTAGTAGTCAAACAAGTTTTGTTAATTCATCCCTTTTAGGACCGCAGTCCCGTTTCGGGGACAGACTACTCATAATTTGAATGGCTTTGTCCCCTAAATGGGACTGCAGCCCTAAAAGGGATAACGTAAAAGGAGTAAAAGGTTTGCAAACGATGGGGGCAGATTTCGTCCGCAGGAAGGGTGTGTTTGACACACGCGTACAAAAAAGAGGGAAACGGCAACACTACGTACCTACAGTGCACGGGGATGGGTGGGGGGGGGGGGGGTACCCGATAGGAGATATCTTCTCGATCTCATGCATGGCCGTAGTCGTATAACCATAGTGGGGGGGGGGGGGGGGGTGTACTCGATAGGAGAAATGTACTCGATTTCATGCATGGCCGTAGTCGTATGACCATAGACCCTCGCACCCCTACAATGCCGGGACGGAGCATGTCGGGGTGGGGGTGGGGAAAGGATGTACTCATTATTATCCATTTCCCTTGACGGGGGGGGGGGGAAGACCAGACCAACCCTCCCCCCACCAGCCCAACGTCGATAATGTTGATAATGTTGTACGCACATTAAGGGCACGTTGTCAAAAGCTGACTAACATCACAGCAAGGGCATGCAGTTCAACCTTTGTCAGACTCGCGCTGCAACCTTGGCCACACGTCGTTGTTTACATTGTTACAAGCTGAGCGAAGGTGTTTGGTCAAGGTATGGTGTGGGTGTCGACGCTAGGTTTGGTACCGACGGGCGAGGCGGGGTAGGGGAGGAGGGGGAGGGGGGAGGAAGGTCCGTTTACCCATCCGTGAAAGTACGCGAAGACGAGACGCTCTCATCTCATCGCGAAGAAGTTGCAGGGCTTTATTTTTTGCCTTTTTTTTTCGACGTACATAGCTGAGAGACGCACAGAGAAGAAACACAGCTGATCGCTTCAAAGTGGTTCCCCTGCTACGGTGGAACAAACTATAGCAAGCAGGACCCACTGCAGTATGGGGTGGGGGCAAGAATAGAGGGATACGGACGCGTTCTACGATAGAGGTAGCACGTTTCGGCTATTTTTTCTGAATGATGGGGTTCCTCAACCCGAAATTGTCGCAATGCCAATCTTGTTTCGAAGAAATACGTTTTTGTATACTTGGGCCATGGGATTATTCATCGGGATGCTATTTGTTTTTTTGCTGGAGTCAATTTACGGGTGAGGTATGGAGCTCCCCAAGTAAGGGGCCTCAGAAAATTCAGGGTGAACCACTATCGTAGAACTCCTCTACGAGGTATATTATACACCTACCATGTACCAGGTATGTTTTTTGGGCTCATAGTGGGATACCGTCCCCCCGTCATAATCCCCTTCCAAGCATTTCCCCCTTCCTCCCCCCCCCCCTCAAAAACGAAAAGGAGGGCGCTGCTAACTTCTTTGGGACCTCCTCTCATAGAAACGAAAACAACCATGGTTTGGTAACTTCGGTGTCGTCAGCCGACCGTCTAGGACAATGCGCGAGGACCCCCGGACGGACGGGTCGGATGGACCATCTTCCGCCCGTGCCATGCGACTCGTGTCAACCGTTGTGGCTACGGACACCAACCATTGTATCATCATCCCCCCCAATCCCGCAGTGGCCGTCGCTGTAAGCCGTCACCCTCTGTGGACAATTTTCCCCTCCGAAGTCCCTATTTTACGGGGGACCATAGTAAATAGCACCAAATATTGTTAGTAAAAACAGGTAAATATATAGGTTTTTGTGTGTACCGTAGGTCCAATTCACTAACGTCCCCCGTAATAGAGAAATACTAAATAGGTTAGACCTATGATAACTATTGCGGTGATATTGCCTAAAATGAATGAGGAAAAGGCCGGTAATTTTCCTGGGGATATAACATGTATTGGTATCGAGTTGGTATTGCTTGGGAGGCGTGTCTTAGATGGAAACCAGGCGAGTGCAAGAAACGAACCTCTGTTGCTGTAGCATCTCAGTTTCTCTATCGTGCTCTAAAAAGGAATACAGCTGCTCTTCTTTTTATCTATCAGCATTCGACAAACGTTGAGTAACAATGAGAACCTGCTAGATAGGCAGATAGAACAACCGCGACGAAGCGCGTTTAGGGGAACAAACTGCTTGGAATTTGAGTGCGAAAAAGTTTTTGAGCAGTGATGTACGTAAAGACTGTGTGCGGGGTTGACAGAGAGACCGCGCACTGCCCCCTAACACTCATGTCTTATGGCCGATGTGGTAAGCTTGCACCGACACCTCGGGCCGATCAGCGTCGAGGTTCGTGCCTGTCAAAGAAAGCAAGCTGCGAAAAAATCTGTTGCCGTGGTGGGAAAATGGGTATGCACCAGACTCCTTCGGGGAAAAGAAAGAACATGGCCCCACGCTCACGTCGATGAGGAGCGTCTCCCGTGTGCCGAAACCGTCGCAGGCCTCGTCGATGACATGGCTCACGAACTCGTCCCGCTCCATCAACGCGTAGTGCAGCATCTTCTTGTAGTTGCCGCCGACATCGCTTTTCACCTGCGATCCAACGAGTGTGATTTCGTGCAGAAATATCACAACAGCCATTCGTGTTCAGCCCGGAGATAGGTAGAAAAAACGGCCAATGAACAGCAGCAGATAATGTTGGGAGTATTGTCTCCAGCGCGCACGCTCGAGACAGTACGAATGATTACGAGAGTGTGCCCCTCCTGTAGACACCAGTAGATTTTGTCGATCGTGTAACGCATAAGGTCAGCGTGGAAAAATTGTGATTCCTGTTTGCCTCAATTTCCCCTGGGTTATCGTCTATTACGGGGGGGCATACCATAGTAGTACAAACCGCTCTTATATAAGCACCTGTAGTACACTAATTGTTAAACCAAACCGTCCCTATAATTCGAGACATAGTGGTATACCAGGTAGTAATCAGAATTTACGATGGAACCAGAAAACGTATTTTCCCTGCATGTTTACGAACCAAATTTGATTCAGATCACGATGCTCCCCCGCGCGTAAAGTAGACCAGGAAATATCACTACGAAAGTTCGACAGTATCGCAAGGCACATAAATACCAGGTATACTGTTACTGTTGTAACGCGGCGACGTAGGTTAATTCATACTGGCATGTAGTTTTGGGATCTATGAGGCCTCCTGTTGCGCCCAGCCGGAGATTCTCACTCGGAGTTACGACACCCGCGTTGAATATCTGGCAACCAACGCCGCACCTTGCCGCAGAGAGTAGGGGCCAGGACAAAATAAATCTAACAAAGCTGGTGTCCTTATCGACGTTACCCCTCGCTACCAACGATGGGTGGGCGAAATGGTCTGTTTTCCCCAGCCTCCTTCTACTTTGTTTTGCTGTTGCCGAGCTGCGGTGTCGCCCACGGAGTGGGCTTATCCACTCTCTTTCTTACAGTACACCAATGAGGTTTTCCCGAAACGGGCTCCGCCCTGCTGGCATCCCCTCTTTTTTTGTTGCGACGTACAGTAGGTTAGTTCGTACATAGTTTAGGATCCATAAGGCCTCTCTGCTGCGGCATGATATCACACCCATACTTTCTTGGCTCTTCCCCTATCTCAATGTCCTCGCTCATCGGTCTCTTCTCTTTCCGGCGGGTTCCATACATGCGTTTTCACCCCCAAGCTTCTACCCAAGCCCCTTGGCGGTTCTGCTACTGTTGTTTGTCCCGTGGGAACGCCGTGTACGATATTCCGAATGCCTCTGACAGCAGTTGTCAGGCGTCTGCCTGTATGAACGCCGTGTTGCGCAAACGCTTCGCTCCGTTCGACGTCGACTCGTATGCCGTTACCCCTGCGTATCTGCTGGCCACGGCCGCGGACCTCCATCCCCCGTAATGGGCTATGAGGGATCAGTATGAGAGCTCGATAGTATCGGAAGGCACATATCTACCAGGTATACTGCTACTATAGTACCAGGCACCAGGTATCACATAATAGTGTGCCCATCGAATGCGGCGTGAATGGGTAAACTTGTAAAAAGCCGAAGTCACCACGTATGCCCCCCAGGCTGGCGTAGTAACATGCTTCTTAGTCGTCTCTATGTAGAAACGGTTAGAGGCGTGCGACGCGTCAAAATCTGCGACGCCGTTCACTCTTAACAAAACACCCACACGTCGGACAGATGGATCATCTACAGATAGGTCATCCACTGATAGTTCATCTACAGACACTCGTGTCTCGACGACCCCAATAGTTCCGTCCAGAGTGGTTTAAGGACCACAGTAGTGGCCGGGGGGGTGGCTGGGGGGGGTTGCTGGGTGAGTGTCTGAGTGGGTGGGGGGATGGGTGGGTTGGGTGGGTGGGGGAGTGGGTAGGTGGGCATGTAAATCATCTGAAGAAAGTTG
This sequence comes from Nereocystis luetkeana, assembly GCA_031213475.1. NCBI lineage: Eukaryota > Phaeophyceae > Laminariales > Laminariaceae > Nereocystis > Nereocystis luetkeana. The sequence goes on along the minus strand of JARUPZ010000035.1, from coordinate 1,827,254 downwards.
TCGAATTGTCTCAAACGTTGAGCCCAATACAACCGTGAGCTTTTCCTCCGAAAGCCTGATACTTCGTAGCTAAATACGGAGTAGAGAAGAACATGCATGTCTGCAACAGCGTCTCACTTTCTGCCATAGCGTTTTCTCGTATTTGGCGCGATAGGCCTGGTCGACTCTCTCGAGCTGGGTCTTGGTCCTCGAGCACAGAACCTCAATGAGCTGCTTGTTGTCGGTGCCCAGGCCACTGCAAGCTTCCTTCACGATGGCTGCGGGCGTAGATGGTGGTGAGGGTGGTGAAGGGTGGGGGGTGGGTGGGTAGGGGTGTTGGTGGTGAATAGGGGTGGTTGATGCTGGTGGTGGTGTCGGTGGTGTTGGTGTTAGTGGTGTTGGTGTTGTAGTGTTGGTGTTGATGTTGGTGTTGGTGGCGTTGTTGTTGATGGTGGTGTCGGTTTTTGATTGTGTTGGTGGTGGGCGTTAATGGTGGCGGTCGTGGTGTTGGTGCTGTTGTTGGTGTTGGTGTTGATGTTGGTGTTGGTGTTGGCGGTGGGTTGGAAGTGGCGTGGTGGTGGTAGCGTTGGTGTTGGGGTTGGTGGGGTTGGTCGTGATGGTGGCGTTGGTGTTGGTACTGGTGATGGTGTTGATTTGCTGTTATAACGGGGGACCATAGTTAATAGGACCTATGGTACACACAAAAACCTACTGGTATATATTTACTTATTTTTGCGAACAAAATTTGGTCCTATTTAATGTGGTCCCCCGTAATAGTAGTGGGCGGTAAACTAGGTGGATACGTGTTTCGATCCTGATGTTCTGTTCACAAAAAGAGGACCCGACTCAACTTCTTTGTATACTTGCATTTGCACGGCAGCAGCCGTTTTCCACCATGACCAAGGGTATGTATAGATGTACTGCGTTACTGCAAAGGGAAAGCCGGTTTCCTAAGCAGACTGCTCGGATGTTTTGGGGATAACCTACTCGGAATGATTTTTCGGATGGTTGTTGCACTACTAAAAGGGTCTGTAGTTCGTACGTACGGCAGGGAAGCGATGATATCGGTTGGTGTTTTGTTTTGTCAAATGTACGGTTGTTGAAGATATAAATAAGGGGCTTTGTCACAGGGGGGTGTACCCCCCCCTCCGGCCCTTTTTTCGGCCAAACATGGGGGAATGGAAAACACGCCCGCGGAAAGCACCCGCGCGGTCCCCAACCTACCTCAAATTCAATTGTGACGCGAAGGCAAGACGTCCGCAGCCCATGCCGAGCACGCACAACTGCTTCTTTTTTGTTTTCCGGCACGTTGTTGGGGCTTGCGCCGTGGCGCAAGAGATCCCCCCTTGTGACGAAATTTTCTTTTTCGGGAGGGGGGGGGGGGGGGGGGGGGGGGGGGGGGGGGGTATACCCCCACAATTCCGCTTGATGTTTAGGTTTTTAGCCAAAAACGGGCATACCTGGTCCATTTTGGACCAAAAACAGGTACACACTAAAACCAAGTACAAATCACACGCCAGGAGCCCTGCGATTGTGGTCAGCTTCACATCGTACCCGAGTTTGGCTTGAAAGGGCCAGGTGCACGTTGTTTGACTACGTTGTCTATTCATAGCTTCCGACTGCTGCTTTTGCCGAATTTTGAGCAAACCAGAGGGTGTACATACACTGTCTCTTATACAGCGTACACCACGACGTCACCACAATACGTACCTTCTACCCGCCACATCGACATACGTATGTATGAGACGCTCGTATACAGCACGATGGACACAGATTGAAGTTCGTCTGCCACACCCCGCGTCGAGGTGAGCTCCCTTTTATTGTATAGTGAGTTCGCCGCGAGATTCCCCCGATGAGATGCGTTTGGATGCCTTTCGAGGGTCCCAGAGTGAAGTGGACGAGAGACCCCCTTTGCTCACTCAGGCTTCGACGTCTGTAATAATACGTACCAGGTACCTGGTATATTTTTTCTATATTTTTCTACTGCGACATGGCCTTTGGGTCCTCGCCCAAGCCTTCCTCAGCGATCCAACGCGCTAAGCACCTGCGCACGTGGATGATCTAAGGCAGAGTCCCCCTTGCGAAGTCTTCCTATTGAGCAGGTTTTCGTTGATTCTCACGTGTGTTGATTCCTTAGAGATATATGAGAAGATCAGTTTTATTTCTGTCAGTACGATGGAAGACTGCAAGCCGGAGGGCTCGGGTAATTCTCGCTCGGATCCCCCCTTCCCCCCCCCCTGGATTCCCACCTAAGATACCCCTACGGCTGCCAAGCAATACAAACACGTTCTCAATATCTACTGCACTCACGTGGTTACCGGCCTTTCAAGGCAATTTCAAGGCAATGCCACAGCAAGCAACCGGCTGTGGTCTCAACACTCGTCTGCTACGTACTGGTGCAAAAAGTGCACATACGGGTCAGCGATGATCTCCTCTTCACGATTGTTTTTTTTCAGGGCGGATAGATTCCTGATCTGTGCCGATCCACACACAGTAACTTATGTTGCCGGGTTATCGCCATACATGCGGTGTATGTTGGATACGCTTCGCACGTGTACAGTAATTCATTGCACTGTGATCCTCTCGTCTGTCTGCACTTTAAAAAAACGAAATACATGGTACATGGTATCCCAGGTATGTATACAGTAGTAAGTTATGATACTGCTTGTATATATGAGGTTGAAACCCCGGTAATTACCTGGGTTTAGGCTAGAGTTGCACCCCGGCCTCAAAATTTGGAACCGGGTACCCGACCGGGTGGGGGGCGGTCGAGGCGGAACCGGAACCGGGTACCCGGGTCCCGGAAGACACGGGTACCCGGGTACCCGGGTTACCATACACTATTCCCTTTTTTTAGCGTTTGAGCGGCGGTGGATGAGGCCGACACGGGTATCTGGGTACCCGGGTACCCGAGTACCTGGGTTACCATACACTGTTTGCTCCCCTTTTCGCGTTTGAGCGGCCGCCGTGGTAAGGTGGACACGGGTACCCGGGTACCCGGGTACCCACCCGGGGTACCCGGTCACCATACACTATTTGCTCCCCTTGTAGAATTGGAGCGGCGGCGTGGTAGGCAAAACAGGTATTAATAGGGGTATTCTCTATTCTCGGTCTGTAGTCTGCAGGGGCGAGAGGCGAGAGTCTAGAGGCACAGCCGCTGGAGTGTAAATCAACGTATACCCCAGTCTTGGGGCCTCGGTATAGAACATTTGACGGGTACCCGGGTACCCGGGTGTACTCGGGTACCCGGGGTACAAATACCCGCGGTTCCATGAGTTGGACCGGGACGGTTCCGGTTCCGACGGTTCCGGTTACCCGTCGCCGGGTACCCGGTTCTGAGTCAGACGAGGTGCAACTCTAGTTTAGGCACTGGGATCGTATTTGTGGTACTTGGAAGGCGTACCTTAGGTGGAAAACCGGGGGTTTTCCAAGAGAGACACGAGTGTGGTCTCAGTCTCCGTCGTGCACGAAAGGAATAAAGAATACAGCTGCTCTTCTATTTCTAAGCGAACAACAACGTGGGTACCAACGAGTACCGACTTAATAAGCAGACCTGTCCAGGGATAGAAAGTGCCCCACTGTCCGTGACCTTAACGAATGGCGTCGTCGGCAGGACAAAATAAAGTGTCCCGCTGTCCGTGACCTTAACAAGTAACTGATACCTGGTAAGTGTTTTGACGAGTTTTTTCGGGGGGGGGGGGGGGGAAGGGCCGCACGGGCACGTGGAACATGCCCACACTCGTACGTACGTGTTCTTTGGCAGTGGGGGGTATACTGTACATATATATGTCAGCGTTATGTTGGAACGCATACGGGTGCATGGCAGGGGCGCGCGTTGGGGCATGTGACCGCCGCTGGGCTCGACCCGGCGTATTGCAGCCATGATCCCGCCGAAAAAAACTACGGATCGTGCCTGGGCATGCAGCATATATATGCAGAAGAAGTACTCGTACGAGCTGTGTGTTCATGATACACACAGAGAGGTAATTCGTCCGTGCAGTGTCGTCTGCCCACGTACTTGCCATGCTGGCGGAAATTCCATGCCATCGAAGTTTCCATGTACTTCCATCGAGTTTTCCATGCCATCGAAGCTTCCACGTTCTCTCTTCAATGGAGATACCTGGCATCTTACAGCAGTATTGCTGTGGTGCCGCCCAAATAAACTACAGCAGTAATACTGCTGTAGTAGTAGTGTACGCGACCACATATATACCAGGTAGTGGAGAGGCTCACTGACGATAACATGTATGTACAGTGGTAGTAGCGCTGCTTGCCGTCTGTATTATTCTGTGTTTCTGACAAACGTGTTGAATGGGTTGCCCTACCGCTGTAGCTCTAAAAAATGGGGACCCCTAGGAGAATGTCCGTGCATGACACAGCATGCATGGCATGACGAGTCCCCGTCGAGCCCGCCACGGCGGAATCATAACAATTTCTACTACTACAACACGCAGAATACCCTATCTCTCTCTCTCGCACCTCGAGGGGGGTGCACCCCGGATTGCTACTATGCATCGCCTACTACTCCTCTGAGGTATGTGCGCCTTCCTTCTGTCGTCGTCTAGACGTATCCTATATTTCCCCGCGTCAAGCACACACCCACTCGCTGTTGTGCCTGCGACGGCACGGTGGGAGTGTGCGTGTACTACTACTACTGTGTGTGGTAATATACCCCCGTCTTTGGTCAAGACATTTTTCGGTGCAAAAAAAAATATCGAAGGTTCCGGCCCACCGAATCTCACAGATAGATGGTTGGGGAACGTGACGAGGCTCGACTATTCGCGGCGACGGATAATGCGACGACGATGTTGTTAACCTTTTTATTAGTGCCACACGATACAGAAAACAAAATACCAACCTGACTCTACAAGAAGAGATCCCCAAGTGTTTAGTGCCCACACACGGGAATGCCGTCCTAGAAAAAGGCTGTCACGATGTTCCCAAATATAAGGACAATTTGTACACTAATATTCAATCAAAACAGTCATCATATTTAGGTACAGAGTGGTGCTTGAAAAAAAAAAAAACAGCACCGATAACTATTTTCAATGTAACACCTATTAATAGTATATGTACAGCGTCGGCAACTTACGAAGCAGCTTGTGGCTGGGCTGGGCTAGGCTGTGCCGGCGGAGTTGAGAAGGAGGACAACCGCAAAAGAGCGTCCAGTTCGCGCGGGGGTGGCGCGATCGTTTTCCAGCGCTCCTTCGTTTTCCCTCGACAACGAACGGTAACGGCGCTATAATATAAAGTCGAACGTTACATTTATTTTCGGGAGGCTTTCTCTCGACCAGGTATTTATTTCCGAAAATACTTTTATGTTCTCGGTATACATTGACAAATTCCCGTTCTGGAAACATCGGGAGCTGAAAGTCGATCGCGCCCTTCTGCGAACTCAACGCTCTTCAGGGTAATTAGTTTGTAATTTGACATACATACCCGGGGAGTTTACTGCTGCTTTAGTATCGGTAGTTTTTTTTAAATAAATTTGAGTCTGAATGTCATCAAGATAGCAGGGTTTTGGGTTTTTGAGTCCATCTGATTATACTATTAATAAACGCCCCCCGGTGTAATATTGTGCGGACGTATACGACTACCATTGTATGCTGCTGCGCGCTCTCTTCGACTCTCCGACGTAAATCGAAAGTCATCCTTGGTGTCCACAGCACAGGTGGCAGCACAGGCTTGCACTAAGTATACAGCTGGCAGTAAGTACCTTGCTTGCTGGTATACTTCATTCAGAAAATAAATACAGCAGATAGATGATTGATGATGCGGCGAATAGAGAATAGCCGCTTGCGGGCAAGAAAGGCGGAAGAAGAAGAAGGGAGGAAAGAGAAAAGGGGGGCACCATCCTCGATCGATTCACATCTCTGATCTACGACCACGGAGGTGTGCCCTACAGGCCGTTTTGTACTTACTTATTGGCACGCAACAACGTTCCTTGATGCTTACTTGTGGAAGCTTATAACTATGCCAGGTGTACAGCTCAGCAGCAGTGCTGCTATAATACCAAGCCTGCTTCTTCAGTAGTAGTAGTACTACTACTACTACTACTACTGTAGCACGCCATGCTACTGAGCGTTGATTTGATGGACTGCTGTTGTTGTACTAATAATACTGCTTGTAGTCGCTACGCACTGAACAATTATCACGACAATTTAGGCGCACCTCTTGCCCACCAGGTATTTTTCAACCCATTTAGGACTGCAGTCCCGTTTTGGGGACAAACTAGTCAAAAAAAGTAGTTTGTCCTCACAACGGAACTGAACTGCAGTATTAATAGTACCACAACTACTAACTGTAAAAGGGTCAACAATTTTTGTATGATCGAAATGTGTTGCTTGCTGCTGCAATAATAATATGAATTCGTACCTGGTACATACCTGGTAGGTATTTGTTTAATCTCTGGTTGAAACGCACCGTGTTTACTTTCCTGATTAAAACGCACACCTCTTCTTGCTTGCTTTGTCTGAGTGGGCTGCGTCTGGTTCATTAGGAAATGCGCCTCCTGTACTTTACTTTTTCCACGAGGGACGACACAGAAGAAGTCGACGAGACACCGAGCGACTTCCACAGAAGAAGTCGACGAGTAACCGAAGGACTACAGAAGAAGTCGACGAGTAGTAGCCGAGGGACTACAGGAGAAGAAGAAGCCAACGAGTAGCCGAGGGACTACAGAAGAAGTCCATGAGTAGCCGAGGGACCACGTACAGAAGAGGTCCATGAGTACGAGGCCCAGGGACTTCGTACTGAAGAAGTCCACGAGTAACATATCACCATGCCAGCAGAAGAGTTTGACGAGTAAAATAACATGATTGAACACGCCAGCAACAAACTGAAATCGAAACTGAGTTTGTATGAAAACTAAAGAGCCCGAGCTGTGATTTGATGAGATCGAGATTTCGTCTAAATCACATGTTGCAAGCTGCGTGCGTTACCCCATACGTAGCGCTCCCTCTATAGTGCCGGTATGTGCCACCCAGCAACAATACCGGCATTGTAGCGGCAACAGGCACTACTACTGTCCCCCGCACACTAAACCATCGGTGCCAAACGGTTCTACAGGCACTATTATATACCAGGTACCTGGTATACTTCGTAATTCGTACCAGGTATATACTTCGTATACAATTTTTTTAAAGCGGACAATCGGTAATATTTTAGCGGACAAATTCGGTAACACTCAACCGGCACTATAGAGGGACCGCTTCTACTGCTGTACCTCGATCGTGCGTGCTCCCGGTTGAGGGTTGCATATATATATGGCCCCATGAAGGACAGCTTCAGTGGGTCGGTGGCTTCCCTGGGCGATGGGTAACAGAGGGCTCAAGCCCCCAGGCAGGACGAAAATTGTTGTCATACACAGACGATTGTTTTTTGGACGACATACATACCATCCATGTTGTACCTTGCTGTTTGTATATATATAAACGAGTACATGAATGAGATGAGGCGAGCATCGTTCGACGCTGGCATTCTTCTGTGAGGAGATACACTGCATGCACTACATACAGTAGGTATCGCTGTCCGACAGCAGCAGCAAGAAACAGCAGGTACGAAGGTACTCTAGTACTGCGGTACAGTAGTCCAAGGGAGACACGCGTTCAGGTTGCACCCTGATCAATTGGGGCTCCTATTCGTCCGACCAAGCACCTGAACCAAACCTCTCTCCCGCCCCGTATACCAGGTATAACTCAACGCCCCCCTCTTTCCCCCCCCAACTAAGTACCATGTATGTGGTGAGGTTTGTATCGTCGTCACACTGCTGTACGAAGCTCGAAGTACTTTGTAACCCTCCGCAGTAGGTGCCAGGTACGCAATATAATTATTATTGATCTCACTTGCATCCCTGTCGGCAATGAATTCCTTGATCGAGGCATTTTCGGCTGCAATTTCCTCGATGCGAGCGTCCGTGCTCATGTTCACACCGCGACGCTGCGCTCTACGAGACGACGGCGGCTGCAAGCAATGTCTAGCTGGCTTCACCCCTCCTTCTTACAAACAGAGTTGTAGCGGTAGTAGCACGAGTAGGACTGATGTTGTTGTGTTCCCTGATCGGCAGTGGCACAGGACTGCTGTGATGTATCAACACACCTTACGTCCACACGACACACGATGTGCAGATTGCAGATAAGAAATGCCGTTTGGGTATTTTTGTGGGGAGGAACATTTTTTGGCGGTTTCATCCTTCGTTTTCTGTTACTTTTTTGTCCGAAATCCGAACTATTTTTCTACTTTTTCTACTTTTTTTTACGTACGTACGTCAGCTATGTTGCTACTGTGTATACCTGGTACTGTATACGTTGTCATCGTTTTTACCACGCCCGCACAACCACAAACCACTATCCACCAGCCACCAGCCACCCCATCACTGCCACGCTCACTATCACACTAGCTATGGAGTGATGGACGTTGTTGTCAATGCCCCATACCTATACCTGGTACATTATTATTTCTCTTGCCATCCGACAATGTGCAGCATGATCTTCAACATGGATCACTCATAACTTTCCCGAAAGAAGAAAACCTCGGAAACAAAAGGAAACCCATGCACCAAGTCTACCTTCATGTAGTTGATGTGCAGTCGGTCGCTTCGTACTCATGACGAGTACGTGCAATAACATAATAACGAGTACGACCTGGTATATATCTTTCACACCTCGGATAACGTAACACTCTTGTACTTATCTACGTTATTGGGCCTAACACAGGAACGTGGTAACGTACTAACATAGTGTTAACACTGGAGGAGCGATCACGGTAACGTTGTAACACAGTGTTAACTGTCAACCCACGAACGCGTGCACGCCTTAGCGTTATGTTACTGCTGCTCGATCTCGTCCAGCCTTGGTACAGTAACATTATGTTGCGCCGTGCTCAGTCGTTGAACTAACACCGTAACACAGCAGTGTTAGGCTTTGACCAGACACGCACGTTATCACTCTAACACGCCCAGATCGATATCCGCGTATTTACTATAATAACACGATAACATAATGTTACTGTCGACGCAGCGTTAGACATAACACACTAACATAGTGTTACCCTTGGGAGGAGTGTTTTACATAACACCGTAACATAACGTTACGATGTTCGCCGGCACTAACATCATAGTGTTATAGATAACACAGTAACGTAACGTAACGCAGTGGCCAGCACTACTAACACTACGTTATCTGGACCCCCCATCTGATTGCCTTAGGGTCGGATAACGTAACACTTCACGTACGTTAGGTACGTTACAGTCTCAGCCGGCCCATACGTAACACTATGTTAGGATGTTATAGCCTGAATGCGCAGGTCTCCGTAAAACATTACGTTACGGTGTTACCGTCAGTAAAGATCTGACGGTAACATTACTTTACCGTGTTACCAAAAAATCAATTAGGGTCTAACACTGCGTTACTGAGTTAGCGTTGTGGGGTCGAAGTTGTTCTAACGTTATGTTACTACGTTACCCTTAAGATCTTCCCGAGATCTAACATGTGTTACCTGTGTTAGTGGTAAAGCGGCGTGTGGAAGTAACATAACGTAGCCGTGTTATCTAATTTCGCCGACATCCCAGTAGGGGATACCTACAAAACAATCCCCGGGGTGGAGGTTAGCATGGTATCCCCGGTAAAAAAAGCCTCCATATTTTTAAACCCCTAAACAGGGGATATTTAGGAGGGTTCCCCGAAAAAAACGCCTCATTTTTTTCTGGAAACCCCGCCAGAACGTTATCCATCTATAACGTAATCTGCACACTCGCACGTACGAGCTAACACGGCAGTAACATATTGTTGATGTTGGATTGGGGGTGTACGTTATCTGCTAACTTGTGTCACTACGTACATTGCATACGAGCTACACATTAATATAGTATGTTATGGTAGCAAGACCTCCGTTAACACCCTCATGTAACGTCGCTCGATACGGACTGCTGCTGCGGCTGATATCATACGGTATCGTAATGTTAACGTTGTATTGACCATATACGCCATCCCTCTAACGTGTGCCACGATAGCCACTACCTGGTAGTAATTTTACTAACACATTACCATATATAGTGTTATGTACGCGTTTTTTTGGCCGTGTACGTTATCCGTCTAGAGGGTATTACGGTAGCAAGTAAGAATCCCGCTAACACAATAACATGATGTTACTCGTTATTGGCTGATGCCGCTAACACGGTAACATAGTGTTAACGTTTAATAGGCCGTGTACGTTATCCCTTCAACGTGTGTTACGATAGCCACAAGGAAATCTGCTAACAAGCTAACATAGTGTTACTCGCTATGGGCTGCATACCCTAACACTGTAACACATATATATATATATATATACTGCGGTCAGTACGGGATCAAGGTAGCACTCTAACATAGTGTTACGCGATCGCCCGCCATTATCGTAACACACTAACACTATGTTATCACAAAATCCAGAAAGTAGCTAACGTAGTAACGTAATGTTACGGGGGGTTTTCGCTGACGCCCAACATTAACATAAAACGTTAAGGGTTACGTTATCCGAGGTGTGATATCTTTAGTGAGGATATTTTATAAAATTAAGATTTACCAGTAGTACCTGGTACGGTAGCTGTGAGTTCGACTGATTAAATAGTTGATACTCAACTTTGCAAGCTGCGTAATACGCCTCGTCTCTACCCCATGTTTTACTGAATTTTCCAAGTTGTGTGATAAGCCGTTCGCGCGTATTCCAGATCATAATAACATGTGATTCCTGGTTGAGGATATAGGTCGGTGACTCCCCTGGATGCTACCACCCGGGTCAACAGGACAGGACAATTTTCTTGGATATGCGGCGGGATTGTGAGGTTGGACTGTGAGGTTGGTGTTTTTTCCCTGTATCAGGTATTTTATATGTACGGTCATCCGGTCATACCAGGGCACCGCTCTGAGCAGAAACATGAGGAACGTGTATACATACATGTGAATATGAATACCAAGCGATCCCGATATTCACGGCCAGAGTGGTACGTAACAGCAGGGCATTCATTGGCCGTTGCGCCATACGTACAACAGAGCTGTAGCGCTGGCGCAACATTGGGGTCGGGATTTTGCGTTGTTTTCAGGGCTGTTCGCGGGTCGGGTTAAACCTCACGGGTCGGGTCGGGTCGGGTCGGGTCGGGTGACAATTTCGAGGTGTGTTGACTTGACCCGACCCGACCCGCGAGATTTTGAAAGCCTCTTGACCCGACCTGACCCGACCCGCGAGATTTTGAAAGCCTCTTGACCCGACCTGACCCGACCCATGAGATTTGAAAACCTCCAGACCCGACCCGACCCGACCCGCGAGATTTGAAAACCTCCTGACCCGACCCGACCCGACCCGCCACTTTCCGATTGACCCGTGAGACGCGGGTTTCATGCGGGTCAGGTCACCTTGACCCGTGATACCATTTATCTTGCCCCGAAGGTTCGACCCGCGGATCTGGCCCGTGGGCCGGCACTTCAAAAACAATTTAATGTTAATTTTAGTGCCCCGCAGCGATATATGACCTGGTTGAAGTGGGTATGAATACATGCGGGCATGCGTATACGAATTTGGCGGTGTTTTAATGTTTGAATATGATACCAAAAGAGTATTATTGAGTATTGGTACGAGAGAAGCCTTGGGGTAAGAGAGCGGGAAGTGATTCAAGTGTCGGATCCACGAGCCGAATGCGCGGGTCCGACCCACGGGTCAGTAGAAAACGGCTCGCGGGTCATGCTGGCCCGACCCGCGAGCGACCCGCTTCTCGCGGGTTATGACCTGACCCGACCCGTGAGCTTTTCATCACCTCTTGACCCGACCCGACCCGACCCGTGATTATTGAAAAACTCTTGACCCGACCTGATCCGACCCGTGAGATTTGCAAACCTCTTGACCCGACCCGACCCGACCCGACCCGTGAGAGTTTAAACACTTCCTGACCCGACCCGACCCGACCCGTGACATTTTGAACACCACGTGACCCGACCCGCGGGTTGAGTCATGACCCGCGAAAAACCCTGTTTTTTTTTGTAACAGGCGCACAGGAATGCGTGTTGTGCGCACGAGTGAGTGTCGGGAGGCGCTCGTTCAGCAGTTTTCGCCACAACCAGGCGCAAAAAAAACGCGTGTGTCTCTTTCGCGGGAGGCGAGAAAACAAATTGAGGCCCCTTTTTTCGTTTGCCGTACTTGTATTATGGGCGAAAAAAACGTTTTTGGGCGTCTAAACACACAATTCTGTCGAGTGGTTTGCGGGTATATCTCTAACAATGATACGTCCACGCATGTATCGCATTTTTTCAGGGCATTCCTCGGGACGCCGTTTCGACTCCCGGGGCGATATCCCGCGGGACTTAGTTATCCCTGTTCGTTCATGAAGGATAGATGTTCGAAATATCAAGGATTGTCGTATGATACTGCCGCGCTTTCGTTCTGGAGAGTTTTTCACTTTCTGTTAGTCTTTTTAAGAACAACACTACACATTGTCGGATGGCAAGCACAATAACAATAGACCACTGAGCTATAGCCAGCGCTGACCGAGTAGCTCAGTGGTATATCCTTTACATTTCGAACAACTCAGGCACTAAAGGGTACTATTTGTTGTATGGGACGCGGCCACCGCGGGGCGTGTTTGTGCGGGAATGGGATTTATGCTTTTTCCGTGGCGCGGGAGCGGGACAATATAATCTGTGCGGGACGCGTGTGTGCGGACACGGCGTTTCACTCACGAGATGTATCACGGAAACTCGGGGTTATCCCGAATCCCGCACAAAATCGGGGGATTTATGGCTGGTCGCGACTGCTGTATGGTGCATCCGACGCCTTCGCACACCTCATAAGAAACCGGACCCATTTCGCTCGTTGTGGGTTTTTGTGGGGAGCTGTAACTGTCCGGAAAGTGAGGTGCAAACGTTCAGCTGGGGGTTGTTCTTTGTCTCGTGTTATGCGGGACGTGTTCGAGCGGGGATGGGATGTTTGATATAATTATGTAACACGCCAGCTACTATAATTTGTGCTGAACGCATTTGTGTGGGAACGGGATTTACACTTTCCCGTGACGCGGGAGCGGGGTATTCGAACTTGTGCGGGACGGGTGTAGGGGGGAGCGGGATTTCGCGTTTATCACGGGACCACGAGATTATCCCGAATCCCGCAAAAAATCGCGGGATAAATCCCGCCGGAAAAATCCCGAGGAATGCCCTGCATATTGTGGACTCCGGTGGTTGCGCGCGACACGCCTGCCACTCGTGCCGCAACAGGCACCCGAGCCCTAATCAATGCCCTGACGTCAAGTCAGTAGTGGTAGTTCGGTCTTGAAGTACGTAAGTTCAACCTATACACCTCCGAGGTCGGGACGTTGGTATTATCAGAGGATGGTGTTGTAGGACGGACTGTAGGCCAGTGCAACAGCCCGTAGAGTGCATCCATCCGTATAGTGCGTACGTCTTTCCCCGAGCTGACCAGGCAATGGCCACGCCCATACTGATCCCCCATCCAACTTTTGACCCAAGGTATACCATGGTGTCCCATGGGGGGCCGTGGTGCGCCCCACGGGAACCCACGGTGTCCCGTGAGCTTTAAATATCAAACCGGGAGGTCCCCTGGGATACCGTGAAAATACAGCCCGCGGGAATTCCCGTCACGGGCATTCCCACTTACACACTCCCCTTGGTACTTCACGGGAAATCATCTGGGACTTCCCACGGGAACCCAAGGGGCGCCACGATTAGGATACTGTATATCAATGGTCATTGAATATCTCCATGAATTTCGATCCTGCCGAGAATGCCACTTCGTCGTAGCCGCAGTATGCCGAGCGGGACCAAACGCCGTTATAATTGCAACATACGATCCATGGTTTATCATATGCCCCCGCGGATTCCCGTAAGAACTCCATCTTCAGCCGTGGGTTCTCGTTGGTCTCCGCAGGTTCCCGTGGGAATTCTCTCGGTCACCGCGGGTTCCCTCGGTCATCGTGGATTCCCGTGTGATTCCCTATTTACAGACGGGTTTCCGAGGAAACTCCATGGTGACCCGTGGGTCCTCCGCTTGGAATCAGTAGTTTCCGCGGGTCCTCGCGTGATTTCCGGGATCTGGTCCATCGTTTACCGTGAGCTCCCGCGGGCTCCCACAGGAATTACCTCTTTAACCGCGAGTTATCGTGGAAAGTCTATCGTGAACCAGGGTTTACCGTGGGTCAACGCAAGTTGCCGCGGGAGTCCCCTGTTCAACCTTTTCGTGGAAGACCCATGATGAACCGCGGGTTAGCCGTGGAATACCGCGGGTAGGAATTCGCTCTTTACCGCGGGTTCCCGTGGGATTGCCTCTGTAGCCGCGGGTTCCTATGGGTCTAAACATGTGTCTGCCGTTGGTTTTGAGACGGATCTTTATATACCGCAGTGCAGATCCAAGCCAAGGCTTGTATGTTGCTACAGAGGGTCACACAGATTATATTTGCAGCCATAATCAAGCAAGAGTGCATTATAACCCACAGTATGTACAGCTACAGGGTAATCCAATTTGACAGTAGAATGTAGCAAGGTGGACTGTATTGGTCACCTCCATCAAGGGGTCGTATTAAGGATAGCTCCCGTGCTACCCAGCAGCAGCCAGTTGCCTATACCGAGTGGCTGGTCGGTAACATAGTCGCCTGCAGCGAGTAGGCGACAGCAGCACAGGGTGCTATGGCAATCCAATCCAGTGCGATATGTCCAAGACCGATACAATAGATTTGCGGCAAATCAAATGTCGTTTGGTAGGTTCAAAACACGAAATCTCGGGATAACTCCAAGAAAAATCGAACGGACGATCGGGGGCCTTCGGGTTTGCTTTTAGCTTATCCCAGGGTATTCGTGTTTTGTTTTGTTTCGGTCGAGCTGAGATCAGCAAGCGTGCTCCACGCACACTCCCACACTTATTTTCTCCTTCCCCTTCTCATTTAGTCTTCTTGGACAAGACCGATATCCAGTGCAACACGCCTGGAACGCCGTTCTTTCACAAGCTCTTCTGAGCTAGAGCTTACACAACGACCAGTCGGCCGACCCCGACTGGTGTAGAGTTGCACCCCGTCTGACTGAGAACCGGGTACCCGGAACCGTCGGAACCGGAACCGTCCCGGTCCAACTCACGGAATCGCGGGTATTTTTACCCCGGGTACCCGGGTACCCGGGTACCCGTCAATCGTTCTATAAGGAGCCCCCAATACTATTAAATAGCGTGTATACGTTGTGATTTATACGTACGCTGCAGCGGCTGTACCTCCAGACTCTTGCCTCTCGCCCCTGCAGATTACAGACCGAGAATAGAGAATACCCCTAATAGTACCTGCCTTCGAAGCGGCCCTATACTTTATCACGAACCAGGAGATAGACCAACCACAAGAAGCCCAAAAATCTTTCGACTTTTGTTGCTGTTCGCTGGGAGACTGGTGTGTTTGCGGCAATGACAGATTGCACACAATGGTTTCCGCACGGGGTTGATATAGTGGATGTTTGATGAGATGATTGGGCGGATATCGGTCTCTGGGTTCTAATATTTTGGTTTTTTATATGTAATATTTGTAAGTAGTTCTATACGTATTAATTATGTGTTTTTTTGTTGCAGCAGAATGGGCCAAGGTTTCCCCAGTATTTAAATTCTTACTTCCTTCTTCGTTGTTTTTTGGTGTGTGTGGGTTTTCATACATGATTTGTTTGATGCTGTTCATGCAACCAATTATGTTCGAAGGATATTCCTGATGACTTGACGAGCGCAATAAGGGTAGGAGGAAAGTTACATTCCATGCTTATTTCAACTCCCCACTCCCCGTCGCTCTCCTCATCTCTGCTCGATCTCACAGGGAATATACACCCTACCTGCTTGCCTCCAGCCTTCTTGCTTTGGCATCAGATTATTCATCGAGAGCGGTGAAATGAAAAGTCATGCTTTCCCACCTTTCGCCTTTTACAGCCCCGCCGATCAAATGCAAAAAAATGGAGCATATAGTGCATGGTAACCCGGGTACCCGGGTGCCCGGATACCCGTGCCTGCCTTACCCGCCGCCTCTCAAACGCTGAAAGGGGAGCAAATAGTGTATGGTAATCCCGGTACCCGGGTACCCGGGTACCCGTGTCTGCCTGGGACCCGGGTACCCGGTTCCGATTCCGCCTCAACCGCCTCCCACCCGGTCGGGTACCCGGTTCCGAATTTCGAGGCCGGGGTGCAACTCTAGACTGGTGACGCTTGCTTCTGCTGCCTGGCCTAACTCATGAGAAGCGCACGACACGCATGCTCGATGCGGACATCCCGCTAAGACTGTCAAACCATCCAGACTATATACAGACTACACCTACGTATATATAAAACTTTTTTTTCCTCGATTGATCGCACCGAATCCTTCGCTAGAAGCTTGTGTACTTTGTGACCACGGACTCGAATATGGCGATGGGTTACTGTGACGACAACAATCTACGTTTTCTTCGGGACTTGGGCATAAGAAGAGCTTCACCCTCTTCCCCCCTCCCCACCCCCTTCCCCTCCGTCCCCCCGTTCCCCCTAGGCCTGTGTTGAAAACACGCTCGCTCGCTCGCAAAAGCATGTGGCTCTTTTCATCAAAAGCGATATCGTGTTGAGGTAGACACGGCAGGAGGAGGCCGCCACTCCGTCGAGTCCTCTGCGAACGCTCCCCCCCGCCTCTGCTATCAAGACGCGCGACGCCGTGCTACATACCATCTTCGGACGAAATGTAAGGGCCGTAATATAGTCTTTGTATTGATGCTTAAACATTCCTTAGATTTCCGTCCATAATGGTACCACTCGCGACGTGAATACAAGGAACGTTTACACCGGCTCACTGTCTCGCGTCTCCAGCGCCGGAACGCGCCCATCATGGCCGCCCTCCCAGGGAGAACGTCTGCGGTGTGGTTATGAGGCGCCTCGGATAAAGAGTGGGCATATGGGACGGGCATCGGCTGCCCGTCGCGCACAATCTCGATGACCATGGCGTCGCTCGGCTTAAAAAAGGCCCGCTCCGTGCCTTGTGCGATGGGCACGCGTTGTTTCAATGCCTGGACGAAGGTTGCAAAGTCCGTAAGATTGGGGGCGCTGAAGGTGTGGAGCTGCTCGAAGGCGCGGCCTTCCTCTCCTTTGGTCTCTCTTTCGGTGGTTGTTCGCAGTGAACACCCCCCCCCTCGTGGTGTTTGGATCGTTCGGGTCTTATTACGAGGTGCGGGGGGGGATCTATAGCCTCCTTTCTTTCGCTTCGGATATCCGCATCTTCGAATAACCGCATCTTCGACCACCTTTTTCTTGGGCGTTTGGGATGAACTTTGTCATCATACTTCGACCATCTTGTGGTCTGCATTTGCGACTATTCAGGGTGGGCTAATGTGATATGAGTGAAGTAATTTCGGGCTACAGCTGCCGATGTTATAGTCTGCAGTTCTGTAGTCTCAGGGCTCCGAGAATAATCCAAAGAATGGATTATACCGGCGGATGTTCCGTTGGTCGAGAGTAACGTTCAGGAATGTTGTTCTTCACGGCGGATAGCCCGTCATACGAGAGTTATGTTCGTAAACGGAGATAGGACAGTAAAATGAGAAGTTCGCATATTACCAAAAGAGCGGTCGATAGGAAAGTTCTACAGGAGCATCTCAGAAAGGAGGAATTTAGAAGAGTTCGTGGCGGGGGTTGGGACGAGTATATCTGCGTGTCGGGTCTCCCCCCCCCCTACCTCTCACTTCTCTACCAGAGCACCTCCTTAGCTCTCGCCATTCGATAAAGAAGATATTTACCAGAAGAAGCGAAACACCGCTTCCCTGTCGCCTGATACATCAGCGTCCCTTACCCTTATCTCGGCCATCACATAAAAAATACCAAAACCTAAAAGTTCCATATATTTACGTGCAGAGTTGTGCACCTGGTATATATTTTGTTGACCATCGCCGAATCAAAGCATCTACGGATACATCGCCAATCTTCTTGTGGGCGTTACGACGATTGACTGCCGGTAGCAGCATTATTATCAACATTGCTCACGTCGGACAGAAGGATCACGATCTAAATCATCTATACATGATCACCTGCCGTTACGAGATGTTTTGCAGGATCTACATGGTACAGATAGATCCGATCCATGAAACAACGTGCTCGATCGTGCAGATTGTACGGCTTCCACCCGGCAACATGGATGGGCTATCCGTAGATCATACAGATCAGGACTCTATCTGCGTGAAATATCTAGATCGTTAGGTGGGGATCTGATACATCTGATCTACGTGATCTATCCGATGTGCACATATTTCGAACATTCTTGTCACTCTTCTTGTGGACGTTGTTCCGACTGCTGCCGCCGACAACAACTACAACAGTAAAAAGTGGCTGAGACTACTACTGTACTACCGTACGTACCTTCACGGCACTAAGATGAACATATGCAATGGCCCACTCTTCTTCTGCCATGTGAGCTCTATGGCCCGAAAGGTTCCTGGTGTTTGAATTTACTCTGATCTTACTCTGGAGGCGTGCTCCGGTATGGGTAGTTTTACTGTTATTTGCTTACTATGAGGCTCCTCACTTGATTATAGTACAAGAGCTCTATACTTCACCCGAGAACTGATTTTGATCAAAGTTAAAACTGCAGAACCCCATGAACGATCTCGAAGGCTATATTAATAGTTATATCACGAGCACAATGGTATTCCAACGATGTTTGGCTTAAGGATAGCCCAGGTCACTCGGAAATATTTTTGCCCAAACAGCGCTTACTGTGAATACCTCTTTCGTATACGTATAACACGCCCCGCTGCCTGTCGTTTGCTTGGGCTTGGCCTTGTCGTCTTTGAACCCTCTCGATTGTGTACCGTCTTCTTACTGCTTCTTCTTTCACCCGAGTCATCGATCCCCCCACAAGGAAATCGATCGGCGAGAGCGCCGTGTAGCGTGGGTAGGCGCAATTCGGTGCGAGTCGACGAGGCAAGAACAGGACAGAGCCCTTCGCGCGAAAAATATGCAAGGCACGTACCGAAGTGGGGAGGTCGGGGGCACATGGATCCCTGGTTTACGTGGCTGATCTTGCACGACCTAGATCACGCTTTTTGCCGGGTGGGATCTGTATGATATGATATGTGGCTCTTGCGTATATACTAAGTATACCGATATGTTTTCCGGGTAGGATCTGTATTATGATACTCTTGCACAGCATTTCATAGCGGTAAATAGAGGATCTAGACGATCTACTGACTGTAGATAGATCGTGATCTACCTGATATGTGAAACGCCAATCCTTCAGAAGAGCCAGCCACTATGGTTACCGCCGCCCACGACCGCCGCCCCAGCGTCAACTAGTCCGACGCTGTCATCCATATGCAAGAATGTCCGCCTCGCTAGTGTTTTTTTAGCAGGATGCTCCGCCAAAGACGCCTTACCCCGATATCGTTCCGCGCCTTTGTGTAGATCAACGGACTGGCTTCCTCCATCTTCAGAGGACCGACTTCCCGACGCTGGGTTTCCCCTCCCCATAAACACCCCCCCCCGCCCCCCCCCCTCGCGCCGAAAACGCCTGCTTACCTGAACTCCTTGCGCTTCTTCCGTGGAACAATGGACAGACCGGTTTCCTCTGCTTCTGTGCGGCCGACCGCCTGATGCCGGTGCCCCCCCCCCCTCCCTGTCCAGACCCCCCCCCCCCCCGCCCCCCGTTCTCCTTTCCTGGTGTTGAAAACGCTCGCTCACCCTGGAATCCTTGCGCGCTTCTACGTATGGACCAACGGTCCGACCAGCTTCCGCCGTCTTTTGGAGGCCGACCGTCTTCCGCTTGCGATCCGCTACGTTTTTTTCGCGACATCACGTTCGATCCCCATTATGGCCTACCTCATCATCTGGTCAAACGCTGCCGGTTCTTCCCCGTTCTTTTTTGCTTTCGGGAGATGGCATCGGTCTGTCTCTGCGAGTTAGTTCTCTCAGTAATATTAACAACGTGTCAGGACGGAAAAGGTTAGGGTTATGGCTAGAGCTAGAGTGGGGGTGGGGGTTGGGGTTTGGGCTGGGGTTAGGGTCAGGGAGGCGTTTACGATACGGGTAGCACTTTTTGGCCAATTGCTTTTTCAGGCTGACGAGGCTCCTTAGCTCAGGGACTACCTAAAATCGCTAGAACACCATTTGTATGTGTTTCATGACACCTGCATATAGGCCTCGGGATTTTCCATCGGGTGACCACTTTCAGTTTGTGTGTCATCTTCAGGTTTTTGGGCGAGGGATACAGCTCCTCAATCGCGAAGCCTCGGAAATAATAGAGTGCACCTCACTCCCATGGTAGCTTCTAGGGCTAGGTTTAGGGATAGGGGTTTGGGCTGCGGAGGATAAGGTTATGGTTAGGTTTAGGGCTAGGGTTTGGGTTCCGGATAAGGTTAGACTCAGGGGTTGGATTGGGTTAGGGTCAGGGTTTGGTTTAAGACTGGGGTTACGGTTAAGGTGAGGGTTGGGGGTCGGGTTGAGTCTACGCCCGTACACTTCCACCCAACTAACTGTAGGAAGTGATTATTAGCGCTCAAAATCGCGCCATAGAGAGGACAACGGCCCGACTAGTGGAAATACGCACCTGTCCGAACACGTTGATTCAAGGACGCAGTTCTCCACCGTTTTCGTTATGTTGAAGACGATCGGCCGTGATTTCGGGTCCTTCTCCTTCGACGGCCCCGGGGCACACCGGCACAGCCCCCCCCCCCCCCCCCCCCCGCCCCCGCCCTCCCCTCCCCCTCCTCCGCTACTTGTCGGTTGAATATTGGATACCTCAATCGCCATAAGAATTTCATCCTATCATACTATTCCGGGGGACCGTAGTTAGTAGGACCAAATATTGTTATTAATAGTAAAAATGGTTAAATATATAGCTTTTTATGTATACCATAGATCCTATTAACTATGGTCCCCCGTAATATTATATTGCATTACTCCGTTCTCACTTGACAACGTGTAGCGCTTGTTCCAATCATACCATCCACGTATGGAAAGGGGATCAAAAGTTCCCTGGCTCCAGACATGGATGATGTTTACCGATCAGACCCGAGTGCTTGACGAAAATCATGTCAAAACAGATCGACCCCAACATCGTGGACGAAACACCACGTACCACTTTTAATGCAGCCCAAAAATAGAAGCAACATCAATCTACACTGCTTCACGAATTGTCTCCATTACGGCACTGCTTCGTCAACACAGCCCTATGGTGGTGGTGGTGGTGGTGGGGGTGGTATGTGGTGATGTGTGGCGATGTGGTGGTGGTGTGTGGTGCTGTTGTGGTGGTGTGTGGTGGTGTGTGGCGTTGGTGTTGGTGTTGGTGTCGGCGGCCGTATTGTTGGTGGTGCGGGTGGTATCGGTGGCGGTTTCGATGAAGTGGGGATATCGAATCATGACGGATAGGTCTCCGCCTCCTTACTGTCGCTGTAAGTTGCGCTGTATTAAAAATTGCTCTGCTGTAATTGGCTAAACGTTCGCTTCTTACCGTACTTTGATTGTTTCTATACTTGCACATTATACGTGCCGTCAGACATAGTCTGTCAGGGATTGATTGCCGTTGATATACAGAAGAAGGAGCGTACGGAGACTGATACCCAGCCAGGCAGTATACGCACCCTCTGGCACCTATTTACAAGGCGCTTCACTCCGCGGGCGACTTCCGCCGCCCGCTACGCTTACTCACAAAAAAAGAAGAAAAAAAAGTGCGAGTGAAATTGACAGAGAGGTCCACGATTGAATGTAGAGCAAAGTGGTGACTTGATAAATGCCAAGAGCTCCTACCAGTATGAGCACGTCTTTTTTATTTTTGATATTGTGGAGCAGATTTCGATGTCTTCGTTCGTATTGGCACAGCGAGCCGTATGGATGCTGGACGGCGTGCTGGCTCTCGCCAGCTTTGTATGCTGGCTTGCGCGTTGTCGCGCTCTGATCGGCACGTACTTGCGTTGCTGCTTTGTGCAGGGCTTATGGGTTTTGTGCTCTGCTGTGATGTGCTTGCGGTAGATGCTATTAATACACGACCACATGCTCGCACGTACAAAAGAAAACAACATGACAAATAACACAACAACATGAAAAACAGGAGGATAAAGAGAAAAGACTCGCCGGAAGGTATTGAAAGGGTGAGATCTAGATCGGCATAAACTAGCTCGAGGATAGATCCCCAACTGGTGTACTATTTCCGTCGGAACTTACGGGCTCTCAGGGAGGTTGTGGGGTCGAGGAGTTACCGAGCGAGGCAGCTGAGGGTCGGAATATTACAGTATACAAACACGCATCGGACAGACAGTACATACATTATTTTTTTTTCAATCATCACTTTTACTTTCCAGCCCAACTTGTAGGAGGATTCACCCTCGGCGATCTTCTGGACAAGCCGTGGTCATAGGTGTCGCCCCTTCTCCCCCCCGGTACGTGCCTTTTTGTTGTCGCGCATAGATAAGGTTCAGCATTCTCACTGCTCGTGGATTTCATCGAATGTAGCTAACTCACTCTCGCGCTTTTCGCTGATAATTTTTATGCAAAGAACGTTGTACCAGGTCAAGGGGAGGTATTAAAGCTGAGACGTCACGTTGGTCTATCTGCAGATATATCGCAAGCTGTCCGACTTGTTACTTACCACGAACTACGTAATACGAGCAGTATAGTATTAAACCAGCAGTTGGTAGTAAGTTATCTACTGCGAGTACATCGCTTTTCTTTTTTCTATCGTCCAATTGATCGTTTCGGTCCTCCAATGACTGCATGACGAGACTCTGTGCTCCCTGTGGACTGCAGATTGAAAAGAAATGAGCCGAAAAGCAAGTAGTTGCCCCTTCGTGTTGCCGCTTCGAAAGGTTGAGGTTTTGGTGGCATGGCAGGTCCGCAGTATGTATGCATGTATGTATGTATGTATGTATGTATGTATGTATATGTATGTATGTATGTATGTATGTATGTATGTATGTATGTATGTATGTATGTATGTATGTATGTATGTATGTATGTATGTATGTATATGTATGTATGTATGTATGTACCTGGTATGTATGTATGTATGTATGTATGTATGTATGTATGTATGTATGTATGTATGTATGTATGTATGTATGTATGTATGTATGTATGTATGTATGTATGTATGTATGTATGTATGTATGTATGTATGTATGTATGTATGTATGTATGTATGTATGTATGTATGTATGTATGTATGTATGTATGTATGTATGTATGTATGTATGTATGTATGTATGTATGTATGTACAAGGCGCTTCGCTCCGCGGGCGGCCTACGCCGCCCGCTACGCTCGCTCAGGAAGGAAAAAAGTACATCAAATTATGCGAAGCGAACAGAGGCCCACGATTGAGTTTAGTGTTTTCAAGGATCGTAATTAATTGCAAACCGGCGACTTGATAAGGCCAAGAGTCCCGCCGCCATGCTTCAGGAAAAAACAGCTCCGACGTCAGCTTGGATGCCACATATACGCTTCGCGTCGCGGATGTCGTACGTACGTACATACACCCCAGGTAGGGTACTACTGTCTGTTATACTTATTTTCTTCTTTCGATATGCTCCATGTCTGTACTGTATGTACGAAGAAAGCAAAAGCACAGCACGGTACAGCAGCAAAAACAATGAAAATGAAACCGAAAACTCGGAAAGGAAAAAAATCCCCGTCCCCTCTCGTGTAATATTTTTCTGCCTGATTGGAACACCTTACAGCCGCAACCCGGTCGAAAAGAAGAAGCTCCGCGGGCGGCCTAGGCCGCCCGCTACGCTCGCTCAGGAAGGAAAAAAGTACATCAAATTATGCGAAGCGAACAGAGGTCCACGATTGAGTTTAGTGTTTTCAAGGATCGTAATTGCAAACCGACGACTTGATAATGCCAAGAGTCCCGCCGCCATGCTTCAGGAAAAAACAGCTCCGACGTCAGCTTGGATGCCACATATACGCTTCGCGTCGCGGATGTCGTACGTACGTACATACACCCCAGGTAGGGTACTACTGTCTGTTATACTTATTTTCTTATTTCGATATGCTCTACCTGGTATGTCTGTACTGTACCCTGGTATGTACGAAGAAAGCGAAAGCACAGCACGGCACAGCAGCAAAAACAATGAAAATGAAACCGAAAACTCGGAAAGGAAAAAAATCCCCGTCCCCTCTCGTGTAATATTTTTCTGCCTGGTTGGAACACCTTACACCCGGTCGAAAAGAAGAAAAGAAAAAAATCGCACAGAAGAGCTTCTCTCTCAGCCTCGTACGCCGCCCGCCCCTCTCGCGACCACCTCGCTACCGATTCGGTCCGGGTGAAGCTTTTATCACTCTCTGCCACAATCAGCCCCGTCGCCCGCCCCGCGTGAAGCCCGGTGCTCACCGTGGCCGTCGTTCGCCAGCTCGATAACGTTGGTGTTCGAACTCCACACCTCCCTCTTTCACCTTCAGCGTGGTCGCAAAAATAAGCACCGCTTGAGTATTATCTTGCCATCCCGAACGACCTTTATAAACTCGTACATACTCTATCAACAATCATAAATCGAAGCCAGACAAAGCCCGTTTATTCACCCCTCGTGTCTCGAGGCACACGCGACGCCTAGGCACGAAAGCGGCGACCGCGCTCCTTGCAACCCCCCGTCTACCCGCCAGCACCCGCTGGCACCCGCGACGGTTCCGGGTCCTCCCGCGATGCCGTGCTCGGAGAACACGCACGCACACGAAACGAAAGAAGAAAAAAGGAAGAAATGACCGAGAAAACAAAGAACTGCTGGAAAGGTCCGGCAAGTAATGAGAGGAGGCGGTTTGGAAGTGGGAGCTCTGAGAGGCCAGGGATGCACCAACCGAGCACGCTCAGGGGTTGTGATCTAAGTATGTAGTTCTATGTATGTATGTATGTATGTATGTATGTATGTATGTATGTATGTATGTAGGTATGTCAGTTTTTTTTTTGTCGGTTATTTATGACTGACAATTACTAATAGTTGTAAACGACCCTCTCACGAGTCACGAGAGGGGTAAATCAACTATTTATTCACACGGTGGACCATAATATTAGTAGATGCTTCTTCGGGAGTGCTTGGGAAGGAGGACTGGGCCCTTGTGGTCGGAGGGGGCAGGGCCAGGGGTACGGGAAGTAACAGTAGTAGTATGTAGGGGGAGGGATTGGAGAATGTAGAAGAGCTACATAGAGAGCAAGAAGGCAGGGACGCTTTCCTAGGTACTGCCGATAGCAGTGTAGACCAACAACACCGCACGCCCTTCTGTGCGTTGAAAACATGCGCGTAGCAGTTATAAACCAGCCATTTTTATGGACAGCGGGTTTTTGGTGGATGCTTCTGCGGGAGTACTCGGGGGGGAGGACTGGGCTCTTGCGGTTGGAGGTGGCAGGGTCAGGGGTACGGGAAGTAATGGGTTGGAGCAGGTAGAAGAGTTACAGAGAGAGAAAAACCGCAGCGACTCTCTCCTTGGTACTGCCCGGTTGCGCTCCTCTCCGACAACGGACTACACTTTACCTCCAAGCTTGCGAACATCGTCTACGAGCGCCTTGGTATCCGCAAGATCAACACCAGCTCTTACCACCCCTGCACCAACGGCGGCGTCGAGCGCGTCAACCATGTGTTAGCCCAAATGCTCTGTATGGTCGGCAACGAACAGCAGACCGACTGGGACGTGCTGCTGCCACACGTGTCGTCGGCCTACAACAACTCCGCGGACGACGCTACAGGGCTTGCGCCAAGCGAAATCCACATAGGCCGCCTTCCTCGCCTCCCGCTCTCGGTCTTCGAACCCGGCAACATCGGCGGTCACCAAAGCTTGGACCGCGATCACCTGGTCTACATCAACCTCGCCACCGACCGACAACGACGCGCGTACTCCCTCTTCCGTGAACTACACCGAGTCACCGTCTCGCGTCTCCAGCGCCGCAACGCGCCCATCATGGCCGCCCTCCGAGCATCCCCCCCCTTCACCGTCGGCGGCTGGGTACGGGTCTACAACTCCGCCTCAGCCATGCGCCAAGGCGCCAAAAAGGGCACAGACGCAGCCGTCCTCAAGACGAAGTTTTCCCTGAACTGGAATGGGCCCTTCAAGGTCCTCGCCGTAGGACCGACGCCCGCCTCGAGCACCCCCGACAATCGCCCCCTTCACGACAACCTACGTTTCCTCGACCTTCCATCCGACTTTCCGGGACGGGAATCCAAGCCACGCGTCTCCGTTCAACGATGAAAACCTTGCCGAACCCCGACGACACCAACGATATCCCCAAGCATCTGCCCGCGGACCTCACTACGTACGTGCTCACGGTTTCTACCTCTGAGTTCCCACCTTACCACGTCACCGTCGACGACGTCACTCCTCCACCGGAACGCCTCAAGGTCGAGCAGATCACTGCCCACCAACTCGTACGCGGCCGCGGCGGGATCATCGCCGTTCTGTACGAGACCCACTGGGCTGGAATTCTCAGCCCCTCTTGGGAACGCGAGCTGGACCTTCAACACTTCCGGCGCAACATCCTACTCTATTGGCCAGGAGCGCCGACATAACACCGCCAGACGAACCGCCTCTACCGCCAGATGCGCATCGGCGCTGCCCACCGCGAACTGGCACGATCTCAAGGACAAATCTTTCTCGCCCCCGGCTACGCCCTGGTCTCCCGCAGCCTCTGGCTCCACAACTTCAGCAAGACTATCCTCCCCTCCGGAGCGCACATATGGTACAAAGCGCGCAATGGCCTCTGATGGCTGGGCAAGATCGCTCACCGCTCACCCCCGGATGCTCCTTCGGAAACTCCACCGGAACCTTCACCGGGCGGCTCCTACATCATCCGGTTCCTGGATGATCCCGGACCGATCAAGATCGACCTTCAACCCGCCCGCTACACTACAGCACGGAACGCCGTGTATGGATTGTGGTGTCTTCAACGTCATGGGAATGGGAGCCTAGCACGTGGGGGGCTACGGAACTCTGATGTGTCCCGCGGAGCCCCCACGGTTTCCACCCCCCCCCCTGGTTAGCCTTGGTTTAGCCTTTTGTTCCCTCTGGGTTTTTGGTTCTGGTTAGTCTACATATCTTAGAGTAGTTCTTCAGGGATAGTCTTCAAAAGTCATCAGCAGCCAGCTTCTTGGGTGTGTTGGTTGACGTCTACCTTTTGTTTTCTTCCTATCGCCTACACATCCGTGTTGCCTCCATACGTTCAGGCCGCCGAGTACTAGCGATACCGTAATTTTCATTTGTGTTTGTGAATCACAAGCCTAACGCCAATTCTCGGCAATACTACGGCGAGGTAACCTCGTGTAGTAGCCTGGGCTGTACGCTGACCTCCGTCGGTTTCCACCGACACCTGTTTCAGACGGTCATCGAGCTAGGACTATATCGAGCTTCCAGCTCATCCTTGTTCCTTCCATGTTTGCCAAGTAGGGTCCCGATAGCATTGCCGCCCCGGAAGGCCGCAGAGTTATCGACCATAGTGGTCCTGACAGAATCGATTTCCCCTGACCTGTGTTCAGCTTTCAGTTAATTTGCTGGTGCTGATGGTGCTTTGTTTTCTCATTTTCTTAGTTCTCTTCATGTTTTGTTCGATATTCCGCGCGCCCCTCTGCTCTGTGGAAAACGACGCCATCTTTGATGTCGCCCCTGTTGGCCGAGTTGCACACGCTAGTGTTTTAGCCTCGCGCTATCTACCACCTTGAACTGCACGCATTAGGCCAATCTTCTTGCGGGTCTTCTTGTTTTTGCTGAGTTAACTACCTTGCTACGTTAGCTGGTATTATCCACACCACGAACAGGTCTCCGAGACGCCGCGTCATTCGCTCCGTCTCCCGGCTTTAGTAGCCCCTAGTGTCCGCAGCCCTCATAGCACTCTAGCTGTGTCCTTTTGGTCTCGCGTGATGTCTACCCTGTTGGGGCCTTTTCCGCAAGACTCGGCATGACGCCTACCGGATAAATATGATTTGAATTGTGATCACTGTCCCCTTTTAAGAGTTTCCTAGTTCGCCAATTCCGTCCAACGAACAACCCCAGTTCGTACCTCCTTCGGCCCCAGACGAAGCCTCCAGAAGTACGCTTTTGCGTCCTTCTTTGCTTCCACTTCGATCTTAGTTTTCTTCTTCAACTTTCGCTTCGGCTTCTGTCTCCGGTTCTCCTTCGTCTTTCTTCGGCTTTCGCTTTTGCTGTTTTCTCCTTTCGCCTCCGCTTTGAGTTCTGTCTTCCTCTCTTTTGGTCTACCTTGTAGTGGTTGTCCTCAGTAAACACCCCTCCGTAGTTTTAGGGTCTTGTTACGAGGTGTGGCGGAAGCTATGACCTCATTTCTTTTGTCTCGAATAGCCGCATCTTCGACCACCTTTTCCTGGTCGTTTGGGATGAACTTTGTCATCACCCTTCGATCATCTTGTGGTCTGCATATACGACTATTCAGGGTGGGCTAATGTGATATGAGTGAAATACTCATGGGTTACATATATAGATAATATAGTCAGCAGTTTCGTCGCCGTAGGAATACGAGAAAACTCCAAAGAATGGGTTCACCCGGCGGATATCCGTTTGTTGAGAGTAACGTTATTTCAGGAATGTTCTCTAGAGCGGATATCCCGTTAGACGAGAGTAACGTTCCTTAACGCATATAGGACCATAACGTGAGAAGTTTTATCTTAGTAGAAGAACGATCGGTAGCCATAGGAAAGCTCTTTAGGAGTACGATAGAAAAGAGAAATTTAGGAGAGCTTGTGGCGTAGGGTGGGACGAGTATATCTGAGTGTCGAGCCCCACCCCCCCTATACCTCTCACTTCTCGACCGGAGCACCTCCTCAGCTCTCGTTATCAATAAACCACCTCTACGTCAGAAGAAACAAAGCACTGCTTTCCAGCTACCAGATACACCTGTGCCCCTTACCCTTACCCTTACCTCGGCCATATCTTCACAGATAGCAGTGTAGACCAGCAACACCGTACGACCTTCTGCGCGTTGAAACATGCGCGTAGCAGTATTAAACCTGCCATTTTGATGCACAGCGGGTTTTTGATAGATGTTTCTTAGGGGGTGAGAAAAGGAGGGGAGTGGTCGTTTTTTGGTGGATGAGATGGAGGGATGTTGGGTGTTGTAGTAGTCTTCATGAACGTCACATCAGTTTTGATTTGTCGTCTGATACTGGCGCACTTTTGTTGGCACGTTCTACGATAATAGAGGTAGTACGTTTCCGCGATTTTGTTTCTGAAGGAAGGGGTTCCTTAACCCAAAATCGTCGGAATGCCAATATCATTTCGAAAAATGACGTTTTTTGTATACTTGGGCGATGGGATTCTTCATCGGGATGGACTTTGAGTTTGCTGAAGTCAGTCTTCGGGTGAGGCATGGAGCTCCTTAAGTTAGGAACCTCAGAAAATCTGGGGGGGACCTCTATATCGTAGAACGCCTCTGTTCTGGAGAGTTCTTCACTTTCTGTCAGTCACACATCAGTTTTGATTTTTTTTAGAACACTACACATTGTCGGATGGCAAGCATAATAATAATATTAATAGTAAGCAAGACCCATCACATACACAAAAATCTATTTATTCCCGTGTTTTTCTATAACCATATTCGGTCCTGGTTACTATTACGGGGGACCATAGTGAATAGGACCAAATATTGTTAGTAAAATACGTAAATGTATACCTGGTATATAGGTTTTTGTTTGTACCGTATGCCCTATTTACTATGGGTCCCCGTAATATGTTCTCCCGTAATATAGGAGTGGGTGTCGCGCTTGCTTATTTTGTACGTAGTACTGTATATGTATGTGTGTGGTCGGTGCCCCCGGTGGTATTATACGCAGTGGTCATAGACATCGCGTGACTGCCATGTGTAGCGCCCCAAGGGTTTTTTTTCTGTGAAAATAATGCAGAAAGCGCCCGCGTGAGTTTGCAAAATTTGACACGATAAAAATCAAAAGGCACGTACCGCCGTAGAAGGGCGGGCGGAGGAGAGCGCCCGCTTTATGTGCCCCCGCATTCATTTGAGTTTCTAGTGGGACAGGAGAGCGGGAGGGCGAGGATATTAGCCCTTCTAGAACCAACCGCAGTCCCGTTTTCGGGACAGACTACTTGGAGTTAGGCTGCTTTTGTCCCCAAAATGGGAGTGCGGTGCTAAAAGGGTTAAATGTGATGGAGATGAAGTATGTATGATGTGTGGCACCTATTAATAGTGTGTTCTTGATTTATTTTCTTATTCACCACTATTATACCGATACAAACAAACGTAATTAAAAACATCTTGCACACTATCTATAGAGCCGGTGGCACTGTGGCTCCTCACCCCCCGTCCGGTATTATGCTGTGTGTGTAGTATGTACAGCAACAATTGTTACATACGAGACTTATCGCACCGATGTTTTGTACCAGGTACTAAGTCTAAGTATTACCAGGTGTTATTTAAAGTATAGTAGTACGAGAATATTGCGCCCATCACTCGACACCGTAGATCATCCATACGAACGAACACATGTACCACCAGCTAAACAATACCCTACCTGGTACACACCATTATTAGTAGTCTAGTCTCGGACGAGTTGCCGGTACGAGTCGCGGTAAGATTTAGGTACGACTATTATTAATAATTCGATTGTTGTTAGTTAATACTGCTACGTACCTGGTATATATATTCAACAGTTGTATCGCGTCCCCGGTGGCTTGGTCGGTGGTCCGCGTGCCTAACAAGATCAATCTCGTGGGTTCAAGTCTCACCGAGTGAGTGCATGCTCGCACTCGTACGGACTTTTTCTTGCATAAAAAATTGATACGTGCGAGTATATAAGAAGGAAAGCGCGAGAAGGGCGTGGGTTAGCTATACATTAAATTTGATGAAAATCGACGAGCAGTGGGAATGCTGAACCCTGTATGTATGCGCGACGAAAAACATAGACACGTACTGGGAGGTAGAAGGGTCGACACCTGCGACCACAGACAGCTAGCTTGTTGTCCGGAAGATCGCCGAGGGTAAAACCTCCTACGAGTTGGGCTGGAAAGTAAAGAAAGGTGATGATGGTCAAAGATGAATATATATATATGAAAATCTCCCGTTCGTTGCTGGCAGGCAGCAGCAACAACGAAACGGCAGCGAGAGGTATTATACGATAATATACATACATACGTGGTTCCACAACCAGAGTAGTAGCTCTGGCGCGGAGAGCTCTGCAGTGATAATTATTCATACCAGGAGTACTCGTGCATATCAGGCATATCATATATCATCATAAATAATCTGCACGCGATTCAGATGATGGTACTCGGTGAAAAAATACAACGGGCGTCGAATCCATATATATATATATACATGAATTACCAGGGACCAGGTATGACAGACGGTATGTATGTCATGCCATTTATTATTGTTGTTGCTGCGGTAATCCAATCCGTATTGCAGATTGATATCAATCAATGCAATGCACAAACGGCATGAAGTGTGCGTACTGAGATTCGTTGTGGGGCCTGCACCGGGCGGCATTTTACCGAGTGCTTTACTTGGGCGACGGCACCGCCACATAGTACGAGTATGTACACAACACCCCCCACCCCGAAAGATACCAAAGATACAAAGATGCGAGCAAAGCACAGAGATGGGGGGATATTACATTTATCCCCCGATGCAAGTAATTTAGCCAAGAATGTGCGGAAACCCCAATTTTTATCTGCCGGCTGCCGACCACATCTTGCATCTTGCACCAAATAACCAGCAAAGGCTTGCGCTTGTTGGAATTGTTGGGATTCGCTCCGGAACGGCTGGTCTGCAGGAACTGCGAACAACGCTGGCTGCTACACCGCTGCGGCACCCGCAAGGACCGCTACCACCTCGCCCGATCCGGCGCCGGTACATGGTACAATGGTGACCCGAGTCGAGCGGCCTCGTTCAAGACTATGCGTCTGTGAGTTTGGACTTTGGCACCAGTATCATTTTTGGAGAACGTCCTTTGAACGCCATCTATGTATGTTTACGAGCTTGGTGTCCGTTGACCCTGGCGTCCCGAGCACTGACCTTGCTTGTGCTCGTACGGAGCAGCTGTGCTGCCTCTCACGCCATACGCCGAGAGATGGGCTTGTTCGATGCAACGCCGCAGTAGCAGTATCTAGCGCCTAGGGCCTAGCGCCGCCCTCGAGACAAATTTTATTTATTCGCTGCTGCTGTTGTTCTTCCGTACATAAAGATGGAACAGGGAAAACGTGGAAAGCAAGCAGCGCCCTCTCTTGCACAGCTCAGCTGTCAGCTCTCTCTCACACAGCTTTTGTTTATTTTCAGGTGCTCGCGATAGATATATAGTTGTGATGAATGATGGCCATGATGACCAGTGATGGGTGATCGATGATGGAGATGTTTCCGTCCCCCTACCAATACTACTCTGTTCGTTGTACTTTTTTTGCTGCACTGCTACTACTTACTGCTGACTGTACTACCGCTAGCAGCTGCTGCTGTGTAATACCAGGTATACTGCTGTGTATAGCTGTGATACTGAACCCTGAACCCTCTAATGAACAGCGAAGTGCGTCCGCTGCTGCTCCTGCTCTGCTGCTGTTGCTGCTCCTGCTGCTGCTGCTGCTGCTGCTGAGTACACCTTTGGCCATACCTGTACGTACGGAGTCTATCTATTAAATAGCCTACTTTGGCACCAGGTATAATACTACGAGCGCGTATTATTAATAGCATACCCTGGTAAGAAGCTGCCAAAAACTATATTTCGAGTACCGGTGTGTACTCGTACACTCGTACCAACATGCTACGACCTTAATATATTAATATTAATAGTAGTGTGATCGTACATTGTGCAAGCTGTCGACTGCTGCCCCGGCGTGAGGCCACCATCGGTGATGGTCGTCATGTTCATCGTCGGTGATTTTGGTCCTTGTATCAGCAATCTGGGCCGCCGTCAGAACGTCAGAACCGGAGGTGAAACGGACATTTTTTTTTCGAATTCCGAAGTTTCGAACAGCGAAGCTTACGTTCAGTACGAGTAGGGTATACCAGATGGGAGTACCTGTCCCAAACGGATACGCACTCGAATAATGCTGAACGAACCCGTCGCGGGTAACCGGGGTTTTCAGACACAATCAAACGGGTTTAACGAGTACTCGCGGGTAAACGCGGATACCCGGACAACTCGTTTTCGTTTACGGTCATCGATAAAAAGAGGGGGAAAATCTATATGGACAACATTCATATCTGTACCCGAAACTTCTGCAAGTTCTGTACCCCCGTGCCACAATACCCGCAATACCCGGGATACGGGTACAACATCCCATACCCGTACCTGGCCTTTCTGTAGGGTATATACCCGGAAAATAGGGTACATACCGGTATACCCGGTACCCGACACTTTGTAAATTACCGGGGTGCGGTTGCGAGTGCGGGCACAACATTCACATGCCCGCCCGGAACTTCTGTGAGTGTTTTAACCCTTTTAGAACTCCAGTCCCGTTTTGGGGACACACCAGTCAAATTCCAAGTATTTTGTCCCAAATTGTCCCCAAAACGAGACTGCGGTCCTACAATACCCGGAAAAGGGAACTTCTGTACGTTCTTCGATACTTAGTTCCATACCCGTACCCAGGAACTTCTGTAAAAAAAAGTTCTGCAAGACTTCTGTAGGTACCCTTCATTACCCGGAATCCACAAACCCTTTATACAACTATTTACGGGGGGCCATAGTAAATAGAACCCACGGTATAGAAAAAAAAACTTCTGCGAAGTATATATTTACCTATTTTTACGAACAATATTTGGTCCTATTTACTGTGGTCCCCCGTAATACTACTGTTGTACAACATGATGACCTCGGAAGTTTCACTGGAAGTTCAGGTTGTTTTCTTTCGTTCGACCGTGCGACTCGTGGATGGCCCCTGTTGGATGAACTTGTGGAAGGAAGGGAATTGCTCATCAGCAGTACAGCTATTGATATTGATAGTCTGTACTTTTATGAGAAAAAGTCGGAGTTGTGAGATCGTGTACCAGCACCTACGTGTGCCAACTAAACTACGAATACGCAACGTATCTTTCCTGCTCAACTATTACGGGGGACTATAGTAAATAGGACCGAAAATTGTTGGTAAAAATAGGGAATTAATATGTACCTGGTAGGTTTTTGCATGAACCGTAGGTCCTATTTACAATGGCCCCCCATAATACTGGATTGCTACTATAATATCAGTAAGAGAGACTACCAGGGTACAAAAGTTAGTCGTCCAGCAGTAGTACTGCTGTTGCACTATAGTGCTGCTGTCAATTCCCCGAGGAAAGCGAAAACCCGGCTCGGCTGCTTGTGATATTTCACGTACAAGAAGCAGGGAGCACCTTTGCCGAAGAAAATTTCCAGGTACTTTATTTACCTGGCTGGTGCCAATATCAGACGCACCTGGGCTCGTGTACGTGCCAGGATTTTTACCAGTGTATGCGTTTTGCCCGCGAAAAGAAGAGAGAAGGGACGACACCTGGTATAGTCGAGTTAACCCTTTTCTTTTTTTTTTAAAAAGAACTGCAGTCCTGTTTTGGGGACAAACCACTCAATGGGAAAAACCACTCGATTGAGTGTTTGCGTAGTTTGTCCCCTAAACAGGGGACTGCAAGGGTTAACCCTTTTAGGACCCCAGTCCCGTTTTGGGGACAAACTACTTATAATTAGAGTGAATTGTCCCGAACCGGTCGCCCTGGTGGTTCAAGTGGTTAACATCGAATTCTACTTGTTTGAGTCCTGGGTTCGAGCCCCAGGTGGGTCGGACTTTGACTTTATTTGCAAAAATAAAAAATAAAAAAGGGATTCAATTGTTGAGAGCGCCTTGCAGCGTGGGTAGGCACAATTCGATGCGAGTCGACGAGGGAAGAAAAGGCTGAAATCTTCTCGCGATAAAAATGAAGGCACGTACCGTAGCGGGAAGGGGGGAGAAGAGCCTGCTATGTGACCCCGGATCTGAGTTACGAGTTGGAAGGAGAGAGAGAAGAAGATGTGCGAAGATAATGTATGGGATGGAAAAAAAATAAATAATAATAAATATATATATATATATGGGAGTGCGGTTCTAAAAGGGTTCTGAGAGCAAGGGCGATGATGAAAAAAATGAAATGTAATTGAAGAAAAACGTCCATACATACCGCTATCATCGTATCAACAACAGCAGTCAGTAAATATTTACTCTACTGTTATTAGTAGGATCGATAGCAGCTGCTGTAGGTGCAAGATGCGATGCAAGCAGCTCAAACGAATATTCTCCCGCAGAAGTGTGTGTGTGTGTTCTTTCTACCCGTCGACATCCAGCACAACCAGTGTCCGTGCCGGTTCTTCAATCCTATTAGTAGAAGAGATACAAGTTATGTGGTCACGACGCTACGCCACAGAGATACTGCGTTGCCACGTATGTATGCAGTAAGCACAGTAGCAGGGGGCAATGCAATGTCATATCAGGTACCTGGTATCATATCTATTAATATTAATAGTGCTAACTAACTGTTGTACCCGGTAGATAAGTCAGGCACGACATCCGCATTCTATGAAATAGAGAAACGAAAGGAAACAAGAAAAAACAGGAACAAAGGAGACGAATCGAAAGAGAAGAAAAAAAGAAAAAAAGAAGTTGGGAAAAAATAGAAGAAACAAACTGTCGAGAAAAAACAAGAACAAAGAAGACAAATCGAAAGAGAAGAAAAAAAAAAAAAATGGGGAAAAAACATAAGAAACAAACTGTCGTGTCTCCCCCCCAGGCGATGTGGCAAACACCTGAAAAGGAAGAGCTGAGGAAAAAAATTAAAAAAAGAAGAAAAACACCACTACTTGTAAACAGAGTAGGACAAAGAATCAAAGGAAAATAACAAGGGGAACATACCGGGCAAACCAAAGCACAAAGCACCCTCCAGGTAGCGGCAGCAGTTTGTTGTACGAGTACGAAGCATAGCCAGGTTCTCCCTGCTAGTCCCCCTGGTACCTTGCTACCCTGACTGCCGTCTCCGTCTTGCGTTCGTCAATTATGCCCAGCCCCTTGGCGTCAGACAATACGAAACAAGCAGAGCAGGGTCGTCATCCACCCACGCCGCATGATTCCTTCAATACGGCTCATCAATCGAAGAAAGGAAGAGAAAAAAATAAAACGAAAATCACGGGGAATCAGCGCAAGAGAAAAAAACGAAGCAAAACAAAACCAAAGAAGAGAAGACAAAGGAAGACCACGTTCGAACCAGCTGCACCAGTTGGTGACTAGTAGTATAGTCATGTTTTACTTCCTAGTCGGCCTGGTGCCTTGCTACCCTGTCTACCATTTCCTTCCTACTTTCGTCCACCGCAGTTTCCCTTATACTACTCCTGTTCCCCCCCCTCTCCACATTCCCTTGGTCGGGTTTTTTGCTACTCCTCCTGTTGCCCCCCCCCCCCCCCCCCACCATCCCCTTGTACACCGCCCACGGTGGATGCGCGGCGCTGCCTACTCATCTCAGCCTCAGCCTCGTGCCACCTCACCATGAACCGTTCGGCTGCTTCAAGGATCCCCCGGTACCATTTACCCGCCTTTTTCGCTGGAGTGGACCACAGTGCGGTCTCAACTCCAAACATCAAGGGGGCAAGTTCCGTTGACCCTTCGGTGGCTCGGAACTCCCTAAGGTCTTCGACGATGCATCAATGCTAAGTCTTAAACTGTCCGCCTGGTCTCGGGTTCTCCCCACCGGTCATCGTCCCGAACATTACCCGACTGGGTAATCGCTCCTTGCTTTGCCGTGCCACGCCTCCCGCAAAAAAGAGCCACCGAAGAGCCGCCGTTTACGAATGGTCGTTTCGATGCTCTCGCAACGTGTCATCTTGAAGGCCTTCGCGTACGAGAGGGTGGCATGGTCAGTACGAAGTCGGCGCTGGAAGCCAATGACCCGCAACAGGACTCGGTGGTGAGCCGTTCGAAGCTTGTGCCTCGCACCACCGCTCGTCATCGAAGCGGCAGGTCAGAGGTATAAGCAGACGACCCAGTTCTTATACCTAGGCGGCGTTATCCACGAAAACGCTGACCTCTCGCTCGAAATCGACCGACGGATCCGCCTCATGCGAGCATGCTTCAAACGGTTCGGCCCGGAGTTGTATGATAGGACGACCGCCCCCCTTAGCCTTAAAGTCCGAATGCTGAAGGCCGAGGTGATTGAGACCCTGCTGTACGGGTGTGTGACGTGGACCCTCAGAGCGGAACACTTTGCCAAGCTTCGAACGGCTCACCACCAAGTCCTGTTGCGAGTCATTGGCTTCCAGCGCCGACTTCGTACTGACCATGCCACCCTCTCGTACGCGAAGGCCCTCAAGATGACACGTTGCGAGAGCATCGAAACGACCATTCGCAAACGGCGGCTCTTCTTTGCGGGGGGCGTGGCACGGCAAAGCAAGGAGCGATTACCCAATCGGGTAATGCTCGGGACGATAGCTGGTGGGGAGAACCCGAGACCAGGCGGACAGTGTAAGACTTGGCATAGATGCATAGTCGAAGACCTTAGGGAGTTCCGAGCCACCGAAGGGTCAACGGAAGTTGCCCCCTTGGTGTTTGGAGTTGAGACCGCGTTGTGGTCCACTGCAGCCAAAAAGGTGGGGAAGTGGTACCGGGGGATCCTTGAAGCAGCCGAACGGTTCATGGTGAGGTGGCACGAGGCTGAGGCTGAGATGAGTAGACAGCGCCGCGCATCCGCCGTGGATGGTGCCCAAAGGAACGGGGGGGGAGGGGGCAACAGGAGAAGTGGCATAAAGCCCGACCGAGTGAATGCGGAGAGGGGGGGGAACAGGAGGGGTAGAAGGGAAACGGCGGTAGACGAAAGTAGGAAGGAGATGGCAGACAGGGTAGCAAGGCACCAAGTCGACTAGGAAGTAGAATATGACCATACTACTAGTGCTACCAACTGGTGCAGCTGGCTCGAACGTGGTCTTCCCTTGTCTTCTCTTTTAGTTTCGTTTTTTTTTTTTTTTTTTTTTTCTTTCTTGCGCTGACTCTCCGTGATTTTCATTTCATTTTTTCTCTTCCTCTTCCTTTTCTGATTGATAAGCCGTACTCAAGGAGCCGTGTGGCGTGGTTGGAAGACGAACCTGCTCTGCTCGGCTCGTATTGTCTGACGCCAAGGGGCTGGGCATAGTTGACGAACGCAGGGCGGAGACGGCAGTCTGGGTAGCAAGGTACCAGGCGGATTAGCAGGGAGAACCTGGCTATACTACTCGTACCACAAGCTGCTGCCGCCACCTAGAAGGTGCTTTGGGCTTTGGTCTGCCTGTTATTTCCCCTTTGTTATTTTTCCTTGTTACTTTCTCCTTGGTTCTTTGTCTTACTCTGTTCACAAGCAGTGGTGTCTTTTGTTATTTCTTCTTTTTTCCAGCTCGTTCTTTTTCAAGTGTAGGCCACCTCGCCTGCGGGGGGGGGGGCACGACAGATTGTTTCTCTTAGATTTTGCTTTCATTTTTCTTCTTTTTCTTTTTCGACTTGTCTACCTTGTTTTTGTTTTCTCTTTGATTGTTTCTTTTCGTTTCACTATTTCATAGATTGCGTATGTCGTGCCTGTCGTATCTAGTATGATGACATGGCTTTTTGCATTGCCCACTGCAGTTCACACTGCACACGTGGCAACGTAGTATCTCTGTGGCGTAGCTTTGTGACCACAGAACTTGTATCTCTTCTAGGATGGAAGAATCGGCACGGACACTGGTTGTGCTGGATGTCGACGGGTAGAAAGAACGGTTTAATGTGAAGAACACACACACACACACACACACACACGTTTCATCGTATCATAAGTCCCGCCGTCGCGCATAGGCCTTTCTAGAGCTACAAATACTGCCAGATTACAGGAATAGTACTTCGGAAGAAAGATACGTACCACTCTGTCCCTATATATAAGGGTCATTTGTATTGAATACTAGTATAGAAATGGGTTCTTTATTTTGATACATAGTGGTACGAGTTTTTTTTTTCAAATTTTACAGTGTTAAAAATCCAGGAATATGATACTGCTGCTGTGGTTTTCGATTTTGATCAAACGCAAATACTGTACCAGGTACCACTTTATTATTATATGTACTCTAAAAGTATTAATAGCTTCTCTCCGAGATGTTTCATCTTCAGACTGAATCTTACGAAATACCTTACGCATTACCTGGTTCCATTCTATTAATAGGTGATGATGTGAATTTTTACGGAGGCTTCGGGGTATCTGGTCCCAAATATTAACCCTTTTAGGACCCCAGTCCCGTTTTGGGGACAAACTACTTATATTTAGATTGTGTTGTACCCACATATGGGAGTGCGGTTCTAAAAGGGTTAATGCCAACATCAATACTGCTTTCACAATCGCATCTTTGGGCGGCCTGTTTGGTGGAAAAAACGTTCCTGCCGAGATAATGTCGATGATGATACTATTCCACCAAACGTGTTTTTTCGTGGCGGCCTGTTTCCTTTTTTCGACGAAATCGTATTATTAAAAAAAAAAAAAAAAAAGTGATTAAAAACGCTTTGGCACGAGACCTGGGAGGCATTATACAACTTCGTACGGACTCATGGCGGATCACGACGCTAAGAATATTTTGTGTTGGCTATATGCTGGTACACAGATGAGACGCAACACCTGTGCATCGACCACCATCAAGAAGGAGAGAGCATCGGTACCATACCTTTGCCACCATCGCGTGTGTTGTGGTCGCCAAGCAGCAGCAGCTGCGCCATGGCCAAAAAAAAAATCGGAGATGAATCGTAGGGCGATGAACCTATCAAACAATCTCCCAGGTATCGGGTAATTTTCCGTCTACCTGGTATAAAATATGACCGCGTCGCGAGCAGCTCAAGCAAGCTCCCGTGAGAGCGAGAGTGGCTTGCTGGCCCACAGCGACTACAGAAGGCCCTGCGCGGCTCCCCAGGAAGTTCCCCATCCCGTTCCCTTCCTTGGAGGAGCTGGTAGTGAAGTGAAGGTTGATCGCCCAAACCCGGCGTGGATCACTCGTCCTGGAGTTCGCAATCTCAGTTGTGTCTTGTGGTTTTCTTGATTCCCCCATGAAATAGAACCAAAACTAACGATAAGGTGGCAACAGGGCAACATCGAGTAGCGATGTGGTGGGGCGTATTACCCGTGAAACATCCTACTTCCTTCCGTGTTAAATCCCAAAAAATTGCCCCCTGGTATCAGGTATAGCGTAAGGTCCGGTCTCACATTATTTGCTTGCTTCTTTTGAAAAACACGATAAGTTCTGCGTTCGTACTGGAGCTGGAGGCGTCTTCACGTCTTTACTGGGTGCAGCTTGCCGTTGAAATATACCTCTCGGCAGAGCAGGAACTCGTGTTATACGAGCACCCCTCGCTCACCCCCTCCGCTCCGCGTCGCAAGCGGTTCATAGTAGGATGCAGCTCACCCTTCATGCGACTCGCCGAACACCTCACGGCGCTTCGCGCTTGGTGCAAGTAATATCTTCCTGGTCGGTGAAAACCCGACGTGCTCCGTCTCGGCGGTGTAGGAATGCGAGGGTCTATGGTCATACGACTACGACCATGCATGAGATCGAGTACTCCCCCCCAACGCCCTAGCCCGCCCCCTCCCCCCCCCCCCCCCCGCTCCCCCCGCGCCCCCCTCGACTGCTGGTGATTGCATATATTTTATTGCTCGCCAACATTTTTGTTTTTCGAGTATTACTTTTGAAACACTACCCTTGCGGTCGCCTTAGTTTTTCAAATAGCCTAGAAACTGGCTGTAGCCTCTGCTTGCCTCAGCAGAGCAGGGACTCGTACGAAAACGCCTTCATAAGCAACCTCCTCAAAGGGGATAATCTCAGCACAGACTGTTTGTGTTAAAGTATGGAAACAACGTAGTGGGCTCCCGGCCCAACTGTTGGAGGTGTCTCTATTAGGAGTAGGAATTGCGCTCCGTCTCTTGAAGAGATGCGTGGTCAATGGTCAAATGACCATGGCAAGCAATAGATGAGTACCCCCCCCCAGTACACCCCCCCTCTCCCTCCCCCGCCGTCTGTTGTGCGCTCAAATAGTTCGGTATATATCGTTCCTCCACGACAGTCCTTACCCCCCTGCTCAACGAGACTCTTGAGAGAAAATATGTCAGGGGACGGCAATGTCTTCACGGTCGAGTCATACCTCGCGGGTCGGGTGGGGTCGAATCGGGTCGAGTAACGGTGACCGAGAATTTGAAAACCTCCTGACCCGACCCAACCCGAACGGCCCTGACCTGACCCGACCGGACCCAACCCAACCCGACCCTTGGGGTCATGCCCCGTGAAAGGCTCTGCAAATTTCCATCAGTTCAGTTTTGACGGACGAAGCTACTAGGTTTTAGTGTGGAACGCTCAGTCCTACACCCTTCGATGGGTGCAGCATTTCCCCCAGTCATGTCCGTCTCCTGACATTTTGACAGCCTTCGGACGGATATATCATGATCTATCTGACAGATCAAAGTAGATAGATCATGATCTGTCGGTAGATCATCTAGCTCCTGTGCTCCGGCCTATAGCCCCCTCCGTGTTGAGATGTTGCACAGGACCTGTATTCTTTGAATGCAGATCCAACCCAGGAAACAAGTCCTAGATCTTGCAGGTTATAAGGCTCCCACCCAG
The DNA here is from genome assembly GCA_031213475.1 of Nereocystis luetkeana. Taxonomy (NCBI): domain Eukaryota; class Phaeophyceae; order Laminariales; family Laminariaceae; genus Nereocystis; species Nereocystis luetkeana. Next base: position 1,785,767 of record JARUPZ010000035.1, on the reverse strand, counting down.
AAACGTGAGCTGGATCGCACAGATCGTGTATGGACCATGAAGTTGAAAATCGATTGTGTTCTCCGAGGTGCGCTTCTTCGCTTGAGAGGTGTCGTCGAGGTGTAGTATATTTAGTCGACGCCGGCTTCTGCAACCATTACCAGGTGCTTTCTGTCTAGGGGCGAAAAGAGGGCTGCTTTGATTGGCTGCGTAAAGCCATTGACTGTATTAAGGCGGACGCGCCGACCGCCCAATCGCCGCCAAACTACTGCAAGTGATTCACGGGATCGCTTTGATTGGCTCTTTAATGTAAAGCCATTGACTGTATTAAGGCGGACACAACCGCTCAACCTTCGCCCGAAAATAATTTCTCGGTGGTATGTGTGAAGGCTTTTCGGGCGGGGCTTGAGCCGCGTGCGTCGCCCTTAAAACAGCCAAAATGGTTTACTTTATAAACAAAATGCTGTGGTGGTGAGGATTTTTAAGCGATGCTTCAGCCTTAAACGGCCAATGGCTTTACTCTGAACAGCCAATCAGAGCGGCCCTCTTTTCGCCCGCAACCAGACTGACTAAGAATGGTCGGAGGAGAAGGTGCCGTCAACCAGACATGTCAATTAGGGTCTTTGCGATAATTCAAGTTTGGTTGGGTTGTACAAATGTTTGAAACCGACAGACAAGACGAGCTGATTGGTCGAGCACGTGAATCCGAACGCACTACGTAGCCAATCAGAGGTTGCTCTGTTTGTTTATCTACCCACAGTTACCCCTCTCAAGAATGTCTTACGCTATAAACGTCAATTTGGCCAATTTTTCCCACACCATTTGTTTTTTTCACGTGGGTTGGGATTGCTATTATACATCGGTAAGAAACAGACGACAAGAAACCCAGCCCGACCAAATTTTTCGCAATCACCTCAATATTCTAAAAATACCTCGATGATACTCAAAGGCCTGGGTAAGTGCGCGGGGGGGGGGGGGGGGGGGGGGGGCGTACTCATTTGTTGTCTGCTGTAGTCATTTGACCATTGACCACGCATTCCCTTCGTGACGGAGCTCTGGGTAAGCGGGGAGGGGGTGGGGTACTCATTTGTTGCTCGCCGTAGCCATTTGACTACTAACCACGCATCCCTTTCGAGACGAAGCACGGTTCCTTCTCCTACTAAGAGGCACCTCCAACAGTTGGGCGCTCATTACGTTGGTTCCACATGTTCCATCAATACTTTTTGCTAGTCGTATCCCCTTCCTGTTTGGCCGCCTGTGGCCACCATCTATCTCCCAGGATGGTGATCGTTTTCTCGCTGCTGTCTGGTGTGCCAAACTCCTCCGTATCACGTTCGTCTATTTCCCTCATCTCCTCTTCTAGCACATCCCGTTCCTCCTTGAACAAATCACATTCTTCCGCTGTGTGAGTTCTACTCTCTAATGCTTCACCACACGGGCACGTCTGTGCCTCCTCCTCCAGGCTACTGGTATACCTGGTACCTCTTTTTTATTTCGGGAAGGTTCGGGTCACCTACACGAAGTCGCGGTTTCAGCGTTTTTGCGCAGTCCGTTGGGGCGTGCAAATACGTTTTCATTCCTGTCCCTTCGCTTCGCCCACCGTATATCTCTTCAGTGTTTCTCCGATTCCACCTTGTTTCTTAGTGCTAGCCTTTCCCTTCTTTCTATCCTTTCTTCTACTTCTGCCTTGTACCTGCCAAATTTCTCTGCGGACTTCGTCTCTTCTTGGCTTCCTGCTATATCCTTCCATGCTGTCTAGACTTCGCCGTTCCACCTTCTTCCAGCTCGCCCTTTTGTTACCTTCTACAATCCAGGTCTATCAACTATGGCTGGCAACCTCTTTTTTGGCATGTTCGCTACTTTATTTAGCCGTTTCAACTTTATCGTGCCTCTAATGTTTTGGTCTTGAGTGGGTACATTCCCCGTTCTGCTCTTAATACCGTATTACTAGTCGTACTAGAGCAATCTCGGTATTTTTTAGCTGCTGTCATCTGTACTGCTTCCAACTGTTTTGCGAACTTCGCGTTCCCTTCCCATACTTTTCCTGCATATTCTAGCTTTGGTACTATCACATTCGGGGGGGGGGGGTCAAATTGTGGTTTACGTAACGTTCCCGAACTGTTTTGAGAGCTCAATTAGTGAACGATTTCGCTTCTCAAGTAGCCCATTAAGTGGCAGCAGCCTGCTTTCCTCAGAAGAGCAGGGACTCGTATACCGAGTATACCAGGTTATACAGCACTAGTGGCCCCTCTTAAGGGCCCATCTTAACGGGGACTTTTGTTTTTTTCATTTTTTTCTCTTTTTTTTCTAATTTAATTTGCATCTGATTGGCCGAAGAGTGAACGACCAAGCAGGCAAATTAGAAAACTTGAATTTGAGTGAAAAGTCTTTTGGGACTTTTTTCGTGTGATTTTTTAATTTCAATTTGGAATTTGGGAGTTCCTCGGTCTTGATGTAGCATGTTCATGGTGGGTCAACACCTTCGGTGGAGTCTGGGGCGATTCTTGGCCACTTCGGTGACCACGATCGAGGCGATAAAACGCGAACCTCAACGAGAGGTGACCGGAGCAATAGCCGCGCCCACGCACACAGACCATAGAAGATCGCACCCCGGCGGTGGCGCCTCAAAAGTCATCATGGCGGCCGCAATCCCAATTTTTCGGCCTGCTCAATCTGCCAACAATCACGAAACCCGAGCAAACGAGCAAAAAAACAGAGGATACGCTCGTGACCTCGATAGCTGTATCACCGCTGCTGTTCCGCACGTGGCACTTGCCCACCCAAGACACCCTGAGAGTTCTAGCTTCCTATCCTGCGCGACCAAAAAGAAAAAGAGGCTGGCGGCGGCGCGCACGTGGCAGCGCAAACCTTCGCTCTCGTCTACGCGCGTCGCTGTTTGTCGGCTGGGCGTTGTGTGACGCGGTGCGATTTTTCCGAATTCTTGTTTGATTGACTACTAGTACGCTGTTCCCCGATAGGACTCAAAACACGTTTTTTTTTTCGAAATAAAATTAAAATTCATTGAAATTAAAATTTTACTTTCATATAGGGTTCCCCGTCGAGATGGGCCCTAAAAGTTCCCGTATGCGCCAGCCAACAATAACGGCAGTATGCTCCCAGCGGCAACCGGCACTAACTACTCCGCACACTACCTACCACACTGGTATATCCCATCTGGTATATCCCATCTGGTAAATCCCATCTGGTGTACCTGGTATCCCATATGGTAAATCCCATATGGTAAATCCCGTCTGGGCCGAGCGAATCCACAGGCACTATAGCGGGCAACCGGCACCACGAGCTCAACCGGCGCTATGGAGGGGCCACGACTCTCTATTGTAGGCCGGTCGCCCCGGTGGTTCAAGTGGTTAACCCCGAATTCTGCTTGTGTTTTGAGTCCTGGGTTCGAGCCCCAGGTGGGTCGGACATTTGACTTTATTTGCAAAAATAAAAATAAAAAGGATTCAATTGTTGAGAGCGCCTTGCAGCGTGGGTAGGCACAATTCGATGCGAGTCGACGAGGGAAGAAAAGGCTGAAATCTTCTCGCGATAAAAATGAAGGCACGTACCGTAGCGGGAAGGGGGTAGAAGAGCCTGCTATGTGACCCCGGATCTGAGTTACGAGTTGGAAGGAGAGAGAGAAGACGATGTGCGAAGATAATAAATGGGATGAGCAAAAAAAAACAAAACAAGAAAACATGATACTCTCTATACATGATTGGGGGGGGAGGGGGACATCCATTCATAAGACCAGGTACACACGAACAGCTATGTATTCACCTTATTTTGCTACCATTATTGGGTCCTATTTACTATGGTCCCCCGTAATAGTGCGAGCTCATGATTTCTTAATTTTATTACGAGACGACGAGAAACGCGCATATTCGTATGCAACTCCCTCCCTCCCTCCCCCCCCCCCCCCCCCCCCCCCCCCCCCCCCCCGTGTATTATATTGTGAAAAAATATGACTATTAATACGAATAGTAGCGCCTCCGATTTCCTCTGATGGGAAAACACATCGATAAAAACTGACGATTCTGGCTACGGCCGTACTTCGCGGCACGGGCTGCTGAGGTGCCTGTGCTGGGATGCGTGCAAACTTTCAACGCGAGGAAACATGTCAAGCAAGGCGGACTGTGCGAGGGGTCGATTGTGTGTTCCACACTAGAACGTGGTAGTTTTTGTTTCCAGCGTGTCCAGGGCAAAATTACCGTCCGTCTGGGGTGACAAGACACGTCTTTTGGTAAAGAGCTGTACCACACACGCACGCACGAGCAGCATGATAGCACTACTGTAGGCTTCGCGGCCTTCCCAATTAATAGACGGGTGATTGAAGAAAAAAAAACAAAACCAAAAAACTATTGCATGGTTTTGACTCGCTTTTTTTTCTCGCTATTATGCATGTAAATGGCCCCCCCAAAAGAGCTTTATCACCCTCTTGGGCCTGGAGAGGGGAAAACTTGACGATTTTGAAACAAAAGCGTCTATCGCAACAACAGGCCAGTGATGTGATTGGGGGGGGAGGGGGTGGGGTGTGTGGCAGTAATCGGTGCCCGAGTTACAACTCAATGCAAGGAAGGAGTCGCACGGTACGGGGCGCCACATCATCCTGCCCAGAATGCGTGCGGGCCCGCTCATGCTGCTCGTTGACGATTGATGGACCACACACACCATTTTGTTTTTTTGGTATCTCGAGGTCTCGAAGGGGTTAATAGCAGATATTAGCGCCGATTATACACTCTAGTCCGAAAACACAAGGACATTTTAAGTATATATAAACATTAAAAAAAAATAGTCGGTTTCTTACGCTTCCAGACGGAGTGGTAGGTACGTACGTAAGCAGCGTGTGGTTTGGATGCATGGTTTAACGCAAGTCTACGAGGAAAGAAAAGGCCCAACCCTTCTGGCGATAAAAATGAAGGCGTGCGCCCTAGTAGCGGGGCGGGGAGGGGTGCTCGATGTCATGGATGGCCGTAGTCGCATGATCATAGAACCAAAGGGGGGGGGGGGGGGGGGGGGGCTGCCTGCTACGTGACCCCGCATGTGGGTTACGACAGGAAGAGAGCTGGGAAGTAGGTCGAACTCGTAATAATTAATTAGATGGGATGGGGGGTGGGGGAGAAAAAGCTGAAAAAACGATTGCAAATATGATGGGGAGGTATTCGGTTTTGCCTTCAGACAACAAATGTACGTATCATAATCTGCTGTCGTACACTCCTCTGATCCTACTGTAAATATAACGTTCATTTTTTCTTGATGTTAGTACTCAAAAACGCCATATATTTCGGGGCAGCGGTATACAGGAGTGTACAGTTCAGTCCGATGTATAATAGAACGGAATACCTACCTAACGCGAAGACAGCTGGCGTTGTATAAAAACACCTGTTACCTATACTAACAGTGGTGTATATCGTCCCATTAATATCGAACGTGTTATTTGCCCTCCATCCATCCCCTGACATCCCCGTGTTTTCCATGGAGACGTCCACTGAATGAAAGGTTCGATGCATCAACTATCGAAATCGTGTCGACTACGTCGTTTTTTTTGTATGTCGGTGTTGTACATATCGAACCCGATTCTCGTTCGATATCCTACACTATTCGCTGTGCATACTATCGGCATGTAGGGCTGTGGGCTGACTCGACTACAGGTACAAATCGCCGGTAAGTTATTTTTAGTCGGCTTCAGTATATATATACCAGGTATATTATTATACCTACATACGAATATAATATATATACGAATATAATATATATTTATGAAGGTATCGCAGTTTTTTTTTGCTTATTTTGCGGAGTTCTGCGTGTTCGCTTTCTTTCTATCCATCGGACTGGCGTGTTCATATGGTCTCGACGACGTGTCTCTAGTTTTTTTACTGTTGATTGTTGAACCATTTTATAAATAGGGCTGCAGTCCCGTAAATGTGGTTTTTCCCCCAAAACGGGATTTGCAGTCATCAAAGGGTTAGGTCAGTTGGTTGGCTTGCATCGCCCCCCCCCCCCCCCCGGCATTGTAGGGATGCGAGGGTCTATGGTCATACGATTACGGCCATGCATGAGATCGAGTACATCTCTCCTATCGAGTAGATCCCCCCCCCCCCCCTCCAAGTAGACGGGGGGAACATACATACCTGGTGTTGCTGTAGTATTCAGAATCAGACATGATGTGAAAATATGGAGGGGTACCTGTTCCTTCGGGTCCATCTCGGGTTCTAAGGGCAACCAGCCGTCGAGTCCGACCGAAGCATATGCCCTGTTCACGGCCCCACCTATTTACGGGCGAGAACTTAGTAGTCGGAGCCGAATATTTGATGCGAGTCGGCAAGGGAAAAGGAAGAACGGGCTGAAGTCTTGTCGCGATAATAGCAATGCAAGGCAAGAACCGTACGTGGTGGGGAGGAGGGAAGAGAAAAGCCTCCTGTTTTTTTTGGAACCCCGGATCTGAGTTACCCTTCTAAGAACTGCGGTCCCGTTTTGGGGACAATGCATTCAAATTCTAAGTAGTTTGCCCCCAACACGGGACTGCGGTATTAAAAGGATTAAGGAGGAGATAAAGAAGGGACGAAGATAGTAAATGGGGTGATAAAACAAAAAAGAAAAAATGGCGTGTAAACGAAGGGGGACACTTGGTTTGTTGGGGCCATCATTTGTCCTGATTCATCCATGGAGGTACGCAATAGTTGACTGGTATTAACATGGACTATTTGATGTTAGTGCTGCCGGAGTTTTTCCACCGGGTACTTGATCTCATGTATGGTCTGTGCTCATGGACCGGTGCTGTTGATGGACTCGTACGCGTGAGCTGCTTGCTGTCGCCTTGCCTTCCTTTTATCCGTTTTTTTACATCTCACATGTGCACCACATGCCGCTCGCTGCTTGCTGCTGCATGCCGACTGCTGACTCCAATATTTCACTACGTGCGCTTGCTGCTGCACCAGTGAGTTTTTCTCGTGTATGCCACATATCGTACCGTGCGTACATTCTACTGTTTTTGCTGCTGCTGTACGTACTGCTGCAGGCCTGCTTGCCCGACCTATTGTTGGCGTCTCCCGCGACCGAAAACACAAGCAACAACACCGACACCATCATCGCTTTTACTTTCCAGCTCAACTCTTATCGTAGACCACTACTGTCCCAAATTTAAGCACCGTTTGACTCACATGTTAGCATGTAAATGCCCTTATAATTAGGGACATGGTGGTAGAGTAGTGGTACCCCTATAGTGCCGGTATATATGCGCCAGCCAACCATACCGGCACTATATATAGCGGCAACCGGCATTATTACGGGGGACCATAGTAAATAGGACCTACGGTACACACAAAAACCTATATATTTCCCTATTTTTACTAGCAATATTGGGTCCAATTTACTATGGCCCCCCGTAATAACCACTTCGCACACTAACCTACCACACTGGTAAATCCCATATTTAGTGCCAAGCCATTCCACAGGCACTATAGCGGGCAGTCGGCACTATAGAGGGACCACTACAGTATTATACCAGGTAGGGGTTTGTACCCTCGGTGGCCTTCTGGACAAGCCGCGGTCACAGAGGAGGCGTCGCTCGTATCTCTGATTTCAATTCAGCGCGCTGCCTTATTTTCTCGCCAGGTTGGCCGTTTTTTTTCTTTTTTTTAAAAAACCTGGTACGTACATACTGCATTGCTGCGTACAGAAACGTATTTCTAACTCTAATTTCAAGTGACTTGTCCCCCGAAACGGGAGTGCAGTCTCGACAGAGGGTTGACCCAACCTTTTTGGTTACTGCCTTATAACCCTTTTCGGGACTGCAGTCTCGTTTTTGGGGACAAAACAGTCAAATTCCAAGTAATTTGTCCCCAAGACGAGACTGCAGTCCTAAAAGGGTCAATTGAATCCCTGTGGGACCCGGAGAGAGCTCTTCTCTACAGCAGCAGTGGCTCGAAAACGACGATAAAAGTCGTTTTTTTCTCACAGGCTTAGGAGCGAGTGAGAGCGCCCTCCAGCAGGGCGGTAGTACGGGTAGGATAACGGTGCTTGTGCCCGCCCGTGCCGCACGAGTCCTTTGCGTTGTGAAATCGGACACCATGTCACATAATTTTCCATCCCCCCAATCACACGGCAGTGGTGGCCGTCGCTGTAATCCTCACCCAATTTCCGTCGGTTTTCCTCTCTCGAGCACCGAGAAGGGTATACAACCCTTTTAGGGCAAACTGAAGTTCCGTCTTTGGGGACAAAGCAGTCAAATTCCAAGTTCTGTAGTTTGTTCCCAAATCGGGACTGCGGTTCTGAAAAAGTTAAGGTTCACTTTTAGGACCGCAGTCTCATTTTTGGGGATGAACCACTCGGACCCCAAGTAGTTTTTGCCCCCAGAATGGGACTGCAATGCTGAAAGGGTTGATCAAGTCCATGTGGTTCTGTGCCTGAAAACGGCGGGGTGCAGTCCTAAAAGTGGTAGTTTGTCCCTAAATATAAGGGCCGTACTTGTATTAACCCCTTTAGAACCGTAGTCCCGATTTGGGGACAAAGTACTTGAAATTAGAGTGGATTGCCCCCAAAACGGGACTGCGGTTCTAAAGGGGTTAAGTAGTATTACGGGGGACCGTAGTAAATAGGACCAAATAGTGTTGGTAAAAATAGGTTAATATTTAGGTTATTGTCTGAACCATAGGTCCTGTTTACTTTGGTCCCCCGTAATAGTTCACAAACGGTACTCATATTTAAAGACAGAGTGGTGTACTATACCTGGTATGTAACCCCTGCACCCTTTTAGGACTGCGCTTCCATTTCGGGGACACATAACTCACTTGGAATTACTGTAGACTCAGATGTGTGTTTACGCACAGTTATTAAGGGCCGTTATTATGGGAGAGTTTTTTGTTTTGCCCAGAATTTCCGAAGTTTAGAATTTTTTGGATATTTTGGGAAATAAATTTGTTCCAAGATAGGGAGGCGTTCTGTCACGATTTGTGAAATTTAGCAGGAGGCAAAATAACGGGAAAGTTAAGTTTTACATATTTGGAAGAAGAACATGAAAGACAGGAAAACCTCGGGGGGGGGGGGGGATGCGCGAAACAAAACCCGTGGTTGAGTTCTAACCATCCTGGAAATAGAGCTCTCCGATAATAACGATACCTGCCCTAATAGTGCACTTCTAAATGATTTAAGGGTCTGAGTCCTTGTAGCTCTAAAGGGGCTGACGCAATGATTGGGCCTTTGTTGCAGTAGTATGTCAGGCAAACGAGAGTTTCAAGAAACCGGAACGGAAGTGGTTCCAATCTCGCGTCCATCTCATCTGATTGGACCCCGGATTGATATTCGTACCGCGGAAAACCAACGTACAGCAGCAGTAGTTTTCATCGGTCTGTCTCCTTTGGTTGCCTTAACTTCGACCTTGCCCCAACTTCGTACGTGTATCTGTTTTTTGCCTTTTTTTTATTCTGCTTCTCTGACCGCCTCTTTGGTGCGTTGCTGCACGAAAGTCGTCCTGGGAATATCTGCACTCCTCGGACAGACCATCGATTCTTACTATTAAATATTAGGGTCGTTCATATCGGAGACCTTTTTTTTGTTTTGTTTTCCATACTTTCCGTATTTGTTTCGCCCAACTTTTCAATCTTCCAGCTTTTCCTATTACGGGGGACCATAGTTAACAGGACCGAATATTGTGAGTTTAAATGGTTTAATATATAGGATTTTATGTATATCATAGGTCCTGTTAACTATGGCCCCCCGTAATACTATTTTTTTTTCTCCAAATATGTGAAATACATACCAGGTACAAAAACTTGCCGTTTTTTTTTTTTGCTTTTGAGGAAATTCACAAATTGTGACAGAACGCCTCTTCCGTATCTTGATACAATACGAAGCATGTCCGATGATTTCCATCCTTGGGAAATTCTGGGGGAAAAAAGCTCTCTGAGAAGATTGGGCCTTAACAGATGATCTATCTGTACGTAGATATTTCAAGGCAGATAGATCCCTGATGTTTACTTGTACCAGATATGGTCTATTCTTGCGGGGAACCATATCAGCAGTGATCAGGATCCATCATACCTGGTACACACGAAAAAACTGTGTACTACTTCAGTATTTTTACCATCACGGAGGCCCATGGTAACTAGGCCCAAAAGAAGCCCAAAGGCACCCACTCAAAATGTGCAAGTGTATCAAGAAATACAACAGTACTGCGTGAAATGGAGATATTGTCTGTGCAAATTTTTCGGTTGATGATAGGTTTTCCATCGATGATGCTACACTTGCATTACACTTGCATTCAGAAGTACAATCGCAAGCCTTTTCCCCCCCGTTTTGCGGCTGTATATTAGGAGACACCGTGATAAGCGTATGCGGTCCTGATTGCTATGTTTCACTGTACTGCAACAGGTAGCTCTCATGTTGCCGAGTAGGAGCCGTGCAACTTGCACGATCTACACTCTTACGGGGGATCATATTAAATGGGACTTACGGTACACACAAAAACCTGTATATTTACCTATTTACTCTATTAGTACACAGTTTTGGTCCTATTTACTATGGTCCCCCGTAATAGTAGGATATGTTTCCTGGGTTGGATATGTAACTGTATGCAGATCCTTCCCGCACAGAATCTCACAACGGCAGGTGATCTGTCTGGCGGAAATGTGGAATGCTGTTTCTGGGGGCGCTGTTCACCCTGCTCGACTTTCCAGTGTCGAGGTGCTGCATGCAGCGCTCATGTCCCCCCTCTCAGCGGTACCGTAATGCGAAGAAAGCTGACGAAACAGAATGCCGGCAGCGAATACCATCGCTCTCGCCCCCAATGTGCTGTTGTAGGAGACCAGTTTCGGGCGTGGTCAGTCGCACATCTTCATACCTCAGACAGACCATTATCTGTGGATCATTGCAGATCATTCTATATGAGTCATGACAGATCATGAGATATGGATCATGGTCTACGATAGATAAAGATTATCTGCCAGTAGTGCTTCGCCTGCCGTTGTGACTGGTTGTGCAGGAAATTGCGGACCACTATGTCCCAAATTATAAGGAACGCTTGTGCACTAATATTGGTATATACCCGGTCCTTAAATTCAGGGACAGAGTGGTAGTTCTTATCCAGCCCAGGAAACACGTGCTGGACCATGCAGAGTATGCCGCTCCCAACATAAGCTACAGATCATACGGATCATACAGATCATACGGATCATACAGATCATACGGATCATACAGATCATACGGATCATACAGATCATATAGACCATACAGGAGACTGCATAGTACTCATCCAGCCCAGGAAACACGTGCTAGACCATGCAGACTACACCGCTCCCACCCGACGACATGAGCCAGACCATACAGATCATACAGATCAGTAATCTGTCTACCCCGAAAGAGCTAGATCATCGATCGGGAATCGATGTTCTGTCCGAGGTGCGCGCGCATATTTTTGGAGCTCCCGCGCTCAAGCTACTTGCAGTGTCGGAAAGTCGGTCGGTTCATCACAGGTCCAAAAACAATGTCGTTTCTTGCCGTACGTTTGCTCTCTCTGTATATCCAACCCCGTGCTTGTACGCCCCTTTTCCCGTCGTCCGCATACGACGTTTTTGTGTTGCCGTGTGGTGCCTGTTTACGACGAAAAAACGATGACGAAAAAAAAGTAATCCTGGCGATGCTGTTTCTGGGGGCTTTCTTCATCCTGCTCGGCATTGGCGACCAAGCTCCGAACGTGCTCCTGGTGTCGAAGTCCCAGGACGACGCCAACGAGCGCACCGTCACTTATCACAGGGGTCAGGGCTTGAACGTCTACCACGCCTCCTTCCCGATGTCCCCGGAGAACCAGCTGTTCTGGTTGGATCTCAGGCTCAGCTCGGGGGATGGCGTCCTGGAGGCCCGCGCGCCCCTCGTCATCGACATCGACCTGGAACTTGAGGTGGGGATACTTGTGTAGGAACTCTTTTTTATGTGTCATTCAGCCCTGTCGGGACTGGTCGAGTCAAACCTCGCGGGTCGGGTCGGGTAAGGGTGCCCGTAAGATTTCAAAATTTCCCTGACCGGGTCATGACTCGTGAAAAGAGCCTTGATTTGTTTTTTATGGTGGTGGGGATGAATATGAACATCATATCGAATTAATTTATCGTATCGAATTTTTCGGTGTCTATCGGAAATATGATTAAAAAAACAAGCATGTTGAATGTATCGGACTGTCGACGTACAGCAGTATCGAATATATATATAGATATATATATATATAGAGAGAGAGCGTTTCGCGCCCCTGCCCGTCGACATCGACGTGGAGCTTGAAGTGTGATAAAGAGTCTTGTGTGTTTTTCAGTGGTGATGATGGGTATCGTATCGAAAGTTTGAACACATCGAAGTATGTTACATCGAACTTTCGATGTACAGCAGTATCGATGTATCGAACGTTTCACGGCCCTGGTCGTCGACATCGATATGGAGTTTGTTTTTCTGTAGTGATGATGGGTATCGTATCGAAAGTTTCGAGATATCGAAGTATGTCACGTCGAACTTTGGATGTACAGCAGTATCGATGTATCAAACTTTTCGCGGCCCTGGTCGTCGACATCGATGTGGAGCTTTTGAGGCGTTAACCCTTTTAGAACTGCAGTCCATTTTTGGGGGCAAACCACTGAAATTCTAATATTACGGGGGGCCATACTAAATACGACCAAATATTGTTATTAATAGTAGAAATAGGGAAATATGTACCTGGTAGGTTTTTGTGTGCCCCGCAGGCCCTATTTGATATGCCCCCCCGTAACAGTGTGTCCCCAAAACCGAACTGCGTTACAAAAAGGGTTAAGAGTCATTTATTACGAGGACGGTGGATATGGTATCGAAACTTTCGATCCACCAGGTATCGGTTTTAGGTATAGAAACATTACGAGGTGTACGTATCGAGCTTCCGATGTGCGAGGGTGTGTTGGCTTCACATCAGAAGACATCGGTACGCCCAACTGTACCATCCTGATTCTTCATCACAGACTGAGGCCAGAGGCGGAGAAAAACAATTACAGCGGTCGCAAATGATCACGATGGCGAGCAATTGAAACGCCGACGTGCCGGGTATGAATGATACGACAGTGTGTTCTCCACATTAAACCGTTCTTTCTACCCAGAACAGGCCAAACAAATGGAAATAGTAATTACCAGGTACGTACAGCAAGAACACAAATTAGAACACACCGAATTCTGAAAATGAAACAGGAAACACTGACGCAAGAAGATCAAACAAGGCTGCAAAAAGAACACGTATGTACAACACTGAACGCGCTGAAGAAAAACAACTGCCTTCACGGGCGAATGGGCAAAATGGGATTCAACCTGCAGGATATATGCCAACCCGAATGTACATGCGAAGCAAGTGAAAAAGCAATCCCACAATCCCACCCATTTTGTGTGATTCCTCAGTTTTTTATCTTGGACCCGACAGCAGCCCCGCCCCCCGCCCTATATGACACTGCTGTGGCATGGCTAGTATCCCTACCACCGATTTGGCAGGAAGTGACTCCCCCTCTGTGCTGCTATATTACACTTTGTCCGAAAATATAAGGACTGCTTGTATACCGATATTCCCTACCACCGATTTGGCAGGAAGTGACTCCCCCTCCGTGCTGCTATATTCCACTCTGTCCGAAAATATAAGGACTGCTTGTATCCTACTGTAATATCATACCGGTACACAAACGAGGCGTTCTGCGATAAAGGAATAATATTTGGGGGAAAAAAAACTTTCTTGTTGTCCACCGCGGCGTCCTCACCGGGCGCCAGTTGGGGGACGACTACGTACGTAACTTGTGTTCTTCATCGTGTAGGCATAATGGGCACGCACGTATATACAACATAGTACGAGATGCGTTTTTTTTTTTTTTTTTTTTTTTTTTTTCCATCCCATTCATTATCTTCGCACATCTTCTTCTCTCTCTCCTTCCAACTCGTAACTCAGATCCGGGGTCACATAGCAGGCTCTTCTCCCCCCTTCCCGCTACGGTACGTGCCTTCATTTTTTATCGCGAGAAGATTTCAGCCTTTTCTTCCCTCGTCGACTCGCATCGAATTGTGCCTACCCACGCTGCAAGGCGCTCTCAACAATTGAATCCCTTTTTTTATTTTTGCAAATAAAGTCAAAGTCCGACCCTCCTAGGGCTCGAACCCAGGACTCAAACAAGTAGAATCCGAGGTTAACCACTTGAACCACCGGGGCGACCGGCGTATAGCATCGGTCGTAGTCGTGTGTACCTCCCCGTTGAATTCGGCGTTATACCTTGGGGGGACATATGAGCCTCAGAAAATATGTACAGTAGGGTGAACCTCTATCACCGTGTGTGTGTGTGTGTGTGTGTGTGTGTTCTTCACATTAAACCGTTCTTTCTACCCGTCGACATCCAGCACAACCAGTGTCCGTGCCGATTCTTCCATCCTACCGTAGTACGCCTCAAACGGTCCTGATCAAAGGTGTCGGTTGACAGTCAAGTTTTGGCCTGTCAAGGCCAATAATAAACTGAATATACGTACTAGTTCTAGTGTTGGGGCTACTTGACAGATTGTCTGTCAAGCGGTTCAATGTCTGTCAACCGACATCTTTGGTGTGTGTGTTCTTCACATTAAACCGTTCTTTCTACCCGTCGACATCCAGCACAACCAGTGTCCGTGCCGATTCTTCAACCCTAGAAGAGATACAAGTTCTGTGGTCACAAAGCTACGCCACAGAGATACTACGTTGCCACGTGTGCAGTATGCACTGCAGTGGGCAATGCAAAGCCATGTCATCATACTAGATACGACAGGCACGACATACGCAATCTATGAAATAGTGAAACGAAAAGAAACAATCAAAGAGAAAACAAAGACAAGGTAGACAAATCGAAAGAGAAGAAGAAAAAAATGAAAGCAAAATCTAGGAGAAACAATCTGTCGTGCCCCCCCCCCGCAGGCGAGGTGGCCAACACTTGAAAAAGAACGAGCTGGAAAAAAAAAAGGAAGAACAAAAATAAGAAAAAACACCACTGCTTGGTAAACAGAGTACGACAAAGAACCAAGAAAAAAAGTAACAAGGAAAAATAACAAAGGGGAAATAACAGGCAGACCAAAGCCCAAAGCACCTTCCAGGTGGCGGCAGCAGTTTGTGGTACGAGTAGTATAGCCAGGTTATCCCTGCTAATCCGCCTGGTACCTTGCTACCCAGACTGCCGTCTCCGCCCTGCGTTCGTCAACTATGCCCAACCCCTTGGCGTCAGACAATACGAAACGAGCAGAGCAGGTTCGTCATCCAACCACGCCACACGGCTCCTTCAGTACGGCTTATCAATCAGAAAAGGAAGAGAAAAAATTAAAATGAAAATCACGGAGAGTCAGCGCAAAAAAGGAAAAAAACACACAACAAAAAGAGAAGACAAGGGAAGACCACGTTCGAACCAGCTGCACCAGTTGGTAGCACTAGTAGTATGGTCATGTTCTACTTCCTAGTCGACTTGGTTCCTTGCTACCCTGTCTGCCATCTCCTTCCTACTTTCGTCTACCGCCGTTTCCCTTCTACCCCTCCTGTTCCCCCCCCTCTCCGCATTCCCATGGTCGGGCTTTCTGCCACTTCTCCTGTTGCCCCCTCCCCCCCCGTTCCCTTGGGCACCATCCACGGCGGATGCGCGGCGCTGCCTACTCATCTCAGCCTCAGCCTCGTGCCACCTCATCATGAACCGTTCGGCTGCTTCAAGGATCCCCCGGTACCACTTCCCCGCCTTTTTGGCTGCAGTGGACCACAACGCGGTCTCAACTCCAAACACCAAGGGGGCAACTTCCGTTGACCCTTCGGTGGCTCGGGGTTCCCTAAGGTCTTCGACTATGCATCTATGCCAAGTCTTACACTGTCCGCCTGGTCTCGGGTTCTCCCCACCAGTTATCGTCCTGAACATTACCCGACTGGGTAATCGCTCCTTGCTTTGCCGTGCCACGCCCCCCGCAAAGAAGAGCCGCCGTTTACGAATGGTCGTTTCGATGCTCTCGCAACGTGTCATCTTGAGGGCCTTCGCGTACGAGAGGGTGGCATGGTCAGTACGAAGTCGGCGCTGGAAGCCAATGACTCGCAACAGGACTTGGTGGTGAGCCGTTCGAAGCTTGGCAAAGTGTTCCGCTCTGAGGGTCCACGTCACACACCCGTACAGCAGGGTCTCAATCACCTCGGCCTTCAGCATTCGGACTTTAAGGCTAAGGGGGGCGGTCGTCCTATCATACAACTCCGGGCCGAACCGTTTGAGGCATGCTCGTATGAGGCGGATCCGTCGGTCGATTTCGAGCGAGAGCGCAGCGTTCTCGTGGATAACGCCGCCTAGGTATAAGAACTGGGTCGTCTGCTTATACCTCTGACCTGCCGCTTCGATGACGAGCGGTGGTGCGAGGGTTGTCCGGTCTGGTGTTTGTAGGACCATTGTATCAGTCTTCTTTTCCGACACCGTGAGGCCTGCTGCTTCGAAGACAGTCACGATGACTGTCATCATTTTTGCGAGCTCTTCAGCCGACTTCCAGACAATTCCTGCATCATCGGCGTACAACATGCCCCATACAGACCTTCGCACGCACGCCAATGACTCCTCCTTCCCTGTTCGAACTATTCCAGCTTCACTGAGTTGGACCAAATCCCTTACAATGGCTTCGTCTTGGCTGAAGCGTACTAGTACAACGTGTAACGCAGCAGCGAAGAACACGTTGAACAGTAACGGTGATAGTACACAGCCTTGCCGCAGCCCCTGCGTGACATCAAACCATTCCGAGAGCTCGCCGTCATCAGTACGCACGCGAGCCCGCATGCCATCGTGGAAATTACGGATAATTCTCAGCATCTTGGTTGGTACGCCAAAGCGTGTGAGTACCTTCCATAACAGCTCTCGGTCGACAGAGTCGTACGCTTTCTGCAGATCGATGAAGCACACGTATAAGGGGATTTTCCTCTGTCGTCCGAGCTCTTGCAGCCGGCGCACGACGAACAACATATCAATCGTTGATCGTGCGGGGCGGAAGCCGCACTGTCCCTCGGGGAGTAGTTCCTCGGTCTCGCAGTAGTTGCTGAGGCGGGACGCGACGATTTTCAACAACACTTTGCCTGCGTGGGCAACAAGCGAAATCCCTCTATAGTTGTTGCAGTCAGTTCGATCCTTCTTTTTGTGAAGGACCTTGATGATCGCATCTTTCCGTTGCTGAGGGACTTCTCATGTTAGCCAAACATTGACAAGGATGTTGTGAAAGCGCTGGGCGAATGCCGGGTGGTCGATTTTTGGAGTTCGACCGGGAGACCATCTGGCCCGACAGCTTTCCAATTCGACATCCCCTTAAGTGCTTCTGTCATCTCGTCTATGGATGGTTCATCTTCAAGCGACAGTTTAGGCGGTCGCGGTGGCGAGAGGTCGATGATCGTGGGATCGAGTTTCAGCGACTTCGTGTTCAAGAGTTTGTGGTAAAACCCCGCCCATCGTTCACGAATTCGCACCTTATCCCGTAAGATCGTGCCATCCTCGTCCCTAATGAACTGTTCGCTCCTCGCTTTGGTCCCTTCCAATCCTACCGTACTCTTAAGGTGCTTGTAAAAGCCTCTCTGGTCGTTGTTCGCTAGAAGTCGTTCGGTTTCGGCAAGGTACGCTTCGAAGTACGCATGCAGTCCTGCGGCAATCACCTTCTGCAGGTTCGCACACGCAGATCTCAGGGTCTTCCACGCGGTTCTGTCCCGGGGGTGGGCACGCAAGAATTGTCGTGCATCCTCCCTCGCTGTCCATGCTGGTATGAATGCGGCCAAGGTTTCGGCAGACTCACACCATCCATGTCTGCGGTGGCGACGTGCAGGGGGTGGTACCTCTTTTTCGACCGCATCAATAACAGCCGTAGTGAAAATCTCAACCATACCAGACGTATTACGGGGCTGGATAGGCTGGTTGAGAGTGGAGATGACCCTGGAGACTACTCGTTCACGACACTTTCCATCGGACATAAAAAGCTGCCTGTCGAACTGTCGGCGTTTTGTCGGTCTACGTATTTGTCTGTTGGGCGCAAAATGACCACCGACTCGGACTTTGATATACAAGATGTTGTGGTCTGAGTCAGCCTTAGCTGGGGCAGGAGGCTGTGGGACGACTTTCGCATCTTGTACTCTAGGTCGATGGACTTGGCGGGTTAGGATGTAGTCGATCCGCTTACGGTCATTCGGGCCGGTGCCGTTGTGAGTATGCGATATCCCACCCTTGCGCGTGCTGAAAAACGTGTTGGTGAGAGCTAACTTGCAAGTGGTGGCGAACGACAGGAGCCGTCTGCCATTATCGTTACGAACATCACGTCCATACGCTCCCATCATCACCGCACCCTTCCTTCCTCTGTCCAGTTCGCGCGTTGGCATCCATCAGTACAAACAGACACTCTTTCGTCGGGATTTTTTCCACCAAGTACTCCAGCTTCTGCCAGAAAATACGTTTCAGTTCGTCGTCCTTGGTACAATCAGTTGGAGCATACGCAACGACGAAATTGACTGCCTCGCATTTGCCAGCCAGCTCAAAGCGCATAGACATTAGCCGCTCGTCAACGAACTGATGAGTATACACAGACTTACTGCACAACGATTCCTTGACAGCTAGGCCTACTCCGTACAGCCCTTGCCTGGTGGCTGTTGTTTCCTGTCCTGAACAGAAAACACGATACCCTGCCGCACGGAACGTCGTGCTGCCGGACCTCCGAGTTTCCTGCAGGCCAATGAAGTCACAGCCGAGTTGCCGTCCCTTCGCCAGTACACGCTCGTGATGTCCGTACCCGTTCTTCCCCTTTACAGCCAGGGTGCGCACATTGTGGGTCGCTACCGTCCCAAGTGCCTCCTTCTGTCTCTTACGAGCCTCGCGTGCTGCTTTCTTTGCCAGCCGACGTGAGGCTCGTCCCCGCCTCCTTTTTTTCTCCTTTTGTTTCTTTTTCTTCTCTATGGCGAAAGTGGCTCTCCGTTTCGTAGCCCGGTACGCGCCTTGGTTTCCGTTGGCTGGGTGCAGCCGTCCCAACCCACGCCGACAATCCCATCCTTCCTGTCGTGCATGCATACCCACGCTGTGCCCAGCCTCTCCACTCCACCGGCTGCCCACGTAGCGCTCTCTGCTGTGGTGATGTACCCGTCCCGCCTGGGGGATGAACTCCTCGGCGTCGGGGTTAAGAAGAAAAAACATCACCACCACCCCACGCGGTCCTTAAAGCGAGCAGGCCACCAGCCGGACCGCGCAAGGTTCCCCACCTACCTAGTCCGAAGCTCGATGTTCGTGTGACTGTAGCTAGACCGCTGCAGGTCCTGGCGGACTTCCTCGGCCCACCCCAAGGACGGGGCAGGCCGAAGCAGCAAATGTGTTGGGACAAAGGGGTATACAGGGTGAAATGTCGGATGTTTCCACACCTCGGACAGATCATGAGCTAGCTCATCTATCGTGTATAGCTCAAGCTTTGAACATGTGCAGATGATCTATTAATACCGCCTATAGCTCAAGCCGGGGGAAACATGTGTAGCTCATGTACCTCCTATAGCTCATCTCGGGGGCAGATGAGCTAGCTCATGTAGCTCCTATATCTCACCTTGGGCAAATGTGTGTAGATGAGCTATCCTCTATATCTCAAGCTTTGAAAACATGTGCAGATGAGCTATCGCCTTTAGCTCAAGCCGGGGGCGGACGAGCTAGCTCATGTAGCTCATACAGCTCGCTGGTGAGCTACCCCCCGGAAAGAGCTAGCTCGAGCTACGGTGAGCTGATCTGTCCGAGGTGTGGATGTTTCTATTAATAGTGGCCTTTGCCTTGTCGTGCTACTTATGTCTTACGGTAGGGGTCCCTCTATAATACCGGTTTGATAGTGCCGGTGCCCGATATAATGCCGGTTTGATAGTGCCGGTGCCCGATACAATGCCGGTTTAATAGTGCCGGTGCCCGATATAATGCGGGTTTAATAGTGCCGGTGCCCGATATATGCCGGTTTGATAGTGCCGGTGCCCGATATAATGCCGGTTTAATAGTGCCGGTGCCCGACATAATGCCGGTTTAATAGTGCCGGTGCCCGATATAATGCCGGTGCCCGCTACAATGTCGGTGAAATCGGCTGGCACATGATGGGATTGATTGCGATCGATGTCGCCACTTGCTGTATCCCTGCTCCCCTGCGCTCCTACCGTCTACCTTCTCTGCCACCGCTGCTCCTGCCGCTGCCGCCGCTGCTGCTGTTGCTACTGCTGTACCGATGCTGCTGCGTGTGCCTGCCCAGGATATACGTGTATATAGCTGTGCTGCTCCCGTTGTGGCCCCCTAACCAGGTATCTCCCTGTATGCTAGAATCACCCCCCTTCCCCCCCCCCCACCTCGTTTTTCTGTCGTGTTTCTGTCCGATCCGCCAAACTCCAGACTGTCACGACATTCTTCAATATGTGACGGTGTGCAGAATAGTGCCTGTGCCCACTTTATTGCCGGTGCATTGGCTGGGCACATACCGACAATACAGAGGGACCGGCACTACCATGTTCCGCTGTTGTGTAGTCCAATAACCCTTTTTTTGAGTCTTTAGAAGTGAAACCTGTCGAAAGGAAATGACGATTACTGTTGCGGGGGACCATAGTAAATAGGACCAAATATCGTTCGTGAAAATAGCGAAATATATAGGTTTTAGTGTGTACCGTAGGTCCTACCTGGTACCTGGTATTTAGTATGGTCCCCCGTAATAGACCTTTTAGTCGACAGGAGTGCACGACTATTAATAGTAACTGGTCGGTAGGTGCCGTGATTAGCCACCAACTATGCTGAGTTTGGTCGGCAAGTGGACTGGCGAAGCGAAAGCTGATGGCCAGCCAAATTGCCGAAAACAGCAATCCTCCACGCCCGAGGGCCCCACGTCTAAAAAATATATACATCAACGTATCCCGCTTTCAGCAATCCTTCATATGTACCAGGTATGGGAGAACATAGTAATCAGGTCCAACTATGCTGAATACGAAAACTGGAATATATATATCATATATATGTAATATAAATTGTGTTTATGACGGGTCCTGATTACTACTGTAGTGTTCTCCCATGACAGTATGGAAACCGAATACCAGGTAAGTCGGATAGTCGGCATCTCCGGGAAACGACTAACTAGGCAGCCCGACTATAAAAACAACTTGGTTGGTTGCTCAACCCTTCTAGGGCTGCAGTCCCGTTTAGGGGACAAACCACTCGGATTATCGGCACCCTCCGGGTAACATTGACGGCAAAACAAGTGACGGTTACATCATCGGCTACTGCGTGATTGGGGGGATGATATTCTGTAACATGGTGTCCGATTTTGCGAATGCAAGGGGTTGCACGGCACGGGGCGAAAACATGACCCTATTACCCGTATGCTGCTGGGCTCTCACGCTGCCCGTATGTAGACGGCAGATACCATCGAAATGGTCGCTGTATTGTCGGTCGTTTTCACCGGGTCCCATAATGGGTTTCGTAACCCCCCCCCCCCCCCACACACACACACTTTTTTAGTGTCGCAGTCCCGTTTTGGGGACAAAGCACTTGGGATTTTTGAAGCGGTTCGTCCCCGAAACGGGACTGACCGCATTTTTTTGCCCTAAAAGGGTTGGACGTGGTGGTTGTATCGCTACGAACGTACCCGTCGTTTCCTTGGTTGCTACAGTAGCATTTCTTGATGTTACGGGGAACCCTAGTAAATAGGACCCACGGTACACACAAAGACCTATGTATTTCCTTTTTTTTACTAACAATATTTGGTCCTATTTACTAGGGTTCCCCGCAGTGGTAGGTTTGTGCTTTGTGTCCCAGAAGGGTCCATTCGGTGGTCTGAATAATGAGCCGACGGGGTCGTTTGGCACCTCATCGAATCATCGATCGTCGAGACTCTCGTCGGAATGCTGGAGCCGGAAAAATGGATCCAAGGTTTCAACGGTTTGTTCCCTCCGTCTGGAAACAAGTTTTTTTTTGTGAAGAGTTTTTGTTGGGTTGAGTTTTCTTGCAGTCTGTTTCCAACAATTATATGTACAAAATCAATCCCAATCGCACGAAAAATGAGTTTTGCTGTGCGGAAAAAGCGAATCAAAATTACTCATAAAAATAAGTATTGTCGGGTTGGGTAACTCTGTTGGTCAGCAAACAAAGCAACTTCTGATTCGCCTGTTTATACAATCAGCTCCTCATGTTTGACGGTTTCATTTTTTTTTATGACCCAATCAAATTGGATGATCGCAAACACCCTTGTACGGCAAGAACCCTTTTGGGTGTTCTTACGAAGTATTACTACCCTAACAAGAAACACAAAATGTGGACATTTGTTTCTATTTCGTATATAATTACAAACAGCACCAGATTAATAACTGCCCCCGCCTCCCCCTACTCCTGCCCCCCCCCCCCCCGACCCCCCCCCCCCCCCCCCCCACCGTCCCCGCCTCTACCCCCTCCCCGCCTTCTCTTACCCCCCCCCACCCACTCAAGACAAATAGAGACATGAGAAAGTTGAAATGACAATATAAAGTAAGGAACATGCCGAAGAAGAGGTTGCCAGCCACAGTTGATAGAGCTTGGGGGGAATCGGAAAAACACTCGAGAGATATACGGGTGATTGAGCGAAGCAATAGGCATGAAAACGTACTTGCGCGGCCACGATGGACTTCGCGAAAACGTTGAAACTGCGCTTTCGTGTAGTTGACCTGGACCTGCCAGAAAGAAGAAAGAGGTACATTAGTAGCCGGGAGGAGGAGGAGGAAGTAGATGCACAGATGTGCCCTTGTGGCAAAGCAGAGGACCATAGTAAATAGGACCAAATATTGTTGGTAAAAGTAGCGAAACATATCGGTTTTTGAGTGTGCCGCAGGTCCTATTTAATATGATCCCCCGTAATGGTACGAGAATGTGAGCTGTTCAAGGAGGAACGGGGTGTGTGAGGAGAGAAGAGGGAAATAGACAAATGTGACATGGAGGAGTTTGGTATACTAGATAGCAGCGAGAAAACGGTTGCTGTTCTAGGAGATAGATGATGGCCACAGGTGTCCCAACCGGAAGGGGATAAGACTAGCCAAAAGTTTCTACGTAATCTATGAAGACGACGTGATGAGCGCCCCAATGTTGGAGGTGTCTGTATTAGGAGTAGGAACGGTGCTCCGTCTCGAAAGAGATGCGTGGTCAATGGTCTAATGATTAAGGCAAGCAACAAGCGAGTACGCTAAGGCAAGCAACAAGTGAGTACGCCCACCCCCTCCCCCTTGCGCTTGGTGCAAGCAATGTCTGCCTGGTCGGTGAAAACCCAACGTGCTCCGTCCAGGCATTGCAGGGATGCGAGGGTCTATGGTCATACGACTACGGCAATGCATGATAGTGAGTACACCCCCCCACTCCTTCCCCGCCTCCACCCACCTCCTTGCCCGCCCCCTCCTCTTCCCCCGCCTCCGTCGGGCCTCCGTCCAATCCCCCCCCCCCCCCCCACTATTGACTACGTACAGATTCACACGGTCGATAACGCCGACGAAGGCAACGATGACGGGAACCTAGAGGAGGTGGTGACACAGGCGGTCACCACGACCCAGTACTGCAGAGCGGGGGAGGAGTGGTGCGACTACTTCTTCGCGTGGAGGCGCGACTTCGTCGACCACGACCACTACATCCTGAAGATCACGTTCCCGGACCCCGCGGAATACCTGGAGGGGGGCTCGGACCGCACCAGGCATAGCGATGCGCTGATGGATGTAGAGACGCGAGTGACGTCGATAAACCCGGAGTTCACCCGGTTCGAGGTCTCGTGGAAGTACCTCTGGCTCGTCACGACCCTGCTGGTCATGTTTAGCCCGTGTGGGGTGGGTTTCCTATCGGCCCTGAAGCGGAGGCGAAAGGACACGGGGCAGGGCAGGACCCACCACCAGGCGTGGACGGTGACGCTGCTGTGGGCGCTCGTGTTTTTCGACGACCCGTTCGTGGCCGCCACGGTCTACTCGGGCTCCATCGCGTCCAAGGTCTTCTCCGCGGTGTTTATCCTCAGCGCGTCGACGTTCGTGTTTTTGATTCTCCTCTTCTGGCTCTGCTTTCTCTCGGACCTGCGCCGCGCACCGCAGGGGCTGCAGCAGGGGAGCTCCGCGCGCGCGCGCCGCGGCATCTGCTACTGGGTACCGAAGGTGACGAGAAAAGGAGGAGGAGAAAAAGGAGGCGTTTTTTAGGGGGGGGGGGGGGGGGGGGGGGGAGGGAGGCGTTCTTTTTTCATCAGCTTTTCACGAAGATGGGGATAGGGGTGGGGGGGGGGGGGATGCACTCATGTCACGCATGGCCATGGTCGTAAGAGACAACAGACCTTCACAACCCGCTAATGCCGGGGACGGAGCATGTCGGGGTTCGGAGGGGCGGGGGGGGGGGCGCGCCATGCAAGATGTATTCCTTAGACCGTGGGCCGTGAGATCATAGACCTGGGCACTATGATAGCGTTGGCACTCGGCTACCCACGCGTGCCTCAGTCCGTGTCTCGAGACTTCTTTTCGATCTTGTTTCTTTAGTATTTTGTCCTCGAATCTTCAAAGAGTCTCGTCTACCCATCTCGCTTTTTTTGTTTTTTCTTCCTGCTACAGCAGTAGTGATATGTACTGTCACCGGTGAACTTTAGAGTACCCTGGTACACGTAGGGTGATTTGTCGAGGAATCAGAACGGGGGAGTACCCTGGTACACGTAGGGTGTCGAGGAATCAGAACGGGCGCACGTCAAGCACGCCGCCGGCGTGCTTGATTCCTGTCGTTCGGCATTGTCCCGCCGATAATAATACTGCACAGCGTCGGACAGATAAATGATCTACAGATAGACAATCTACAGATATATCATCTACAGATAAATCATCTGCAGATATAGATATTCTACAGATAGATCATCGACAGACATATCATGTACAGATAGATCATCCACAGACAGATCATCTACATATCCTAACCTGCCGTCACGATATGTTCTGCAGGTCATGTGTGCAGCACAGATGTCAACCCAGAAAATATGTGCTACTGGTGTAGATCATGCAGGTTGTACAGCTCACACCCGAAAATATGTGCTGCCTGGTAGACCATACCCGGCAACATGAGCATTCTGATCTATCTACCCTGAAAGATCTGGATAATGAACTGCTGTAGGATTCGATGATCTGTCCGATGATCTGTGGCATGCGTTGGTGTTTCGCCGTTTGGTCGCGAAAAATATTTTTTCTTGACTGGTTCGTTGGTGGCCAATTTGGCGCTCGAGGAACTCGGGGGGGGGGGGGGGGGGTGGTCCCTGCTGACTTGTGCACTGTTAGTGCTGGTCTTATCGAAATGTGAAATGTCGAAGTTGGATATATGACGTCGGCGTTCAGCCCTCCATCCTCTGACACCCCCCCCCGTGTTTTTCAGTACTGATGCTGAACGAAAAAGTTCACTTTCCGAAGTATGTACATTTATAACAGGCATCGACTTTGGAACATGTTTCGTTTATCGGTATCGTACCGAGTATCGTTATCGAAGTCGATTGTCGTTATCGAAGTCGATTATCGTTATCGAACTCGATTATCATGATCGAACTCGATTTTCGTTGTCGAAGTCGATTATTATGATTGAACTCGATTTTCGTTGTCGAAGTCGAATATCTTTCGATGTTTATACGTTCACTGCTGACTGCCGTGCGTGCTTTCCCCCCCCCTCCGCCGTGTGCCGGCCCCAGTTGTTGCTGACGGGAGGCATAGGGGTCACGCTGCTGGGCGGTTACCTGTACTACCGATTCGAGAACACGCTGTCGTTTGATTACACGGGAGTAGACGACCAGAAGGAGGCAGCGGAAGCCTTGGCCGGTGAGGCGCCTGCTTGCTTACATTACCTTGCCTGATACTGCTCACTTGCATTCCCGGGTATTTACTTCGACTATTAATACTTACTTTTTCTTTTTGGGTAACTCAACCCTTTTAGAACTGCAGACCCGTTGTGGGGACAAACGGCTAAGAATTTGAGTGGTTTGCCCCCAAAATGGAACTGCGATCCTAAAAGGATTTATAACCCTCTTGGGGACTTGGGAGAGGAAACTTGACGATATATCGTGACACGATTTCAGCGACGACCACCGCGTGGTCGGGGAATGGCACAAAGTGGTGACTGCACTAAGTTGCAATGCAGTGCAAGGAGTCGTAAGGCCCGGGCGCGACTTACCCATCATAGCCGTGCTGCTGAGAATGCTCACGCTGCTCCTACACAGATGGTTGATGATGACGCCAAAAATTACCAACCATTGTTTTTTTCGCTGCCTCGAGTCGGGGTCCCGAAGGGGTCAACTTACCTCTTTTATGTTGACGGCAGGGGGGGAATGTACTCATTATTATGCATGGCCGTAGTCGTACTTCGTATGACCATAGGCCCTCGTATCCCTACAATGCCGGGACGGAGCACGTCGGGTTTTCACCGACCAGGCAGGGCAGGGGGGGGGAGGGGAGGGAGAGCGCGATCGCGAGGCAGGTCGGTTCGAAACTTGACCAGGGCTCTCTATATGCGTTATCAGAAGCAGGCTGCCCTCCCCCCGCCCGCCTTTCACAGAAGGCGCTGCCGGCTTGTTTTTTGTGTCTACCATTTCATGAGAATAATCGAACATCCCGACTTACCTGGTTTTATAGTATCTCTACAACGGCCATTCCCGTTTTGAGGAAAAAATAGGTAATTTTGTCCCCAAAACGGGCTGCAGTCCTAAAAGCGTCGAACCACTGTATCCCCTTTTGGGAGCTACCACGCTGGCCGGGAATGTGGTATGCGTTCGATACTGACTTCAGACCCCAACCGGGGCTTACATTACGTCCAGAGGGTGGTATAGTCTAGCGGCGTGTCCCTCTCGGGACTCCAGCGGGGAGAAACTGACCATGACAAATGGTTGGGGGTTGATGCAACATTGGATGCCCCCCGAGTTTTGACTACGGCAATGGCGGGACCTTATCATACCCTTAGTGCTGGGCGCTCTCTCGCTGCTCGTAGACGGTGGACACCAAAATATGTATGTCAGGAGACAATGTTGAGCAAGGCAAAACGTGCGCTGTCGAGGATGCAAGGCCGGTTGTTCCCCACTAAAACCTACCAGGTACGGTAGTATTTTGGGATCGGTCAAGGCTTGTGAAGGCAAAGTTGTTTTTGTTGTCGAGGGGTGAAAATGCTGTCTACTGACATCTTTCGTTGATACCACCGGAGTTATCATTGCTTTGATCGATACCTCGGGGGTGTCGAAAGGGGTTAATAGGCGAAACGGCCGAGAGTCTGTCAGTTTCATGCTTTCGTGAGCTCTCCTGGGAAGAGCGAGCAAACACAGGCAGCTTGCACAGTATCACACCGGTCGTGCGTGCTTCTTCCTTTTTTTTACGTCGCCTCCCAAACAAGGGGCTGCTCGTCCGACTCCGCCCTCATCAGCTGTTGTCCTTTTTTTGTTGTAGGAACAGGAACACACAAAAAAAGAAGAAAACGTCAGCTAGCTGTGGGTTTCTCCCGATGATGAGGACGGCACTCACGTTTTGCAAGCTTTCATACATACGCACACGACGGACAGGCAGATCGTCGGCAGATCATAGATTCCCACCTCATAAGCTGCAGTAGATCATCCAGGGCAGATACATTCCTGATCTGTGTGATCCAGCTCACACGTTGGTGGGTGCGGTTTCAACCCTTTTAGGACTACTGTATGTAGTTCTAGGTTTTGGGGCAAACCGGTCAAAGTATGAGTGGTGCGTCCCCAACAGGGGACTCCAGTAATGTAACCCTAACCCTAATATATATATAATATATTATACAAGGGGGACTTCTCCGCGGCGGGCTGCCCGCCGGCAGCTCCGCGCATGCCCTTAATGGCTGAAGGCGTACGGGTATGAAACTCGAGGCCGTTACGAGTGCGACAGCAGTACTGCCAAGGGGTGCACTATAAAAAAACAATTTTGAGTGAAAAGAAAGAAAACGCTGGAATCACAAGAACAAAAAAAAAACGTTTCCATCCGCCATCGGGCACAACACATAAGTCGTCCGTACAGCAGCAAGCAGCACTGCAAAGTATTACGTACGAGACGCTCGGCGTCCGTACTGTATACCAGGGTATTTCGTATGCAGATAGCCACAAAACAGTTGAGCCGCAGCAGCAGTCGATCGGGCTAGTACGAAGCGCCGGCGATAACGTTGGTGCAGGAAACTCAGCAGCAGCAAGCAGAAGCAGCAGCATACCGTACAGGTACGTATCGTACGAAAACTACGCTGGCACGAGACCTCCGCCGAAATGCAAAACAAATATCAATTACGAGACGGTACTCGCGCAGCTTCCGAAGCAGATGAAATCATTCTTCCAGCTTTAAAATGCGGAGACACATCACCGAGAGGGGGTGACTTGCATAATAACCATACTCACGGGGTCAGCAGCAAAAACATATCGCAGACATAACGAGAGCATCAGCAGTAGAACAGCACAGCAGTAGCACGTACATATCATAGCAACAGCACCAAAGCATCGGCGTAACAGCGGCAGGAGCAGCCGCAGTAGCCATGAACCACAGTAATTTAAATGACGTTTTGACGGGCCCAAGGCAGTCCTGACGGGGCAAAGGTAGGTCGTCAATCGAACTCTGTGAGAAATCACGTACTGGTAGCTTTCAGAATTGGGTATCGATCAGTCTACTCGTCTCACTCAGTATCGACCACTCGACTGGTCCACGGAACTCAGTACCGACCACTCATACGTTTAGTTGGTACATCTCACAGCTGACGTATTTGAGATGTTTCTCGCGCCAACGTGGCAGAGGCCGTCTCTACAGCAGTAGGCAGGCACGACGAGGAAAGGTACAAGCATACCCTCGAGGGTCAGCAACGAAACATGTTGCAGGGTGAGCGCAACGCGCACATACAGGCATACATGTACTCCCTCATAACTTTTTTTTTCCTTGGCAGTTACATAATATTAATAGTACAAAACTCCTTCACAACACAACCAACACTCCACGATGCATGTGGCACTGTCGGCCAGTGCTGCTGTGCGTACTAAATTTAGTTTTCCTAGACACTGTTTGTACCTCCACCACCGTACCGCTCGTTCCGCGGCGTAGCCTCGTCCGATTCGGTCGACACCATAGAACCCGTCCTCTCTTGTCTTGCGGAGTCTGGTCGCCCGGCGTGCACGGCAACCGAAGAGGCTCGTGGCGTTCGTTTCGCGACCATATGCTAGCCTACGAATCTCAACATGTTTGCGCTAAACTCGTGCTTTCACACGTAAAATAGCCCGAATCGGAATTTCAATACTCGTTTCTGGAACGCCCAACCCTCAACGCACATGTAACGGCGGAGCATGAGACGGCCACCCCAGCCCATACTCTCCACACTCTTGCCACCATGAGCTGTCGAAAGGCGCGGAGGATGCGGTCTCTCCCGTTTCGGCCGAAGGAGAAGAGGTCCAATCTGGGTGCTGGCATCGTGAACATAATATTTTTACCTTCACGAGCGAGACCCTAGATCTCGGCTGATGGCACATTTGCCCCTTGACGGACAGCCGTCAACGACTAGCCAATGCTCAAAACTATTATATTTCAGAAGAAATCTTGACGGGCCAAAGGTAGGCCTGACGGGCCAAAGGTAGGTCATCAACCAAAATCTTTGGCCAGGAGACTGTGATAAATCAAGTATCGGCCACTCTACTGCCGGCAGCGAAGGCACGGAGACTGCTATAAATCAAGCATCGACCACTCAACTGGTCCAACGCACAGCTGACGTACTCACACCCGGCCAGCCGGCAGCCAGAGCACGGCGCAAGGACACCCGAGGCCGCCCCCGACACAGTCGGCGTCGGGGATCACGATGAGGCAGTTTCGTCCCGTGAGGTTGACCTCATCTCGCGCTAGCATGGACAACGCAAAAAAATACGTCTAAGAAACGCTGAGGAGCGCTGAGAGCAGAGGGCCAATATTATCCTATATATATATACCAAACGAAGTCGTAATGATACAACAAGCGACTCCATCTTACTCCCACACTCCGAAGGAAAGCCCTGTATAAGTACATACCAGGTATATATACGTATATCGCGACCTAAAAAACGTGATAGGGTGCGGTCTGATCAACAGCCTCTGCTACAGCATGAAGAACATGTTGCGGTTAAAAATATGACCCCCTTCTGCTGCGCACGCGTTGTACGCATTTCGTTCCGTCGCAACCTCCGCACGCACCCCCCCCCCCCTTGTTATGCCCCAGCCGGCAGCAGCCACCATCCGGGCCGTGCTTCGTGGTGGACGATGCGGCAATCGATCGACACGCTTCTTTCTTTGTCGCGACATTTTTTTTTCTCTCTTGAAACCCCCAAGGGGACATTAGTAGTACCCCCTTTTTAGTTCTGCACTGCTTTACAAAAATTCCAAAATCTGGCTCTAATTCCGAGTGTTTCGTCCCCACAATGGGACTGCAGTTCTTGAGGCCTGAACGGGTTAAGACAAGGTGTGTGTACCGTAGACTTGGAAATGTTTGCGTTTTATGGGATTTTTTTTTCATTTTTTTTTTCATTTTTTCATTTTCGTTTTACCTCCCCCATTTGTTATCTTTACCCGTTTTTTCTCTCTCCCTCCTAAAGTAGTGGTTGTAACTCCGATCGGGAGTTGCATTTTATAGAGTAAATATACAAAAATGCGTACGGTTTGATATGTGGGTGTGTCGAGCGCATCGGGATCTCCGTGGCGTCCTCCACCCACGCGCGATGATGCAACTTCGATTCTCCTGATTTTCCGTCCCCCCCCATGAAACAGACTAGACTGCGTACACAATAGGAAACCTTAATACTCCATAGTTAAAGCGCTGCATCATATACCATGTGCCCTGGTATACGAGAGTGCAGGGCTTGGTGAATTGTGTGAACGCCTCGGGGCCCGTCCCGCATTGTTCTTAATTTTACATGCCCATACACGCTACCCCCCCCCCCCTCCCCACCTATGGTTATACGACTAAGGCCATGCATGAGATGGGGTACATCTCTCCTATCGAGTACACCCCCCCCCCGTTTGTGTGCCCGACATACTTCGTCCCGGCATTTTAGGGATTCGAGAGTCTATGGTCATACAACCACGGCCATGCATGATATGAGTACACCCCACCCCCCCCGTCCTGGTCGTCGGGCGACGGCCATGCATGACACGAGTTGACCCGTCCCCGTCCCACGACGCTTGCCGTCGCCCCAACATGAAACACCCGCAGGGCTCCTGGGCTTTATGCTCGCGGTGTACATGGTGTGGGTGATCCTGCTGGCGCTGCGCTCGTGCGGCAGCTTGCGGCAGTCGTCCCCGTCGTTCATCCTTCTCTTCTTCATCACTCTGCTGACCTGCCTCGTGGCCGTGATCGGGGTCTTCGTCGCGGCGTACTACCCATACTCGACCTCCGCCGTGGCTTTCGTGGGCATCCACGGCCTTCTCAACATGTACGTCTGGACTCTTGCGGCGAGTTTCTCGCCGGTTCGGGCGGTTGCGCCGCTCGGTGGTCTCGGGATGGGGGATAAGCCGGTGGTATTGAGGGCAGCGTCCTCGGCCGTTACCGGCACTAGTAGAGGTCACGGTGCCGGCGGCATGGGCGATCATAGCAAGGCGTGGGAAGACCCGGGAGACTCTGATTTCAGGGCGGTGGAGTTGTGAGAAGAATAATACGTAGCGGTTTTTGGAGGTTGTAGTGAAGCGTCGGCTGGTGTCAGAAGGGGTAGAGAAGGGGGGGGGGAAGGGGGTGTGCTCGGTATCATGCACGGCCGTAGTCGTATGACTATAGACCCGCGCATCCCTCGGGGGGGAGGGGGGGGGGGCTCGATAGGAGAGATGTACTCGATATCATGCATGGTCGTAGTCGTATGACCATAGACCCTCGCATCCCTACAATGCCGGGACAGAGCATGCCGGGTTTTTATCGACCAGGCAGACATTGCTCGCACCAAGCGCGAAGCGCCGTGAGGTTGTCCCCTGGGGGTGGGGGTGGGGGTAAGGGGGTGGGCCGGACTGTGAGGTGTAAGAGGGGGATAAATTGTTCCCGTTGTCAACGCGGGTTTCATGTAAGACGTGTGTTGACGAGGGAGGGGGGGGGTGGGGGGTTAGTCTCGAGTTGACCAATCGTGTGGACGATTAGGTTTTGCTCCACGTGGTTTGGATGCGGGGTGGCGATGGTGGTGGTGGTGGTGGTGGTGGTGGTGTTTGGTTTTCCGATACGGGTGATTCGGCGCGGTGATGTCGCGCCGGTGGATTCGGGCTGCTCGACCAAAGCGCGATTGTGCGCACCGATTTTGATTTTGTGCGCTCTCTTTTTGTATTTGATTGATTGAGTAGGGCATGTTTCGTGCTTTCTTTTGTTCTTGTTTGCTGCGCCTTTGTTGCGTTCCGTCCGTGTTCGCTATGGTGTACCACTGGACTACTATGATTTAGTGGGTGTTACCCTGCCGATTTCTGCCTTATATACGAGTATGGGTACTCTGTAATTTTAAAGACGAAGCAAGAGTTTGCTCCACTTCCTCTTGAAAACTCTCGGCAGCAGGGTCGTAATGTTTTGTGGTCGCGGCACGTACAATGTGTAGTGCTCGACCTCGCGCGTTTTCTCGCCATAAGTTTTTCGGTTCTTTGTTCTGTGTGTGTAACGTTGGTCAGCTCTGTAACCAGCACGGAAAATAAACACATCGAGTGGCCTTGCAAGAATACCCCCCCCCCCCCCCCCCCCCGGTCTACTGTAAATCTCAAACGGTTCCGGGAGACTGCGGTTTGGCCCCCGTGACTGACCGCCTCTTCACACTAGAACTATGATTAGGCCACAGTAGGCCTTTGACGCGCCCCAAAATATCGGTTTCCTATGATAAGTATATATCAGTAGCGTTTTTGGTAGATAAGAGCTGGTGTGTTCCATCTCCGTCTTCCACTTCTTTGGGATTCTACCGCTTTACCCCGTATTTTTTCCCCCCTCCGACCCAGGCACGAAACGCCGCCCGCTGCGTCACGTGGCCGGCACGTATCCTCTGGGTATATTTTACCATAATTTAATAGCAGCAAGCAGTAGTGCTATAGGTGCTCTTTTGTCGCCGATTTTGCTGTTGTCGTTGTGGTGGTTTCGCGGGGGTGGTCGCGATTTTTGTTTTAATTTTTTTCATGCTGCTGCGGTTCACGTGCGATACCAGGTACATTGTAAAATAGTACATTAAGAAGAAAGAGTGCCTCGTCATTATCATCAAGTGTTTGGAGAACGGAACCTCCTGGAGGAATATGTTTTGCGCCGCAACGAGTCGCATAACGGTAATAGATACGTGTGGGAGAAAGGAGAGAATAATGGCAATTTTTTTCGACGGCAGCAACAACGAAAACGAGGACTCTTGCCCGTCGTCTGGGGGAGACACGGATGGACAACTTTGGACCCAATTTTTCACCCGTCGGACAGACAGCTCACGATCTTCAGTGGACCATCTAGATCCTAGCGTGCCATTCCCAGGTGCTGTGCAAGATCTGCAAATTAGGTGAAGATGCCACCCACAGAAAGCATGTCCTACGGTATATACCCACAGAAAGCATGCCCTACGGTATATCATGCAGATTCTTGGTATGGCTCCCCACCCAGCAGCATGAGCTAGATCATACAGATCAGGGATCTATATATCTGCCCTGAATGATCCAGATCATGAACTCTGGGAATAATCTGTACATAATCTGTCCGGGGTGAGCATTTTGTTTTCGGGTGACTGGGCTCCTCCGTCCACTGAGTGGGGCCATGTACATACGTGTTACATGTACTTCCGTCTCCAATGTTGTTTGTTTGCGTATCATCACCTATTTTTGCTTTCACCTTCCAGCTTCTGGAAAAAAAGTCGTGGTCGCACACAGGTGTTGTCCCCCCCCCGGTATATGCGTGCCTTCCTTTTTTTTTCGCGCATAGGGTTCAGCATTCCCACTGCTCGTCGATTATTCTTGACTGTTGCTGTTTTAATGGTTCACGCGCTCTCGTGCTTTCCGCTACGCAGTATTTTTTTTATGCAAGAAAAAGTCCCTACGAGTACGCACGTATGCACACTCGGTGACCCCACGTATGTATGCGATTGTACTAGGTGTTATGATATGTACTGCCGTGGGACCACCTACTACCAAGCCACCGGGGACGCCGGTTGTTGCATTCACAGGTGGCCGGGCCTCTCCCCCTTACACACTGTGGACGTCAACAGACCCTCGTGGAGACATTGGGCAACGCAGCTCATAATGAATATGCACTATCGACTGTCAAAACCTCGTGGGGTTTGCAATTAATACTACATTGTTCATTGTCTCCAAGAGGATTATCGTTTACGCCCACAATGTGCAGGGTGGGGGGGGCGTACTCATTTGTTGCTTCCCTTAGTCATTTGACCATTGACCACGCATCCCTTTCGACGCGGAGCGCCGTTCCTATTCCTGATAGGAACACCTCCAACGAAAATTACGTCAGCCGTGAGTTCTCTCCCGATCGGTCGATACTCAAATTTACGACGTGCGGGATACACTCGTCGTATCGGTCGCGCGTTTCTCCATGCATATTATATGTTCCTCGTGAGTGACTGATAGTACTGGGCCGTGACTCCCCTATGATCGACGCTTTTTCTTCAAGCCTTTTTCAGTACTGCAGCACTGCTAAAATGTTTGTGTGTTCTTGACATCAGACCGCTCTTTCTACCCGTCGACATCCAGCACACCCAGCAGTGTCCGTGCCGTCGATTCCTCAAAACAGAAACCTGAATCTGACTCTATTGTCAAGTGTTTTGTCGCCACAAGGAGAGCGAGTGCGGTCCTAGAGGGGTTCCGTATTTTTTACGTGGAAGTACCGGTACTCGCACTCGTACTACAGCAGCAATACGGGTATACGAGTAGTATCGTATAGTTCGTCAAATGCTAGTAATCGGAACCTAAGAATGATGCACACATCAGGCAGACCATGATTTGGATCATGCTTTAGATCATGATCAATAATAATAGATCATCCATCCAGATCCTAACCTCCCGTTGTGACATATATTCGATTGTTGTGCACAGGATCTATCTGTATACACAGCAGTACATACATACCAGGTCGTACACACTTCGTAGTAGTGCCGATCCAAGGTAACATGCGCTATACATCCCGTGCAAACTAAACGGGTCCCCACTCGTCAACTTGGGTTACTACTACTAACTGCTGTAGTAGATCATACAGAAATATCTAAGTAATTCACGGAGCGGAGATCGGTGGTCGGTTGGATGTGTGTGAACGTTTTGCGGTCCCCCTCTACCGTCCGTCACACAATATGGCTCTCCAACAAAAATATTTAAGAAATCGATGCTCTTCTTCGTCTTTGTGGACGACTTCTGTTATGATACTGCTTTTTTATGAGGTTGAAAGCTCGGTAATTACGCGTACCTGGGTTCTGGCACTGGGAACGTATTTGTAGTACGAGAGAGGTATAGCACGTAGGTGCACGGGATGGGGGGAGGGCCTTTTAACGATAAAACCCCCCGTCAGCGGTTTCCCCCCAGACACTTATCTCAATCCAACAGAAATTTCCGTGGGGGTAAAGCGAGGGGAGCGGATCATCAGCAATATGCGCCCCTCAGAAAAGAAGGCAAATGCGATGACGAGATTCTGTATTTCAGTATTTTTAGCTTTTTTTTATGATAGC
Source organism: Nereocystis luetkeana (assembly GCA_031213475.1). Classification (NCBI taxonomy): domain Eukaryota; class Phaeophyceae; order Laminariales; family Laminariaceae; genus Nereocystis; species Nereocystis luetkeana. Next base: position 1,750,166 of record JARUPZ010000035.1, on the reverse strand, counting down.
AGCAGCACACGCAGCAGCACACGCAGCAGCAGCAGCAGCAGCAGCAGCAGCATCGTTTTGTGTTTACACGTTAATGTGTTCATCGTCAGCCACGGGGGCAGGATAGACTATGCCGCCGCTATCGGCTATTAATATTAATAACGCGAACCTCTGTCGCCCCGTGATGCGCCGCCGTCCGCTGTTACGTACCAGGTATCTATCTGTTCTCGTGTGGTGTAGTGTCGTTGTTTTGTTCGGCACCTGGTATTATTTTGAAATTCTGGATTCTCTGTCCTAGGCTGCTGTCATTATTACTTCTGCTCGTTGTCTAAATACACCCCTCTCCCTCCGACAGTGTACAACTTCGTACGCGTGCATCACACCAACCATATCGACAGGCTCCCTACCGTTGCTGTAGTATTGTAGTAGTTGCAGCAACAGCCAGCATCACGTTTTTGTGGCGTTGGATACATGCGCATACATACTCTCGTCTCAGTGCTGTGTTGGTGCTGCTGCTTTCACATTTTAATTTTTTCAAATTTTCAAGTTTCTGTGGACAGCACCATCCTGCACTATACTCCTTTTCCAGACCACGGGCAGAACATACCCCAGTGAGATATTGCGTGTACTATGCAGTACAGCAGTAGCACTGTACAGCAATGCTGCTGCTGCTGTGTCGCTGCGCACTGCACGGCAACCATAATCAGGAGGTAGCCTTCTGATTCAGAAAGCAGTATACCTGGTAGGAAACAAACCTGACCAATTTTTTATTTTCACATTTTCATTTTTTTCTAAAAATGGTGTAAAATATTTAAAAATTAGGTCCTAAAGTGGTTCGAACCATTCACACAAACCTTTCAGGTCCTAAAGTGGTCAATACGGTCCAGTCAAAATGCGCATTTTTTCGTTTGCGTTGAAGGTGTATCTGATAGCCCCGAAGGCATCCCCTGTTCTATCTCGTGATAAAGGCTAGGCTTGCAACGTCCGCAAAGTCCCTTTTTCTCATCACGAGACCAAGCACTTCACGCCACAAACAGCAGTAGTGCTTTACTACCTCCGTTGTACCATGAAGCTCGCCGTGATCGCCGTCGCTATGTCTGCGCTCAGCCCTTCGGCTGATGCGTTCGCTCCCTCGTCCGCTTTCAACGGAGCGCGAATGGCATCCGCCTCGACCACCCGCGCATCGAGCGCCATGGAGATGTCCGCCGCGGACGACTTCAAGAAGGCTGCCACCGGTGCGCTCGCCGTGTTCGCGGGCCTGTCCATATTTGCGGCGCCGCCGGCGGAGGCGATCACGCGGGACACGCTCGACTCGCTTTCGTACACTCAGGTGAAGGGAACTGGTCTGGCCAACCGATGCCCGGATGTGGTGGGAGATGAGAGCATCAGCGTCAGCGGCAACGCGAAGATCGTTGACATGTGCATCGAGCCCAAGAACTTCCAGGTCTTGTCAAGGGTGAGTGGGTGATCGAAAGACCTCTATTGATAGTGGCTGGGAAGGGAAGGAGCTTGAGGAGGATGGAGGAGGAGCGAGGAGCGAGAGAGGAAAGGAAGGAGCTCCTGCTTTGCCCCTCCTGCGAGCTTGCGTTCGATTTTTGTGCAATTTGTGCAATTTGTGGAGGCAGGCCGTGCTAGTGTGTTGCTGCTTTCGTTATATGCAAGGTACCTGGTATGTGGTACTATCTTTCGCTTTTTCGTCACTTTGTTCAATCTGCTACACCTATGCCTGTGCACACCCAAAAGCCTCTGGAATCCATAGTAGGTTGCTTTCGACTTATTATTCACGGATGGCGTGCGGTAGAGAGTGCCCGTGGTATTGCATAGCGAAGACGTGTTCGTAGTGACCCTGCTGTGTGGCAGCTAACGACCTCGGGTGCCGCAGTCGCCGCAGAACTTGCGCATGAACGAGAAACATGAACATTTTCTTTGGTGTGTCGAGATGTTCGTACTCGTAAAACGGATGACTCATGTTTTTTTTCCTTCACGAGTACTTGCTTCGTTCGTTCTAGCACATCAAGAGACTTCGCTCGTACGTACACGCAACATCTGTTGCAGCAGTAGCCAAAATTCAACCCCGAATATGCTCTCCCCGATGATTTTGATATCCGTACGAGCCCAGGTGAGTCATTAATGCGGTTGTTGTACCTTGGGCAGGACTGCATCTCAGCTGCTAATATAGTAGGTCTACTGCTACACGTAATAGTACCAGGGTAGTATACTTGAGCCCTGTGTGTAGCAGACTGGGCTTGTATTCAAGTCCTCGGACCCAGCCGGCTAAGCAGATCACAGCGCAGTGCAATCGATTCCTGGAACAAGCTACCGCCTATAATTCCAGGGTCAGTGTGATCGCGGGTCTCTCTATACAGCACAACAGAAGTAGTGCAGTACGATTACGTTCATGTTGCAACGTTTCGAGTCACGAAAACGCTTTTTGAGTTGCAGTGATCTCCACCTTACATGGGACGCGATTCGGCAGCGGGGCATTTGGTTCTGCGCCATTTGGTTCTGCGCCGCATGATACACCCCCGTCCAAGGATTTACGCTCCTGTCTCTGCTGAAGCAGCAAGCAAGCATCGCAAACCCCTGACATCGCTCCTTTCTTTCTCCCGCACTCGCCCTCTTTCCATTGCGTCTCACCTCTCAACTACTCCTGAACATGGGATTGATTGGATTGGACGGCCGCGGAACCGGTGCCCCTCTCTCTCTTGCCTCTGGTTATGTGCCTCCTTCGACGAAACCGTGGGAATGGCGCGATGCAACGCTATGCGTGACGATCGATGGTGTATCGCAACACTGCTGCTGTACCTGGTAGGTGGCACGGGGGGGCAACATGGTGCCGCAGATGATTGACACGAAGCTCATGACGCGTGAGACGTACACCCTCTACGGCATCGAGGGAGACTTCGGGAACAAGGACGGCAAGCTCACCTTCACGGAGAAGGTGCGTCAGACTGCTGCTTTTGGTGCTGATGGGTTAGGGTGCAGGAGCAGTTGGCGGGGGGGGGAGGAGAGGGACCTCCCGTGTCTTGAGTTGAGCCGTCGGAGGGGCGGGGGTTGGAGCCGAGTCCTCGAAGGAGATGAGCTCAAAATTGTTTCCAGACTTTGTTTCGATTACGAGAGTCATAGAGATGGCTCTTCTCAATCTCTTGTCAGCTTGTTCGCCTGTGGGCTCCTGTTGAATACCGCAATACCAGCATGTATCGCTGCCAGGAGCGTGTACCAGGTACACGGCTCCTAGAATGTACATTTGTAAGCCTTAGTGGAAGCACACGCCCCTCCCGGGCTTCATAATTTTACCTGGTACTTCCTTTGGGGTGTATGTGCCGTCGAGTCGTGTTGAATGACCTTCTCCTCAAGTTTTGTCTGCTGCTGCATATGTCGAAATCGCCGTCAGTACGACTACTCGCACGAAGAAAAGCGGTATTTCAAGTTTCTCTCTCAAAGATGTCGCTCAAAATATAGCCCTATTTTTACTCCTGTTGGAAGGCGAGATGATGTGGAGCGAACGCTGCTATCTATGCCCGTAGTAGAAGTAGTGATAGAAACACCTTGCCTTTTTAACATGGAAACCTCACTCATGCTGGCCACACGAGCACTGGGCATGTCGAATGACTTCCCAGTCACACACACAACTGACCAGAGCGATATTTATACCTGGTACATGAAACATCATTTTGCTTTGCGGGTGTGTACGAGTGACTTGGACGACGTGTTTTACTGCAAATTTTGCACGAGTGACCTGGAATGCGTGTTTTACTGCAACGTAACCGTGCACTGATGTAGTCTCTGCTGTTGATATGAGTACACCAAAACCCCTCGTGGTGAAAGAGTCCACAGCTCCCTTCTAGAATGGCACCCGTCTTCGGTAACAAAACTGCTTTGAATTTATTAGTGTGGGAACTGTTGTATTTATGTAGGTTGAATCGTTGAATCAACCTCATTACGGCCACACTTCCGTTTCGGAGACAACTTACTTGGATTTAGAGTTAGATAGCACTATTCCGCAGCCAGCAGGGTGTGTTCTCGTATGCCGATACGAATCGTTCCGTTCCTGATGCTCGGGAGTTTCGCTCGAAAGAAGGAAGTGCTCTTTCCGACGTACCTCGACGTACTAGTAGTTCGCTCACAACAGAAATCGTCCCTTTTTCACTCGTGAAACTCAAATCACTCAAACTCAAACGCACGAGGGAGTTGTGGATGATACCGGTTACCCTGTCCCCGCCCCGCCTGGTGGTAAATGTGGAACACCCCTCCCCCCTCCCTCCTGACAGCATATGTTGGAACACCTGACATTATATGCGGAACACCCCCCCCCCCCCCCCCCCCTCCCATCTAAGAGTATATGTTGGAACACCCCCCTCTTCCCGTGTCGCGGAAGGAGACTGTCCCGTAAAGCACTCGTGCCTTGCTTGCGTCTTCGTCCCGCGCGCCAAACTGGCCTCACTCATGTCGCCCTTGACCCGAGACTAGAGCGACGTTGTCGGGGCCCCGATCTAGTGCTATCGGTTTTCCTGCATATTAGGACCTCAGCCGCTTCCTGGGCTGGGCTTGACCACGAGCAAAAGACGGCTGGGGTCCGAAATGCGACGAAGTTGATTTGCCTCACTAGACCATGCGCATGCAGCGCTCCGCTCACGCACCGCAGCAGCACAACATACAGGTCCTCACTGGCTAATCTCCCAAGCAGACTCTCGTCACCCGCACAACCTCGCCACACCCAAAAGTGTACGTTGAAACCCCTCGCTCCGTCTCGAAAGGGATGCGTGGTCACTGGTCAGGCAAGCATCAAATGAGTACGCCTTCCCCCCCCCCCGCCGCCCCCCCTCCCCCACCTGATGTTATGATATTTACCGTGTTGACGACCTGTGTTGACCCATCACTTAAAACGGTGTACCGCTCTTATCTGGAAGTTGTACACGTAGACCTTCTGGTTGTTGATTATGGTACAGACGGTCCTTGCATGGCCGGACAGAGTTATTCGTTGGAACATCGGGGCAGAGTGGCCCAGTCTTGGTTCTCGGACCATTACGCGAGACACTCTTAACCCCTCTAGAACCGCAGTCTCGTTTTGGGGACAAACCACTCAAATTTCAAGTAGTTTGTCCCCAAAACGGGAGCCGCGGTTGTAAAGGGTTGGCGCGGACCGGGCAAGAAATGTGTTGGGAAGACTCTCGGTTCGGCTCTCGACTCGAAGCGAGATGCTTTCGATAGGGATCGGTTGGCTTGAGGGCGACTTTTTGTTTTGTATTTCTTTCGTCACGACTTCTCCCCCAAATTGTGAGAACCCGCTCTTGTCCGGAAATAGGAGAATCGTTTGTATACTAATTTTGTATACGAATGGTCCTTGTATTGCCGGACAAAATGGTGTTGGAGAGCGGCCTCCGATGTTCAACATAGTTTTGAGGCAACTTGGCCATGTTTCCGTCTTCGACCTCTGCTGTTGTTCGTGTACACCGCAGAAGGAAAATGATTGCTTGAGCGCGTGTCACAAATGGTCATGCACACCCTTCGTACACAAGTACGTGTATGAGCATGGTGTTATTCTTGTCCATACTGATGCCGCCCGCCCTCCCTGCCCCCCTCTGGCTGCGTGAAGAGTGGTCTTTTTTTTCACGTAACCCCTAAATGCAGTGCAGCGCGGCACGCAACGATCCGAAGCGAAACGAAACGCCTCGGGAACCACCCCCACAAGAACCCCCTCCCGATTAATGAAAGCACACACGCACAGTAAACAGGACGAGGCACACACAACCAAACACACGCGTCCACCGTACACCTACCGCAGAGCGCGGTGACGGTGGTCCCATGTGAGATTGTTGGGTGGGGGGAGGGGCGGCAGAGCGGCGATGACGTTTGTGGATGGTGTCAATGACAATGTGATCGATATCGCCGACGAGCAGGGTATATACCATGGTCGGTGTCAATTGTATAGCCGCCACTGCCTCTGAGATGCCCACCATGGCTAGCTGTCGCCATTGATGACATGGTCATACGCCGCCCTGCGCCCCGACAGCCTCCCGTAAGAAGCTCTATGACCGCGCTCTGCGATGTGCTGTGGCTGCGTGTGTTTTGTGTGTGCGTGTTTCAATCGTGACGGGGTTTCTTGTGGGAGTGGTTGTCTCACGAGCTTATTTTCTTACGGGCGTTTCACACCATGTTCAGGCGTTCTTGTGTTGGTCTACGGTTTCCAAGTCCAGCAATGACCGCGTGTTATCGGTCTAATTAGGTTGCAGTCCACCGTCGAAGGTGCATGTAAATTCTCACTGCGAGTGACAGAATAGTCTGCTAAATGCCTTGGAGAGTGTATTCAGCCGTTCCAGCTGCGCAACCCGCCGAGTGCAGGCGCCCCTGCCTCGTCTTGCTTCGTTGTAGTTGGAACCCGAAAACATTGTCTGGAGAATATAGAGGAACGAGGCCCGCGGGGGGGGGGGGGGGGGGGCGCTGCTGTATTGTCTTTTGGTTATCTCCTGGTAGCTTCCAGCAATGACCATCATTTATTGTTTTAGTGCCAACCACCGAAACAATCGCTGCTGATGCACTTCTTGTTTTTGAGCGGCATGACTCCAATCGAGACAGTACTCGACGCTGGCGGGCCGAGTGATGTTGGTCGTTTCCCCGCTGTTTTCTAATACCTAAAAGCAGTGCGATGAGTAGTGTTGAAGCAACTTTGGGTGCTTGTTGAGTGGGCTCCCCAACAAAGATTGTGCGTGGTATTTATCAGGAGGCTCTGAAGAATGGCTACGATGTCTTGCGGCCGAAACGAAGCCGTAGCGCACGCCCCCTCGCCCCCTTCAAAGTTCTTTTTATTTTTTGCATGTTTTCTCCTTAACGATATTCAGAAAGCGATAAAACTGACCTAAAGAGGATCGTGGGTTGCCAGGATAAACGTCGGCACCAATTAGCGCTGCTGCTGCAGTACTGTCTTACCGATCGCTCACGTCAGACCATGAGTCCTATTAGCCGATATTAGCTTATAAACCCCCCTCTTCCCCATTCCTTCTCTGATCGTTTGTCCCAAATCCATGTCCCGCCTCCGCTGCTGAAACCCTCTCTCCCCCCGACATGCTCCGTCCCGGCATTGTAGGGGTGCGAGGGTCTACGACTCCGGCCATGCATGAGATCGAGTGCATCTCTCCTATCGAGTACACCCCCTCCCCATTCTCTAATCCTCCCCCCCCCCCCCCCCACCCTGCTTCCAACCGCGATCGGAACCCTCTTGTCTCTCTCTCTCTCTCTCTCTCTCTCGCTCTCTCTCTCTCTCGCTCTCTCTTTCCCAGGACGGCATCGACTACGCCGCGACTACGATCCAGTCGAACTACGAGCGTATCCCGTTCCTTTTCACCGTGAAGGACCTCGTCGCCAAGGCGTCCACGGGAGGCAACCAGGTGAAGCCCGGGTTCCAGATGGGCGGCGGCTTCCGCACGCCATCCTACCGCACGGGTCTCTTCCTTGACCCCAAGGGCCGCGGTGGGTCGACGGGTTACGACATGGCCGTGGCGCTGCCCGGACTCCAGTCTGGCGTGGAGGGAGACAAAGAGATGTTCAAGGAGAACAACAAAGTGTTCGACGTGACCGACGGAAACATCGAGTTCGAGGTTAACCAGGTGGACAAGGAGGCCGGGGAGATCGGAGGTGAGATGAGAGGGGTTGGGGGATGGGGGACGGATGGATGTCTGGGAAGGCGTGTGGGGTCGGTAGTGGTGGTGGCGAAGGTTTTTTTTCTTGTTTTTTTTTGTTTGTTTTTCGAGTTTTTCTGGTGTTGGGTTTTTATGAGCGAAGCGTAACAACTTACGCTGCTGACGTGAGTGTACCGTAGTAGATCTGTTTTGTTTTTATTCTCAAGCGAATGCGATGACTTTTGTTGTTCCGCCGCGCCAAAAGAGAGGGACGGCTTTCGAGATCGCTGAGGGAACCGGGTAGGTGTCAAAAGTCTACTATAATAGGTGGAAGTATTCGACCTACCTCGGTAACATCTCCAAATTTATTTTTTCAAGACTACCAGTATTGCCTTTTTCGCTCCAGCGAAAGCTCCAAACCCACACTCGTTGACGAAAGCAAAAAATTCCGCTGTGCGAGTTCCCACCGAATAGCGTAATTACATTGATTCGTTGGGGATACGCGAAAGACGAAGGATGGTTGGAGCTGTGTGCGGGGGCTGTAAGCGGGAATACTTGGAATACCAAAATGTGGCGTGTTTTGCGTCTTTTTTGTCTGAAGGGGCCACGGCTTGTGGTGCAATCATCAGTTAAATGACTTTACAAGAGTGATGTGGCGTGTTGGTTGTCTTTTCCGAAGGCTCTCGGGGTATGACCAGAAAATTATACTTTGTGAGACGGTGTTGAAGGACCTTCGTCACGCGACCGCTCGACAAGGAGGACTCTCAAGTGTCATCATGTTTTCTTTTCTTTTTTTCACAGATATCTGTGTTCTTGTACTGATTGTTTTTTTTGTAGGAAAATGGTTTCAGTGTTGCGTGCAGTAGAGGAGTAAGAAACCTCGCGAAACGAAAATCGCGTCAAAGCTATTCTGTGTGCCACCTGCGCAAGAATGAGATCGGGCTTGACATCTTCTGACCACCTTTTAATAATTGTACATACACACGCTGTTCTGTTTTTTTCAGGTGTGTTCGTGTCGAAGCAGAAGGGCGACACCGACATGGGCTCCAAGGTGCCCAAGGACATCCTCGTTAAGGGTGAGAGCACATGACCGTGTTTGATTAAATTGGGATGATTTTTTAGCTGTGGTTGTATTTCGGGAACGTTTTTTTTATTGTTTCAGCCATGAGAGGCATGCCCACAGAATTGGTGGAAACCCCTTCCGCTTTTTCCCTGGGGGCTAGTTTTTTTTCTTGTTCTACAGTTGGTTTTGACGTAGAACCGTATCGGCTTGATTGACACCTGTCGGGTGTGTGGGTGAGAGTCCGATCGGTGCATGCGTGAAGCGTGTTGCGGTATATACATTGCAGGAGCCTCCAGGAAGATTTGATCGAGTGTGTGCATCTATTAATAGTTGGTGCATGAAGCGCATCGACTCGAAGCCGGGCGCTGTAGTGAACGAATGTCAAAGGTTGTTCTCGATGCTATTTTTTTTCCCCGCTTAAATGGGGGGGGGGGGGGTCGGGGTGTCTCCCTCAGATCCTTGCTTTATCGCCTTGTCGCGGCCCGTCTATTGTCTGGTTATCCCTTGAAGGATGACGCCCTTCGAGTATTTCTGTCGAAGGATTGGCCCAACCATTTTATCGTCGCCAACAAAAACCTGACCTCCTCACACCACCGCCCCTGTTTGCTTCTTTTGCGTGTCTTCGTTTTTTTTATCAGGTATCTTCTATGCTCGCATCCAGTAGAGCAGTTTTATCGTTGACCGTTTTTTTTGTGGGGGGGGGGGGGGGGAAGAGCCGCACCGGGACTTCAACGCGGCTTTATTAGGCACTAGAGGAGGAGGCGCGAGCCTTTGGCAACAACGCGCAGAGGAAGAGGACGGGTTTGGGTTGTGGATCCCTGGTGCACGCGCCCTTTTTTTACGTCGGGGGATGTGTGGGCAAAAAAAAAAGCTAGTATAGCGCCTGAATCATAATACGACAGCAAAGGGGGAATAAAATCGACAGGATTATGTGTACGTGACTTGGACGTAGTGCTTGTCTTGTCCTGCCTGTCTTTTGCGCTTGCTGCTGCTGCGCCTGTGCTACTGGTGCTTCGCGCGCTCACGGCGGGTGGCCGTGGCTGGCCTGCGTTTGCGCTTGTGTACTGCATGCACTCACCGCACATGCGCGCCTCGAGCTATCAAAGGCGTCGGCCTGAATTTTACAACCCCCCACCCTTCAACAAAAACAAGAAAACCAACCGCACCACACCTGTACCTATTAAAAATTACCAGTACCGGCTGTCAAAACGTTTTTGCGCTTTATTGCTTTTGGCGTGATTGTTTGGCGATCGGGACTTTTATCGATCACACTGAACTGCTGTTTCAGGTCCGGGTAAGTTGCTGGTGCTGGCCTCCTTCTTCCCCTTAGCACGGTATCGCTCCGGCTCTTGCTTTCCGACCGCGCGTGTCGGGAGCGACGCCGGTGGTGCTTGGGGTCGGGGGAGAGCGCGCCGAAAGCGAGCGATGGTGGGGTGCGGGGGTGCGCGCGCAGTCCTCGTATTGGCGTTGGTTGCCCTCGTGGGGGGGGGCGTTTTTGGTGTCCTGAAAACCTCAAAAGTTTTGCGTTACCGCCGTGGTGCGATGGGGAGGAGAGGAATGAGTGGGCGCTTCGGGTGCTTGTGAGGTCGTGTAGAGGTTTTCTCCTGATGGGTGATCGTCTTATCGCTGCGTGGTGCCGCGCATTCCGATAGGTCTTCTGCGGGTGCGTGTCTGTCTGTGCAGTGCGTGCGTGCGTGTTTTCCCTTTTGCCTTTTTATTCTTGGCATGCTTTTTGTAACTTTCGGGGAGGGGGTAGCAAAAACCCAATCCATCTTTTTGATCTTTTTGTCGATCTGGACGATCTGGGCAGCTTTGCGTGAGAAACCATATCATGCACAGTTGACAGGTGAAGCCCCAGCCGCGGTTCATTATTATCCTGCCGTCCCGGTGGGGGGACTCCACACGCTTGTTTGTTTTACACTTGATTGCCGTCAATAACGAACACAGCAGCACAAACACAAAGCTGAATTGATTCAAAAGAAAAGGTACACGTCCCACTTTTTTCTCGTCAATGAACGATCGTCGAGCGTCAATCATTGGAGACGTCGCTTTTTGTCAAAAGGCGTATGAATGGTTTGACTTATTCTTTCGGCACGTGTCTCGCGGGCATCGCCCGTTTTCCCTCGTGCCCATGGCCATAAAGAAAGCCAAAATAAAAGATGGAACGCCACACACCCCCAAAAAGGGCGAAATCGTGCTATATACCTGGTGTGACAATGGGAATGCCGCCGATAATCCGAATTTTTATTTGGCAGCATCATCTATATAACCGACAACCGAGAGACCCCCACAGAACAAGTGCGAAATGGCGCTCTTGATTTTATGTGACTTGCCTCCGGAACTATGATTATTTACTTGGCAACATACCCAAGTAATTGCTCCCATCTTCCCAACAACCACCTTGCTTTGAAACGTTTTTGACTTGTCTGAGAGGTGGTCCCTGCGGTCAGATCATGAAAGTGACTTCTTCTGTTATTGCATACGTATCGCACCTCACGCCGTTCTCTTTTCGCTTAACGCAAAACAGTGTATACCAGTGAAGAGGGCGTTGAGGCCGATGCCGAGGAAAGACTGACCTACGTACGTACAGGAATAATACCGTTTTTTATGTAAAATTACCGGGTGTGAGGTCTGTAGCGCAGGACTCGTAGTCGGCCGTTCACGCCCGCCTCGCTGCCATCAAAAGCAAGAAAGCCCCCGCCTCGAACGCGGTTCTCGGCAGGATGCGGCTCACCCTTCATGCGACTCGCCCAACCTCACACACCATGTTTCGCCCTCGGTGCTATTGATGGCAATGTCTGCCTGATCGGTGAAAACCCGACGTGCTCCGTCACGGCACTGTATGTGGGGGTGCGAGGGTCTATGGTCGTACGACTGCGCCCGAGCATGATGACATGAGTCCCCCTACCCCATACATGGTACGGCGGGTATTATTGTACCTGTTACGCAGATAGATGGACAAAACTGACGATCTCCCCTCCTTCCCCCCGAACCCCCCCCCCCCCACGGTGGTACCGGGCGAACGAGTCAGCTGACCCCCCCCGCCCCCGCTCCTTCCCGCTAAACGGAATACTATTAATAGGACACAGGTTTACATCTCAAAGGGGGGAGCAAGAGAGCTTTACGTGGCAGCGTAGTTTTTCAGGTTTCGTTCGTAGCATGGGCCATGCTGAGTAGATACCACTACTCTGTTTCGGAAATATAAGGACCGTTTTCATATTATAATCGAATGGAAACGATCTTTTATGTTCCGTGACGAGAGTGGTAGATACTCTGTAGGGGTCGAGCCATTTCGCCGTATGTGTGTCTATCACTTGCAGAGTGACACAGCGCGGGTGACGCGGACGCAAGTACTGCTCGAACCGAGTCATTCTCGAAGAGTTACGAGTACGCGAACGGATGAAGAACCAGACATTTTCCGAATAACACCTCTACCCTTTTAACCCCTTTAGAACTCCAGTCCCGTTTTGGGGACACACCAGTCAAATTCCAAGTAGTTTGTCCCAACTTGTCCCCAAAATGGGACTGCGGTTCTGAAAGGGTTAAGAGTAACAGGTATGCCTGGTACCAGACATCACAGGAACGCCTAGTAAGCTATCTGGTGTCTTGTATGTGCTACGCATCGGTCTGGCCTCGGATTGGCATCCATCTCGGGGGGGCATATGATGTATGTGTTGGTATGGTACTGAGTTTCAGAGAGGCGATTTCCTCCACAGCTGAACCGTGGGGGCGTACACAACGCCTGCGGCGGCTTAATCGGGAAGATCCCGTCGAGATCTTCCCATGGACGAACGCGCCGCTCATCGTTCGCAATCTCCCCACAATCTTGCTTGTCGAGAAAATCAGCTCTGAAATTTGTACCATGGGGTGTGTCATCTCATCACCCGTGTGATAAGGTGGTGATGGCCGGGTGAAAACAACAGCTTCGTATACGTATACGCTAATAAGAGTTCATCATCTACATGCAAAGCTGGGTGAAGACAACTACGGTACTTCCTCCCCCCCTAAAGAGTTCATCTGCAATTACTGCAAACGTCGGGCGGATAGATCAACAGATAGATCAGATAGATCATCTACAGATTCTAACCTGCCGCTAGGATATATTGTGCAGGATCTGAATAGTACAAATCCAGCCCAGGAGACACGTCATAGATCATGTAGATTATGAGGCTCCCACCAAAAAACATGAGCTATTAGTAGATCATATAGTCATACAGATCACCCCGGTGGTTCAAGTGGTTAACCTCGAATTCTACATGTTGTTTGAGTCCTGGGTTCGAGCCCCAGGTGGGTCGGACATTTGACTTTATTTGCAAAAATAAAAATTAAAAAAGGATTCAATTGTTGAGAGCGCCTTGCAGCGTGGGTAGGCACAATTCGATGCGAGTCGACGAGGGAAGAAAAGGCTGAAATCTTCTCGCGATAAAAATGAAGGCACGTACCGTAGCGGGAAGGGAGCGGGAAGAGCCTGCTATGTGACCCCAGATCTGAGTTACGAGTTGGAAGGAGAGAGAGAAAAAGATGTGCGAAGACAATAAATGGGATGAGCAAAAAAAAAAAAAAAAAAAAAGAAGGAATGTATCTGCTCTGAAATATGTAGACAATCAAGTAGGAATGTCCATGGTGTGGACTGCTGGTTCTACCAAGACTTTATCTACCAAGAATTGCGCGCGCGTGGGTGTCTACGTAGCGATTAACAGTAGTGTGTGCAGAACTTGAAGCGTACTTCGTCTACCAAGAATTGCGCGCGCGTGGGTGTCTACGTAGCGATTAACAGTAGTGTGTGCAGACCTTGAAGCGTTCATTCGGTGAGTAGGAAGGTAGGCGGTCCAGCACAACGCCCACGATTGGGTGCGCGGCGGGGGAAGGTAGAGGTTCGACACAAGACCGTTAAGCCGAGCCAAAACGAAAAACAAAACGAAAACAACAACAACAACAACACCACCTCGTAGTGGGTTGTTATATGTTTTCTTCACACCGAGAACAATCGCCTGGATGACAAGTATCCAAAAAGTATTTTTTTTGTTCGAACATTTACACCTTGTGATGACGGTTTATCGACCTCACCACCAACCGAAACAACCCGCGGCACCCCCAACACTTTCCCCAAAACACCAGCCCAAACCTGTGCTCAAAATACGTTTATTTTCTGGATTCTTGCAACAAATAATGACAAAACTAACAGTAAAGAACACCGCCATTATTTTCGCCGAAAAAGCTCATTCACGTCTTTCTCCTCCCCCCAAAAAAACAAAAATATCGTACCCCCCAGATGCTAGTCTCGACGCCGATAACGGCACCTAACTCTTCAAGCCACCAAACTACCACTTCCTGGTGGCCTCCGTTTGTCCCACCCCTCCTTCATTACGTGGAACTCCTCCTCGGCCTCCTCCAACGCCTTTGCTTGTTTTAGCCCTGCCCCCCCCCTCCCCCGCCCCGCTCCCCCCAGAGCTTGTTTGATGCGCGCCTTTCCCGGGATTCCAGCCATCCATGACCGTCTGGCGCACTTTTTTTATCCCGAGCACTCTCGCGTTGAGCTGGCCGAACTCATCCCGGCATCTGTGGATGCATGTATACAATAAGTAGTACAGGACCACGTGTTGATAATCAGAAACAGGAAATACTAGGAAATACCTGACAGGCCGGGTTTCGTTATTTGGGAGCCGCTCTCGCCGGGAACGCAATCCCCGTAGAACCTTCGCTCGTACCAGACTACAAAAGGGTTCTTACACTAGGTTGGGCGTTCGCGAAGAATGCCGTTGAAGCCAATTTGGTTGAGGGTTTTGCGTGGTCTTGTTTTCCTACATCAAAATGAACAAAACCCATGGGACCTTCGTAAGAGTTAACCCAACGCAAGAACAGAATAGGTTAGACGTGGCCTTTCGGCCACCCAAAGTTTGCTATCAATAGTTATGATGCTTGGGTTCGGGTTAACTCTTATCGGGAAGGCTTCATGCGTTGGGGTCATTCTTATGTACGATAGGAAACAGACCACAAAGAAACCGAAACAAATTGGCTCCAAGAAAATTCTTCGTAAACCCCCCACGTCTTTCATTCGTGGCCAAGAGTGATAGTGCGTGAGTTTGGGCCGTTTTCATTAGAGAGCCGATAGTGCATTTGACTATTACGGGGGACCATAGTTAATAGGACCCAATATGGTTATTACGGGGGGCCATAGTTAACAGGACCAAATATTGTTAGTAAAAATGGTTAAAAATATAAGTTTTTATGTGTACCATAGGTCCTGTTAACTATGGCCCCCCGTAATAGTAAAAATAGCAAAATATATAGGTTTTTGTGTTTGCCGTAGGTCCTATTTACGATGGTCCCCCGTAATATATAGAGTGGTGACTCGGCATGACGAAGTCACTAACTACAGTAGCCATAGTTAACAGGACCAAAATATTGTTAGTAAAAATGGTTAAACATATAGGTTTTTATGTATACCATAGGTCCTGTTAACTATGGTCCCCCGTAATAACTACAGTAGCCATTGGTTGGACAAACAGTTACTCGTTTCCCGGAAGTACCGACCATGCAACTCATTGGGTTTCCTTACTTGTAGGAAGCATCACCCAGTAGATACTGTAGTAGTCGGACAAACAGTTGGTCGTTTCCCGGAGGTACCGACTATGTATCCAACTTATTGGGTTTCCTCACTTGCAGAAAGTATTGTTGTATGCGGGATACATTTTTTTTGTTATTGGGCGGGGCCCCCTCGGCCGGGTAGGGCTGACTCGGTCGATAAATCTGCTGGCTATCAGCTGCCGACTAGTTTTTCGTCGTGAAAAATCCTGCAAGTTTCACAGGCCCAGCATTGACAGTAAAAACGTATACCGTACGTGGTATTGCTTTTACTGTCATAGCCCCTAGAGGCTATTGGTAAAATGTTACAAAGGTGCCGGTATAGGTTTAGACAGCTCGTTCGCTTACAGTGCGTATTATCCGCATGTATGTACCTGGTGAGGAGCTCTTGCGCGAAAACTTCAGGGTTTTGTTCCACGTCGTCGTCAAGCCTCCTGCTCGGTCAGCCGCGAAAATGTAGTGACGGAGGCAGACGGGCGGAGCGGAGCGTAAGAGGGGGTATACTCGATAGGAGAGACGCACTCGATCTCATTGCATGGCCGTAGTCGTATGAACATAGAGGGGGGGGGGGGGGGTAGGGGGGCAGTAGGCGGGGCGGGATGAACGTGGAACACACCACCCTACGCCCCAGACACACACAACGCCATGCCGTGTTGGCTCAGGCTGCTGCAAGCCAGCATGACCTTTCGCCCTCTGCATATGTAACGTACGTAGTAGTCTGTAGTCTATATATTCGTGTTTTTATTATCGTACGCATGTTGTGTATGATATGTATGTATGCATGTCACGCTTGTCGTCCGAGGAGGTGCAGCACAAGCTTTGATGTTGATCACTCATGAACAGCTACATAAACAACAAGAAACCCCAGGGTAGGAAGCCTACAGCTCTGTGTTGGGTGTTCTTACCGACGTTGGTGTCCGGCGAAAGCCCAAAAGCACCATTCATTGTGCCCAAGGCGGGGTTCACAGCACCGCCAGCAACAGCGGCATCGTCGGCAGTGTTACTACCGTGCTGGTGTGGGAGCCAGAGGAAAAACTGATAAAAAGGTACCTGTACATTCAACCCTATCACTAGTGTACAGTGTACAGGTGGTCTCATAGAAGCCACTGGTTGTAGAGTTACTATTAATACTGCATATACCTGTACACAGGAACCCCTACTTGGCTTGGCTACGCTTGCCTTGGCCTGGCCGCTGCCTTGAGGTTGTACACACATATATCTGCAACAGAAGTCTCTCGATACGCACACGGGGGTACCCACGAAAAACCGACGCCACCAAAGGGCGAACGGAGAGCGCGGGCGCGCCGGGGGCGGGGGGGGGGGGGGGCACTCACTCCAACGCCTCCCGCGGCACTTGCAGATGACACGTAGGGGATCGCTTCTCCACCTCCTTTAGGTTGACGATGTACTCATTCCTAAATACATCATGGCGGAGTGAACGAGGTAAACAACAATCATACCGCGGGAACATAGTAATCAGGACCAAAATATGCTTAGTAAAAACACCTTAATATATAGGTTTTCGAGGACATGGTGGGTCATGAATACTTTGCTTTTCTGCCGTAATAGTACGAAGTATTCACAGCTCGGACAGATCATGATCTACCAGTCTACAGATAGATCATCTATTGTACTTCCTCACCTTCCGTTGTGAGTTGTGAGAGGTTTGCGAAAGACCTGCATAGTACAGACCCAACCCAGGAAACCTGCGCTGGATCACGCGGATTGTACGGGTCCCGCCCGGCAACATGAGCTACAGCAGCAGATCATACAGGGTCGGGAATAGATCTTACTTGAAATATCTAGATTGAGTGGGAACGATCTCTATGATCTGTATGATCTGTAGATGATCTGACCGAGATGTGGAAGTATTGCGTTACTCCGAAAAAAAAGGCCACTCTAGGCGGAAATACAAGGACCGCTTCGTTCATCTTAAATTCTAAACGGTCCTTATATTTCCGTCCAGGATGGTAAGCTGTACGATAGGAGACCGTTTTTTTTGGGCGGGCCAAGGGCCTCTTTCGTCCTCACGATACGAGTTTCAATGTAGGCAAGGCGGTCGGTCAACGGACGAAAAAACAGCCGCAGTAGTCGCTAAAAAAGACGCATTTGCTCCCCCCCCCCCCCCCCGCCGTTACCTGTACACGTTAGGGCCATCACGAGGAGGCGGGTATCAATGTGGTCCGGAGCGGACGGGACGGGAGAAACCCGCGGGCATGGGCGATGGGAGAAGGAAGAGGAGGAATTATGCGAAAAATCAAATGAAAATTGAAGACGCCCCTCGGAAAAAAGGAGAAAGCAATCAGGAGAGAACAAGCGGCATGAGCACGCGGCGCGTCCGGCGTGGCGGAAGGGCGCAGCTTCACAGGTAATGTGCGATTGATCCATAGCGTTGTCGGTGAACAACGAGGACCGGGGCGACATCTGGGCCTGGGCCGTCTAACCCTAGTATTGACAGCACTATGTTACAACATGTTGTGTGTGTGTTCTTGCGCGTTAAACGCGCTCTTTCTGCCCGTCGAGGTCCAGCACACCCGGTGCCCGAGCTGACTCCTCCGTACGGAACAGCAAACAGCAGCAGGGCAGCTTGTGTTTGTCGGGGAGACTTCTCCGCGCATGCTCTCTGTATGAAAATACGTCGAGCCGAGCCGCTCTACGAGTTACATGTCCATGCTTATAAAATACCAGGGCTTTTCGCGGGTCACGTGGTGTTCAGGGCTTTTCGCGGGTCATGAGCCGACCCGCGGGTCGGGTCACGTGGTGTTCAAAATGTCACGGGTCGGGTCGGGTCGGGTCAGGAAGTTTTCAAAATCTCACGGGTCGGGTCGGGTCGTGTCAAGAGGTTTTCAAATCTCGTGGGTCGGGTCAGGTCGGGTCAAGAGCTTTTCAAATCTCACGGGTCGGGTCGGGTCAAGAGGTGATGAAAAGCTCACGGGTCGGGTCAGGTCATGACACGCGAAAAGCGGGTCACTCGCGGGTCAGGCCAGCATGACCCGCGAGTTGTTTCTACTGACCCGCGGCTCGGACCCGCGCATTCGGCTTGCGGATCCGACACTTGAATCACCTCCCGCTCTCTTACCCAAAGGCCTCTCTCGTACCACTGTTCAATAACACTCCTCTGGTATCATATTCGAACAATAAAACACAGCCAAATTCATATACGCATGTCCGCATGTATTCACATCCACTACTGCCAGGTCATATATCGCTGCGGGGCACTAAAATGAACATTAAATTGCTTTTGAAGAGCCGACCCACGGGCCAGATCCGCGGGTCGAACCTTCGGGTCAAGATAAAAGGTTTCGCGGTTCAAGGTGACCCGACCCGCATGAAACCCGAGTCTCACGGGTCAATCAGAAGGTGGCGGGTCGGGTCGGGTCGGGTCAGGAGGTCTTGAAATCTCGCGGGTCGGGTCGGGTCAGGAGATTTTCAAATCTCACGGGTCGGGTCGGGTCGGGTCCAGAGGCTTTCATAATGTCGCGGGTCGGTTTGGGTCAAGTCAACATACCTCAAAATTTTCGCGGGTCGGGTCGGGTCAGCTGACCCGACCCGACCCGACCCGTGAGGTTTGACCTGACCCGTGAAAATCCCTGATATTGAAAAGCCCTGATAAATATCAGGGCTTTTCGCGGGTTAGGGCAAACCTCACGGGTCGGGTCGGGTCGGGTCAGCACCCGACCCGACCAGACCCGCGAGATTTCAAAACCTCCTGACCCGACCCGACCCGACCCGACCCGACCCGCCACCTTCCGATTGACCCGTGAAACACGGGTTTCATGCGAGTCGGGTCACCTTGGCCCGCCAGACCATTTTTCTTGACTCGAAGGTTCGACCCGCGGATCTGGCCCGTGGGTCGGCTCCTCAAGAACAATTTAATGCTCATTTTAATGCCCCGCAGCGATATATGACCTGTCTGTAGGGCTGTAGTGGGTAATAATGGTTGCGGGCATGCGTATATGAATTTGGCGGTGTTTTAAGGTTTTAATTTGATACCAAAGGAGTATTGTTGAGTATTGGTATGAGAGAAGCCTATATGGGTAAGAGGGCCGGAACTGATTCAAGTGTCGGATCCGCGAGCCGAATGCGCGGGTCCGACCCGCGGGTCAGTCCAAAAAACTCGCGGGTCATGCTG
Organism: Nereocystis luetkeana; assembly: GCA_031213475.1. Lineage (NCBI taxonomy): Eukaryota > Phaeophyceae > Laminariales > Laminariaceae > Nereocystis > Nereocystis luetkeana. The sequence goes on along the minus strand of JARUPZ010000035.1, from coordinate 1,730,791 downwards.
GGCCGACCCACGAGTGACCCGCTTCTCGCGGGCCATGGCCTGACCCGATCCGTGAGCTTTTCATCACCTCTTGACCCGACCCGACCCGACCCGACCCATGAGATTTGAAAAACTCTTGACCCGACCTGACCCGACCCACGATATTTGAAAGCCTCTTGACCCGACCCGACCCGACCCGTGAGATTTTGAAAAATTCCTGACCCGACCCGACCCGACCCGTGACATTTTGAACACCACATGACCCGCGAAAAGTCCTGGCATATACATACCTGGTGTGATATGCCATGCCGTGGCCGCAGCGCGAAGTCTTCGTTGGCCAGGGGCGAGACATACACACACACGCCCCCGGCACGGCGATGCACGTGAATTATTGATCAAGTATTGACGACCAATCTGCAGACTACCGGTAATAGCACTCAGATTTCCATGAGGTTTTGTTGACCTGTCTGTGTCCACAAGTTGTTATTTCGTCCATGGCAATCGTCACCAGGCGCAATATGTTGTGAATCAGGGACAGAAGCAGCACGAGCGAGATATAGAGCAGAGGCACAGAAATGTCGACACGGCATGCTTGCGGTGATGATGATGATGATGGTGATGGTGATGGTGAGGCTGCTGTGATCGGTTGCAACTCTAAAACTTTGCATCTTTCTAGGGATGCGATACAGCAGTAATAGCAGTAGAACGTACATACCTGGTAGAGCAGTGCTGCTGCTGATGCACGAACGAGTAGTTCCGCAGGGTACGAAACAATTGAGTCAGTTGCTTCAAAAGTGCCACTTACTTGCTCGAAAAGGGTACAATCACCCTCAACGTTGACTCTGCCAACTATCGACGGACCCACTCGACGAACCAGGAACTTCGCCTACACGTTGCCTGGTACGTACTACCTGGTCTACTCGTACAAAATAGATGCAACCTTGATACGTATGGTGGTGGTTTCCTATCGCACTTGGTATTAATATGGGATCCAACGACCAAACACAACAACAATCAATCGCGATGATACTCCTGTTATATGCACACAGCAGCAGTGTCTCACACTTTGGAGAAGAACGGCTCGGCTGTGGAGTCCTCAAAGTTCTCGATCATGTTCTCCATATCATTGAGGTCCATCACCACGCTTTCTAGACTTGCTAACAATGCCTTCGTGCCTACAGGGTCTGCCTTTGGGGTAGCCATCGGGAGCAAGTGCTACCTCAAAGCCGGACAGCTTGGGTCGGGTTTGAAGAAATCAACAACCTATGCGAATGATAGTTTTCACAAATATTGATAGGCATACAGAAAGCGGGGCCAGTATGCAGTTCAAAAATGGCAAGCGCGCGCACTCCCACTCGTGTTGGCGTCTGGACGGAGTCTGGAGTCACACTGCGCTCCCCGAGGCTACCACACTGCAGCAAAGGACTACCATGGCGACGGTCTCGCTGAAGCTGGAACCCAGCCATTTCTTCGAATACTTCGTGAACCTCCTCCAGCACTCGCTGCGCAAGAAGAACAAGCAAGCCCTTGCTATTGTCCAGAACGTCTCCGCGTACTATTAATACTGCTGTACACCTGCCTCAATATCATTAAGAGGAGCTGCTACATACTCGCAAGATATCCGCAAGAAGACGTGCGAGTCCTACAAGAACTTTGTCGTCCCGGCCTTCCTGATGTGGATGGATGACCACGACCACAATCTCCCCAGTTGGGTCTCGAAAGAGCTGATGGGACATCCCTCGCTGAACGGTGAGTACAGCATTTTTGTCAGTATTTTCTTCGGGAAAAGCCGAAAAACTCCGACCCCGAAATATGGTGTTTGCGAAGTTTACACACCTCGGACAGATCATGAGCTATATAACAGCTCATCTATCGTGTACCGGTATAGCTCAAGCTTTGAAAACATGTGCAGATGAGCTACCGCCTAGAGCTCAAGCCGGGGGAAACATGTGTAGCTCATGTAGCTCCTATAGCTCATGTCGGGGGCAGATGAGCTAGCTCATGTAGCTCCTATAGCTCACCTTGGGCAAATGTGTGTAGATGAGCTATCCTCTATAGCTCAAGCTTTGAAAACATGTGCAGATGAGCTATCGCCTTTTGCTCAAGCCGGGGGAAACATGTCTAGCTCATGTAGCTCATATAGCTCATCTCGGAGGCAGATGAGCTAGCTCATGTAGCTCCTATAGCTCACCTTGGGCAAATGTGTGTAGATGAGCTATTGTCTATAGCTCAAGCCTTCAAAACATGTGCAGATGAGCTACCGCCTACCAGGTACCGGGTATAGCTCAAGCCTTCGAAACATGTGCAGATGAGCTACCGCCTATAGCTCAAGCAATCAAAACATGTGCAGACGAGCTTCCGCCTATAGCTCACCCCCGGATAATGTAATCATAGCTCATGTACACAGCTCATTGTAGCTCTTTCTCGGCAACGTATGCATGTAAGATGAGTAGCCGAAAAAGCCCGCCCTTGGGGACAAGTGCGAATGTATATGAGTATGTGTATGTATAGGAATAGCATTAACATTTTCTACAAATCGGTTGGACAGCATACCATGCAGATAAGCTAGCTCATGATCTGTCCGAGGTTGAAGGTAAGTTTAAGTTTAGCGACTACCAGGTATCAGTATTACGAATTAATATTTATTAATGTTATTATTAGCATTTATTCGCCTACTTGACTCCTAAAAATACAATACATGACTATTAATAACAAGGCTACTACTAGTGGTACGCTGCAACGCCAGCGAAAAGTCAACCCGTCCAACCAACCCACCACAACAGCATCATCTCAATCCGTACACACCGTTCCTTAAGACGGCTTTCGTGGCTACAGCCCACCATACGGTGCAAGGAAGAAGAGACAGAGAGAGGCAGAAACAAAAAACCATCTACATCGCCAAAAAAAACGAGCAGAAAATAGACGAACGAGCAACCCTGTTTGTGGTATGCGGTAGCTTGATACGGGTCTGCGGATATTGGGGGTTTCATATGTTGTGGGGTTTCGTATTATGTATCGGGGCATTATTTAGTATGCCTCGTGGATGGAGGGGTGGAGCTGCTCCTCCGGGAGCAGTCACTGATGTTAATGATGCGGCCCAGGCTTTGATGCTAATGATACTGCCTGTCTATATGTGAGTGGTGCAGCCGGTGACAATCTTGGTGCGGCTTACCTCCTGTGTGTGGTTTATGTGGTGGGGTCTCTGACAGAACGGTATTGATCCACCTGGTGTGTGTTGTGTTTGGCTTATTGTAACTAGTATTTGATTTGCTCTTCCTCAACGATCATGGTGTAGACCACGCGTGTATCGTGTGCACGCGTCCGACAGCTGCTGTGATCAAACAAACCCCATCACAAAACACAGAAGATTCGCCGCTGCCCCCATTTATCCCCAAGGCATCTACACTACGTGAAGCTTGAGTTTTCCCTTTCGTACTCGTCGTCGCAGTCGTCGTCCTTCGCTTCGCCAGCAGAAAGGGCCTCCACCTCTGCCGTAGGGTTAGATAGCCTCCGAGGTACCGCCTGAAGCGCCTGCTCAGATGACAAGGGCGGGCACTTCAATAGGAATGTAGTCTTGGTTTCCGTTTGAACACGCACAGAATCAACGCTGCTTCTTGGGTTCTAGCTCCGAGCAATCTTGCTCGAATCGCACGCCATGATCGTACACGATAGATCTGGTCCCCGTTTTGCCCGGTAGAGAGGAGATAAGTGAGGGCGTCAGATACACGTATACTGCTGTACTGCTGTACCGGTATGTGATATGCTATCTGTAACGACAGCACGACCTGGCTAGGACACCACGCAGGAGACTCCACGAGCAGGACGAAACAATCCATATTATACCCGCTTCGTACGGCGGCGACATCAGTCGTGGTGATGGCATAAGTAGTGCGAACAAGATGCTGCTCATCAACAGAAGTGTGGGTGGGGAGGGGGGGCTTGTTCGCACTGACTGCTGCTGCTGCTGCTGTATTATTAATGTATAAAAAACAACACAACCAATGACTATTACGGAGGGCCAAAGTGAATAGGACCAAATATTGTTAGTAAAAATAGGTGAATATATAATTTTTTGTGTGCAATGTAGGTCCTATTTACTATGGTCCCCCGTAATAGCAACAAAAAGTACATAGCTTACGATCGTGAAAGCGCCCTCTCGAGATAATCGACCCTAGATTCAACTGCAGTAGTTGTGATAGGAGGGGTTTCAACCTTGGAACAGGAAACCGAAAGCTCGGGATTTGTTTCCGGACAAACGTAAAAAAAACGGCTTGTTTTTCCGGTTGGAACGTCAGCGGTATTTCGTCACCGGGGGAAAAAAACGGAACGGATACCACCCATTTATTTTCGGGGAGCATTTCATTTTGGTGCAGCAGTAGCTGCGGTCTCCCGAAGTAACCCCGTCAATCGTCTGTCCATTATTCATTCCATGCAACAGCACGCACTCCTGTAGGCTGTATTATACTTTCTTCGTCCGGACAGACACAATCGGTACATCACCTGCCCTCACTGGGCACGAAATGAAGGCTATCACAGCTCCCTCGTAGACGAACACGGCATCGACCCGATCAACATACGCTGGCAAAAGCCCTCTGACCTGTCCAAGATGGGGGTGTGCTGCATCTTGATCAGCCGCCGTCTTTCGCTGAACTTGTTCCAGAGAGCCTTGAGGTTGCTATCGTAGAGCTTCGGCGGTCCTGCGACAACAGTGATCGGTCGTCTGAGCTGCAGGCATATTTCTGCCTCGAAAATTCTATGGTGTGTGGTCGTAATCGGAAGACATGGGTGGCGTTTTTTAGCGTATTGCTCGATTTGCGTAGCCCTGTTGCGTGCTTGAGATAAGGGTCGTGGGTTGTTGCATGGTAAGATACTCCAACGAGAATTGAATGACTAACAAGTGGCGGTGGCATTGCTGCTGCTGTATCGGCTGGATGAACGAGCTGCGAATAGCGTGCTCAACTATAACAGGGCCTTTTCTGAAGAGGACAAGCCCAAGGGGCAGCTTGACCCACCTCGCCTGCGTTGTTGCAATTCTAGACTACGGTCAGCGAAACGTTCCGAAGTGTTCAGATTTGGCCTTGAATGCCTTGAAGAGGCCCAACCTTTTGGGATCCCCTCTATTGAGTGCCCACGAAACTGATACCGTCAAGTGACGTGCGGTCTTGTCAACCGCTGTGCGACGTCGCAGCAGACAGTACGAGTACTGCTGTATTGTGCTCGTCGTACTACGCTGCGTACTGCTTGAGTACTATGCTGCACCCAGATCCTTCGGTTGCACTCATATTCTTGTAGTTCGGACTCAAATTTTAAACTTACGAGTAGCGATCTGCTGAGCTCCTGCCCGAGCAGCGTATCTTAACGGCAATACGGACAGGTTTCGTTTTTTAGTCTTTGATTTGCTATTAAATACGTTGGGTCGATGCTCAGACAGCTATAAAATGATCAAATAACACAGCGACAGCTGAGGAAAGCTGAGTTGTCCTCGACACATGTCACGCATACGTTGCCCGCACGTATGTATGGGAGCATGTCAATCCACGGTTATTACGACGTTGTCGCGCACTCCGCGAAGGTAGTCTACGGTCTATTCCACAAGTAGTAACTTGTGGTCTCTAGAACGGATTCAGAAAAAGTGTCTGTCTGATCAGGGTCACCCAATGGTCACCTACGGACAAATTTCTTTCGAAATGGCTACACCCAGGCCGCACGCATCAGGTCGAAACCCTCACGGAGGCGATCGTCATGGTCCAAACCACACCTCCTCGCGCGCCCTGTGTGTGGAGTTGTAAAAGTTGACTTCCAGCCTCCCGATCAGGGTGAAGGGACGTGAGCTCGCTCAAGGCCAGCGGAAAATTTGTTTCTCAACTTTATTTTCAAGTGGAATAATATGGCGTTATGGAACTGTGCTACGAGCGATCAGCGGCACAGCAGTGGCAAAGGCTTTCCTTTGTTCTTCCCTCCTCCCCGCTTCGTTCCGTCCCTTCGACCCTCCCTCCCTCTCTCCCTCCCTCTCCCCATCCCTCCCTTGCTCTCTCCCTCCCTCCTTCCCCCCCTCGCTGTCTCCCTCCCACCCTCTCTCCTCCTTCTTTGCTGTCTTGTCCTCCCTGGTACGGGGTACCTGGTAGGTACTCTGACCTTTGAATCGAAAATGCGGTCCTAAAAGGGGTACGTAAAACTAATATACTCCAACTTTGAAACTTCCGTAATATCAAAATACGTCAGCTGTGAGTGCGACTGTGTGTGCGTACGTCCGGTGTTTTTCATATATCGAAAGCAGAAGAGACCAAGAACATACGATAGTGAGATCCACCAACAAACACGTACTTATATGTTTCAAGACCTGCTGCAACATCGATGATTACAACTTCCCGCAATCAGATTGAGCCGTCCGTAATTTTGTTTTTCGCCGTAGTAGTTGAGCCCGATCCATGGGTTCCTTACCCCCCCCCCTATTTTTCTACGAGCATAGTGAAAACCCCCGCACACGGCAACCGCACACAACCACAGCACACAGCACAGCACACTCCACACCAGCTACGGCTATGGCTGCTGGGAGCGAGCCCTCGTGGGATCGCTCGTGGCTCAGACACCAGAGGATATAGGCCGGTTTTTTGCCGTAATTGCCGTCCGTAATTAAAATTGCTGATTTGCCGTAGTTACACGTCCGTAATTGGTTCAATCTCCCGTAACTGCCATCACTGATCCTAAAGACGTAAGTAAAAAAAAACTTCAACTTTGCAACTTTCGTACGTCAGCTGTGAGTCCTGTCCACTCACAAAAGTATGCCTGGTACGTATCAGAAATGCCGAGGACCGAGGACAGATCTGCAGATTTCGGCCCGGCAGACCGTCGCACGAGGAATCCCCCGTCTGCGTATATCTTCTGTATACGTATCTACCTTTTGGTTTTCAAAACTACGCTTCAACTACAGTATAATACCTGGTACCTGGTCCCTGGTATGGTTTAATGAATTCAATATAATTCCACAAGTGGTACACTTGTAGCCTCTCAAACCCCCCCCGCGGCCAGCGGATAAAGTGTTCAAGTCTATTTTCAAGTGGAAAATTGGGTAAAAATCCTTCTTGTATTGTGGAACTGCTGTGCTGCAAGCAATAAGCGGGGCGGCAGTAGCAACGGCTATAGACAATGCAATGCCATATGTCATCCTACTGGATATGACATGCCCGACATACACATTCTATGAAAGGGAAAAAGTAAGAATCAGGAAAGAAAAAGAATACGCAGATTTTCGCAGATTCCAGCGCGAGAGGGTGTTGAACGGAGACCAAAGGATATGCGGTGTTCCAACTCCTCATACAAACACCCGACCGACTACAACAAATGGTTACGAGTACACACACCCTTGTGGAATAAGCACGCCAACCCCGTTCCTTGACCGTGCAATAACAATTGTCATGTTGTAACACACTGGTTGGTACTCAGGTGCGCGAAGATCTTCTTACTGCTGCACTCACCGTTCAGCGTGGACTGTCCCATCAGCTATTTCGAGACCCAACTGGGGAGCTTGTGGTCGTGGTCATCCATCCACATCAGGAAGGCCGGGACGACAAAGTTCTTGTACGATTCGCACGCCTTCTTGTTGCGGAAATCTTGCAAGTATGTAGAGCAGCTCCTCTTGATGATGCCGAGGCAGCCGTATTTATATTAATAGTACGCGGCGACGTTCTGGACAATAGCAAGGGCTTGCTTGTTCTTCTTGCGCAGCGAGTGCTGGAGGAGGTTCACGAAGCATTCGAAGAAAGGGTTGGGTTCCAGCTTCAGCAAGACCGTCGCCATGGTTGTCCTTTGCTGCTGTGTGGTAGCCTCGGGGAGCGCAGTATGACGCCAGACTCCGTCCAGACGCCAACACGAGTGGAGTGCGCGCGCGCTTGCCATTTTTGAACTGCATACTGGCCCCGCTTTCTAGATGCCCGTGAATATTTGTGAACACTATGATAGCCTCGAAAAATTCGGTTCATGATAAGGTAGTCGACCGGATTATGTGGGTCTGGTTTTGCGGCCCGAAAAAAACATTCGTTTTTGATGCTCAAAACGTTCCACAAGAGATCAAAGATTTCAGGAGGCATGTCAGTGTCGAGCTATCTGTCTGTGAAGGGTGTCTGTCAAGGCAAACCCATCTGTCTCGACATGTCCCCTACTCCTGCTGTCTCCGGACATCTGTAATGGCCGAAATCCCCAATGCTAGTAATTATTATAGTCAACAACTTCCTCCAGCAAATGGTGCTCCTCGAAAAGTGGAAACGCTTCTTGACGGGGGATAGAAGTAGAACCTCCCCTCAAAATGTGTTTTGGTATTTCATGATTCCATATCCGATCTGCGATGTCCGTGAATGTTCGCGAGTACTCGCAATCTATGTTTAATCCTTCGGGCATTGTGCCAGTACACAGCACCTGATATGCGTTAGTTGGTGCTCATTTCACGTTGCTCTTGGGTTGGTTTGCTGCGACTGTTTGCCCTCGTCGTCTCTTCAGACGACCGGCCGTCACGTTGCTATGCATACACTGCGGGGCACCCGAGACGCGAGCCCATTTTTCGCGCATCGGTTCTACGTAGATATCAGATCGATCGGATCCCCCAATTTCAGGATCTAGATCTCCGGGGCAGATAGATGTTTAGTATCGTACCACTGATTGTATCGTCCGTTCGTTGTTGTTGCTCTTTGAGGCGATATCTTGAACCACAGGAAGGTGGTGCACCGGAGGCCTCTATGTACTACTGCATGTTGTACATGCACTCAACACTCCACACATTGAGAATATAGATAGATCACGATCTGCAACGGGTACCGTAGTAGTAGTAGCAGTAGTAGTAGATCGTCTACAAGTAGATCCTACAAGCATATTTGCCGTTGTATTATGAGATATTGCACAATATTTGAAGAGTCATATCATGCAGATCCCAGTTACTGCTGGAGTACGAGTATAAATATGTACCAGTTAATATGTGCGCAACAGTTGTTACATGATATTTTTTTTAACCCAGGGGAAAACTGCCACCGAAAAGTCTACAGCTACAGCGGTAGATCATGCTGTAGGTATCTATCTGTCTGATATGTCCAGCTTGTGCAACACTCGAAAAAGGATGATTGGCGACGTCGTATGAAATGTTTGTTGGCCGTTGTGCTGCTCATTATTCGAGATTCGGTTCACATTCATGCCCCCCCGGCAGCTACTGAACTGATGATGCTGGTATTACGGGGGGACCATGGTAAACAGGACAAATAATTAGCAGTAAAAATACGGAAATATATACCAGGTAGGTTTTTGTGTGTACCATGGGTCCCGTTAACTATAGACCCCCGTAATAGCTCGTTTACACTTGAAACTCGAAGCCTGTGGTGACAAAAACTAGCCAAGCAACGTCTCGATGGAATAAAAACGGAACCATCAACTAACGCACCCACCGCAGTGTATAATATACCAGTACCTGGTATGTGTGCAAGGGAAAGGTACTTCGGGCTGTGGTATCCCACCATATCATATATGTAAATTCGTACCAGAAAAATATCCCATCGTACACATATACGTACACCTACCAGGAAAATAACAAGTACGCCCCCCCTTGACCGCTATCATACGACCGGATCCACCTACAGTTTGTTGTTGACGTGAGACGCCCTCTTGCTGGGCAAGTACCTCGCCGTGATCGGAATATGTCTTCGTACTATTTGTTTCCGGGTACTCCGGCTTTCAGCCAGCAACGACACGAGCTGTTTTGAAGCGCACCCGCCACGCGCAACAAGCGTTGCCCGCTGGGTGCTGCGCTGTTGAAGGGTCGGCTCTTTTTTACTCTACCTGGTACTGCTTTTGTGGCATATATACAGACAATAAAACGGGGGACCCCCCTTTGCCATGCCTATACTACTAGTGAGATAAGCCGAAGGCACGAGAGGGGACAAGTCGAAGACTGCCCTCGCCGCGAGGTGTGATGAGCAGGCAAACGGCCGATCGAGCATCCGTCGTGAAGGAACGCGTTGCCAAGCTTTATTCGCGCGGTGGTTTCCACAACAATTCCGCTCTGCTGGGACGAGACACTGCTGCTGAAGAGAATCAAACACCAGGTCGTGAGCGCCAATGCTCCGGGAAAATCCAAACTCAAACCGCAACAAAAATATGTCAACAACAGTAATATTAATAGTTAAAATGACTGCAAACGCCCCGTGACCTATTAACACTCCTAGGCATTGATAGGCCGAAACAAATAAAATGTGCCAAATCCCGCGGACGACAAAAAGACCCCTCCCCCCCCCCCCCCCTCTGCCCCCCATCCCCCCCCCCTTCGTCCCGGCAGTGAAGGGATGCGACGGTCTATGGTCAAGGTCATTTGACTACGGCCATGCATGACATGAGTACACCCCCCCCTCACCCCCCCCCCCACCCCCCCACTTTGTGTTGAGCATGACGCAACGGGGGGATCGATTCTAAAGCACGCAGAAAGGTACGCTACACATATCGTAGGACGGCGCATCTACGAAGCGGCCGCGACCTCTATCATCTCTTGCAGCTCTCCCGACTGGAAGAGCTCGATCACGATGTCGGCACCGCCAACAAACTCCCCCCCGAGATAGAGCTGGGGGATGGTTGGCCAGCTGCTGAAATCCTGCGGCAAAAGAAAAGGAGGAGAAAACGAGCCCAGGACGGCGCAGAATAGAGTCAAGGATTTCCTGTGATTTCATCGTGTTCTAGATTAATGAGACTCGCGCTACACAATAGTTTCCGATGGCAAATGGCACAATACTACTACTAGTGTCACGTTAGTACGCTAGCTGTCGCTACGGAAGGATTACGCGCAGCAGAATAGATGTTTCTGCAACTAGCAAACAAGACACGTCGCGCGGTTCAGTGAGTCTAGCGTCCCAACGAGACTGCCAAGTATTACGGGGGGGCATAGCAATCAGAACCAAAGACGGTGTGTAAACATACAGTAGTAATCAGAACCAAATATGGTGTGTAAACATAGTAATCAGAACCAACTATGGCGTGTAAATATAGAAATCAGAACCAACTATGGTGTGTGAACATAGTAATCAGAACCAACTATGGCGTGAAAATATAGAAATCAGAACCAACTATGGTGTGCAAACATAGCAATCAGAACCTAATATGGTGTGATAACATAGTACTCAGAACCAACTATGGTTTGTGAGCATAGTAATCAGAACCAACTATGGCGTGTAAATATAGAAATCAGAACCAAATATGATGTGAAAACTGAAGGGGGTCTACGTTTTTTTGCTTCATCGTGGGTTCTCATTACTATGTATTACTATGGTATGCCCCCCCCCCCCCCGGTAGTAGTAGGGTTGTAAGTTGATTGGATTTTACGGGGTAGGTATTAGATGGGTGGTGCTGTAAGCCAACTATCAGTAACTGTCTCATGATTTCTATACACGTTAATAGAGCTCGAGCTACAAACGGCACGTGTCAGATACCACTCTGCCCCTTCATGTAAGGACCGTTTGCATATTACAGTATACCTGGTATTATAGTATTTAATGCAAACGTTCCTTAGGGCCCATCTTAACGAGATCTTTTTTTCATGATACTCCGCAAAACTTTTTTTCGTTTTATTTGGTTTGCATCTGACTGGTCGAAAAGTAAATCGCCCATCAGGCATTTTGATGTTTGATTCTAATTAAAACGAAAAAACGAATTCGACAAGAAGCATTTTGGGACTTCTTTTGCTCTTCGTGCTATTCAAATGGGGGAGTTCGTCCAACTCGACGTGGCATGTGCATGAAACCGAACCAAGCCACGCAAACTTGAGCCGTGTCGTCGACTGCTTCACAGGTGAGATCCACCATTCCCGAGAGACAGGCCCACCGGAGCAGCCCGCAGCGAGAGGTCCAACGGTCCCTAGCACAGAGTAGACCATAGGCGGCGCCTCAAAAAATTACAAGGCCGTCGCAAACCCAGTTTTCATCCCTCTTTGCCTCGCGAACCACACGAGCACCGACCAGGTCACGACTTCGCTCAGATAATCGATCGCTGTATCCCCGTCGCTGCTGCCTGCGTGGGGCTTCGGGGCTGCGCCAGCCACCCCAGACATCCCAAGAGCGATAGCCTCTTCGGCGGTGCCGGCAGAAACAACCGGCCGCTGCCCGCGGCGCCCCGGGGAGGACGCAGGCCGTCGCTCGCCTCGTTGGTTGCCCTCTGGTGTTCGTTGACGCTTGTGAGTTATTCGATCTCAAAAAATAATACCAGGGTATACGATATATTCCTCGATAGGACCCAAAGGCATACTTTTCACGAAATTCTGTTTGAATCATATTTTTTTTTTCTTCCTATTCGATTATCATGAAAAAGGTTGCTCGTTAAGATGGGCCCTAATACGTCGGGACAGAGTAGTATTCCAAGGATATTCGGTTTATATTGGAATGCGGAAGACAAGCATGCTAACAATAATATTCCAAGACGACAGAGAACCCCGCGAATTATAGCACACATCTATCGTACATTATAACCAACTAATAAACTAGCCGGCGGCTTATAGTTAGCCGACACACAGCCCTACCAAACATCAGCACATAAACAACAACAACAACAGCAGCAGCAGTGCATGATATGACACACGCACATCCGCGCCAAGACGAAGGTACCCTGAGCTCGACAGCAACAAAAGGTTGTCTCCAGAAATACCAGGCACATACAGCACAGCATGTGCTCTCTTTCTGTGCCGTAGCTCTACTACAGGGGTAAAGCTCTACAGCTCTCTACATAGTAGTAGGGGTTGCCATAATAGAGTGGGAAGTGCAATATCGACATCCGCGCAATGGCTCTATATAGGGTCCTCGGGAAAAGGTGGTCCTCGTGGTGGCAACAAAAAAACGCCACCGGGCTAGGTTTGTCAGAGCGGTTGTCTATTGTCTACCGACCCCCTGACGCGTGCCAAGATAGGGGTGAAGCATTGTTTTGCCTTGCAAGGCAAAATATTTCTGGCTGACGGAGCCCCTCAACGGAGGAGGAACTACTCGATATCCCATTCGCGTTGCGCCATTTCCGTTTTTTTTTTTTCCCCCTAGCACCTACGCCAGAGAATATTTTCATCGGGAGCCGACAAAAATATTTCAACGAGTCAGTTTCGACATACTATAATAGTATCTCGTATGGAGTCCGTCAAGTGCGGAGGCTCAGAAAAAAAACAGTTGGTATACTATTAATAAGCATACCCCTATAAAATATTGTAGCAGGCGTCCCCGGCACACGTGGGGCTAAGCGCGTTGTTACTAGGAGACCGGTCTTTTTTTCGGACGCGTCAAAGCCTCTTTTCGCCTTAAAATACGGTCCTCGTTTTGGTGCAGGGGAGCGGTCAGTCAAGGAGTCAGCCAGCCGTCTCCTAGCATATTGAATACACTAGGGTTAGCGCAGAGGGCGACCAGTCATGTTGATGTGGATAGGCTTGTGGCTGGTTTATGATACTAACGATACTAGAGAGATGCCAAATGCCTGAACCGCTCTTAGCCCTCTTAGCACTGCACTCCCATATTTGGGGACAAAAGGACTCAAAATACAAGTAGTCTGTCCCCAAAACAGGACTGGGGTCCTAAAAGGGTTGGGCTACTTCTGTGATAGGATGTGAGCTTGGCTCTTGAAGATATTGTACTCGGGACCCTAGCCTGGTGTTGTTTATCAGCGTTGGTGCTCGTGAAGAGGAGCAGGTGATGAGGGTGATCGATGGGGCTTGATGCCCGATGGATACATCTCGTTGAGCTAAACCGCCAGACCCCAAGAACTAACCAGAACAACTCTGATACAATACGACGTCGTATTCGTGGGGTCATGGAACCCCCGGTTATCCGTGGTCGGTACTTTGACTTTCCCGACAACATTAAACCGTCAGTTCCTAACAATGAAAACGTCACGTTCTACTTTCTACGAACGGAAATCATACTTGTGCGACCGATGTGCTACGACTAGGTGAGATTGTCGAACATTTTATACTACTGCTGCAGCAGTGTGCTGCTGTCACAGCTCACTACAGATACCTGCCAGGTACAGCACACGACGGTATCTGGTGCGTTACAGTGGCAGCAGGATTGGCTGAGTTGTCTCTGGTACTCTACTTTTTGTTCGCAGTATCCTACTGCTCCCTGTTGGCGGTCGGTCGTGTGGAACACTCGAGGGCAAGCTATGTTACTCCAGCAGCAACTTGAGAGTACTGACTCTACTGCGGCGGAGAAGTAATCAATCACTGACAAGGCAAGGGGTCAAACCGCCTTCTCCTAGCACCTTCAACATGATATTTCTTCTAGTGTAGGGGGCGGTCGGTCAAGGGGTCAAACTGCCGTCTCCTATCATCTTCAACATACTAGTTTTAGTGTAGGGGCGGTCAGTCAAGGCGTCAAACCACCGTCTCCGAGCATGTTGGCGGCACACCGTGTCTCTTTCACACGAGAAATCCCTTATCCTTGCCAAACATCGTGGGGAGGAATCACGCATCATGCCCCCCCCCCGCCTGCTGCGAGTACTGCCAGCGGTTTTGACGAGAAACCACCCGCAATGAGGCGATGTCTGCCTGCCGATTCGCGCGGGGGTCTATAATACGTAAATGTCTGGTACGTTGGGTGCTTGTATGCGCCGTTTTCGAGCTTTTGAGTACCCACTCGACCCACCCGAGTGCTGGACGAGTCCGGCACGTGTTTACGTTCGGGCGTCGGTTTATCGTCACAATCGGTAGCGTAAGTAGCTTCGACGACGACGGCGCAGTATCGACTGGTACATACATGTGTATAGGTACGGTTGAAAAAAAATCGTACTTTTTCCAACTCTTCTCTTAGTACGAGCACTTTTCGGCAAAACGCGAAGTACCCCGACACCGGAAGCCCGGCCGGACACATTGGTCGAGGTCTCGGCACGATCCGTGCACTCTGGAGCGCGTGGCGGGCGCTCAAAGTTTTTTTTGTTTTCCGGCGGGAGTGGATGAGACGATTTCCCTTGCTTCAGTGCGAGAGGCCTGATTTTGTACGTACGTGCTGGTAATACATGGTGTGATTCATACCCTCGGGTGTCGCACTAAATACGGAGATCTGACAGGTAGGTGTACGATGCGTTGTCTCCCCGCCGGAGCACATCCCGTCGTATCGCGCCCTACCCTACCGACGCGAACGTATGTGGAATATGGCGCTTGCTCAAGCAGAGCAAGGGTTTCACACCTCGGACATGTCACGATCTATGCACCTCTAAGTATATCATCATCTACCTCTAAGTAGATCATCTACGAACTGTAGGCCCCAGCCTGCCGTCACCAGATGATGTTTGTTGCAGAGTCTGTTTATCAGTACAGATCCAACAGAGCAAGTAAGGCGACTGATCATGCAGATCATACGGCTGCTCCCACCCGGCAACACGAGCTACAGATCATACAGATCAGTAATCTAACGCTGGTTGTTTTTTCTTTATTCCTGGAACGAGGGGGGAAAAGAAAGAAACAAGTAAACAAACAACAACAAGAGAAAGAAAGGAAGAGCACTCGCCTTTATGCCTTGCCTGATGCGCTCGTCGGCCAAGACGTCGACCGTCTCGAACGGTACGGAGAGGCTCTGCAGGATGTTCACCAGCGTGCCGCTGTAGCCGCATTGTGGCATCAGTCGGTTTCCCTATCATACACAATAAGAGCATATCATCATATCATGGCACCAAAAGCACGGACGAGCGTTATTTCATTTTTTCGGCCTTGTGACGACCGACGTACGGGCGATATCGGTACCCATGCATCGTGATTGGCGAGTACGAACGACCCATTCTACTCCCGTATACGAGTATATACCAGGTGTTGAACACAGGTAGCGTTGCCTGCAAAAACTGTCGTTGTATGTAGACCACTCTAGAACCTATACACAAATAAAAACCTACACGCTCTGTAGCACGATTTGATGGAAATATCACACCAACCTTGGAAAATATGAGCTTTGAGGGAAAAAATATTTCCCACAGTGAAATGAGTGAGGTGTTTCTGCTTTGGCCAAAAATATACCTGGTATCAGGTCGGAATGGAGCATGCACGATACATTGCTGGAGGGCAAACTAAATACTAATATACCTGGTAAGCACCGCTCAGGACCCGCTTGCCATCGCGGGCGTGGTGTGGTCGTGGGGATATCCATGTATAGCGTGTGTTGAACCTAGACGAGAACAGCATTCTATGCGTATGTCCTCTGGGTAATAATACATACTATTGCGTGTGGAGCTACAAGCAGTTGCTACTAATATAGGGTGAAGTCGGAAATCTGAGGCCGGTTCTTTCGCGCCGTCTGACTGAAAAACTCTCCGTGTGTGTATGTTTTTTTTCCTTCTTAGTCCAACCGCAACAAAAACCAACAGGTCACAAAACAAAAGTGGAATTCTTGGGGCTAGGTACTGGCAGCCTTGATCAGTAGACAGTTTACTAACTTCGTCAGCAATCAGTACACTGGGTTGCATCAATTTACTGGTCGAGAAAAGTGAGCAAAATCGTAGCTTTGCCAATGCCCCCTCCCGACGTGCTCCGTCCCAGTATTGTAAGTAAGGATGTGGGGGTCTATGGTCATACGACTACGGTCGCGCATGACGTGACTACACCCCCCAGCACTATTAGGAGCAGGAACGGTGCTGCGTCTCGAAAGCGATGCGGCGTCAATGGTCAAATGACAGAGGCAAGCGATAAATGAGTATATGCACCCCAACCCGAAACGCCCCGTCCCGGCATTGTAGGGACGCGAGGATCTATGGTAATACAACTACGGCCATGCATGACAGAAGTACACCCCCCACCCCTCTCGGGGTGGCGAGCGGGCACCGCTGAAGGCGCTGCCGGAGTAAAAGACAACACGCGTTTTTGCGTCATTTCCCATCGCAATCGAGGCCCAATTCTACGTGTGCCGGGGGTTGTTGCGGGCATCGACAATGAAAAGAGCGAGCAGAAGAAAGGGCAAACATGCGTGGAAGGTGTGGCGATGATGTAGTTGCGATGAACTTCACGCTATGTTTGTTCGAGCGAGCAGGCGTTGAAAAAACACTCTGATGTTCAATGTTTTACTCGAATTGTGGTCGCGTACTACCCCTTCTCTCTCCCTCCTCTCCTCTCTCTCTTCCCCGAGACATTTTTCACATGTTTCCAGACTACAATTGAGGCGTGTTTCTCGGACGTACAATACGTGATATCAGCTCTACCGGCAGCATCCATAATACTGCCAGGCTCAATCAGCAGACAGTTGCTGCCACTACAATAGATTAATTTAGTACCGCCGGTTTACATACACTGTGCCGGTGCCCACCGCTAAGATTTCTTCGTGTGCCTCCTGCCAGCGCTAACAGTTGACGGCAGATGCAACTACCCACCAGCGCGAGTTCTTACAACACTACAAGGTTCCCCGTCGGGATGGTGTGGGTTGGCTTGAAATCCCGGGGGGGGGCGTGGCCAAAGCTGAAAAGGGAGAACACGCCAGGCATTCGTTTCAAGCTACACCCGTCCGTAGCCACCGGCCAAGAACGAAGATAATGATTGAAAAAACAAACTTGAATGCCACAGATAAAAAAAGAGGAAGTAGCCGGGCAAGTATTAACACCGATCAGCTCTAACGAGTTTGTAGTTACTCGTGTAGTTCTGTACGCAAGACAAAACCCTCTTACAGAGCTCCAGCAATGACCTACAGCAGTACGTACGTACGTCGGGCGTTGGTGGCGAACAGCAGTACGCCACGACACCCACAAGGCAGGTGGGCAGAGAATGGCAGGATATAAGTAAGAAATTCGGGAGTCAATAGAGTGTTTGCGATAGAGGTGAAAAAAAAAAAAAACTTTACTTGCGCTAAAGAAAGTGGATTTCCTTCCCTTCCTGATTTCGGTGTGTTTGCGAGTGAGGTAAATCAAATCCTGCAGGCGACGCCTCCGAAAATAAGAAGGGAAGGGGGGAGGTGAGGCAAACGCGCCAAAAAAAAGAACGAAAAACTAAAAAACAGGTTGGGAGTAGCAACGGCGGCCCAGCAACGTTTCGGCGGCAGAGTTGACAGCGGTGCCACCACTGCCAGCCCACGACTGCAAGCAGCAGCACAGCAAGCGGCAGCTAGCAAGCGCTAGCCGCAGCTAGAGGCAGCTTGAGCAACAAAAATAAACAGCGTCAGCACCAGCACCAGCACCAGCAAGCACCAGCACCTGCACCAGCCAGCTTCCCTTTTTGGATTGCCTGCTGCTGCTGCTGCTGCTGCTGCGCTCAGCCCACGCACGCCACAGCGCCGGCGGGCTCCGCTCCGCCGCCACTGTCGCGGCCACTGCTGCCGCCGCCGCTGCTGCTGCTGCTGCTGCAGTGTGGTGGAATCGAAATGATACACGAGCTGTCGCGCTCTGTGCGAGCACGAATACGAGTACGAGTGTTATGCGAGTCCTATTTTGGAACGAAGCATCCTCCACTTCGTCACCAAGTAGGCGAAAGCGTGTACCCTACGTAGCAGCGGCGGCGGCCCGCTGGCACAATCCAACGCCGCTCGTGCGCGCTATACTCAAGCTACACCTCTCGAGCCTCTGTGCTCCCAGCGGTGGTCGTGATGCGTACAGCAAGCAGCATGGTGGCATGGAAGATGCACGGTGTTTTGATCCTTCGAGATTTGAGATGATGCGTTTTGCGTCGGGATAATGCTCGGTGCGTGTAGGCCAATGAGACAGAGAGCCAAAAGTTACCGTAACTTTTGATGAAATGCTGACTTCGCTCAAGTACTTTTTCGCGTTTTTTTCAGAAATTTACCTCAAAAAGTTACCCCGGGAGAACTTTTGGAGAAGTAACCTATGCCAATGGTACAGCGAAGTTGCAATAAAAAGTTTGAATTTCAAAGATACCCGCCAAAAAAAATCAGAACACGCTTCCTATGGGCCACCTAAAAAAAAAGAAAAGTTCCTAAGTTTTGGAAAAGCCCGAAAAAAGCAAATCTGGGGCCGATGTTGGGCCAACATCGGCTTGAGAAAAACTCAGGCCGATCTTTGGTTCGAAGCGGCGAGATTCCGAGTCCTCGACAGACATTGATCAACGAAACCAACGATTGCGTCACGAATTCTGAACGGAGTGCGCTCGTTAGGGGCTCCGACCCACCCTAGGGTCACCGTCTTCACACCATGGCCGGTGTCATGTGGCGGGAGCTGACCAGGCGTGTGATAAAAAAACATTTGGCCGCTGGTTTGCACAAAACAGAAGACAAAACTGCTCCATCCGTCTCGAATGGCAAAAAATAGTCTTTTTTTCAGGTTTGGGAGGATACCGTACGACGCCGCCGGCAAGCTCTCGCCCCCTAGACCATGGATCCGCCTGATATCTTCGAGGCCGTCATCTATACTCGTTGGGCTTGCCAGATACCGAGTGGGTTGGCCGTGGGCTGAGTCTATGTCGAGATCGAGGGTCGATTGTCGCACGAGCTGGCTTCGATCACCGTGTTGACAATTTGCGACCAGAAAAACACAAATTGCGCCGCCTGCAGCCGTTGGGGAAAAAAAAAGAAAAAATCAAACATTTTTCTCTTTTTTCCCCACAGCGGCGGTACGAGAAAATTTTCGGCTGTTTTTTTAAAGCCATATATTTGAAAAAAAAAAAATCAACTTCGCGTTTCCATTGGCAAACGAAGTATAGGTCTAAAAGTAGAAAAAAAAAAACGCAAACACTCTATTATACTTCGCATTATACTTCGAGTAAGCGTAGAACGCACCCATTCTCAAACGAGAAATCCAGACTGGACCAGCCTTCCTGTTTCTTACTGCCTACCAGGTACCAGGTACTGTAGGTGTCCTCTGTAAAGGCTATCTGTAGGGGGCAATGGGGCAACGGCGGCAACCGTAACTACAACTGTTAATAGTAGAACACGTACTGCCGCTCTGTGTTCGTATGGCACCAGCAGCGACATACAGATAGTTACAGCAGTAGCATGATATAATCATCTGATATTAATATTAATAGTATTATACCTGGTGCACTTGGTATAAAAAAACACCCCAAACGCATCGCCGAGGTAGAGAAGCTAGGGCGTCGATGGCGTAAGCGGGCAGGGTGGTGGTGGCAACGTGGCGACGGTGGCGACGGTAGACAGGCTGTATGTAGACTGCTGTATGACTTGTACGACACCAAGTAGGTACTTTTTGTACCAGGTACCTGGTATTAAATACCTGGTAGTACGGAGTACTATTAATATAATACTGTAGCAGTAGTGTACTCAATGCTGTACGAGCTGCTGCTGTTCGTGCGATAGGACTGCTGTACACTTTACCTTGATGAAGGCTATGATATTGTGCGAGTCGACCATTCCCTGCAACTCCGCGTTCGTTCGCTCCTGCATAGCCTTTTCCCCGAAGCTCATGCCGTCCTCGTCGAAGTCGTCCGACATCATGCTTGGTTGTGAGCTCGATCGGCGACAAGCAGCGACATGTCTCGGTCCTTGAATGATACCAGCACCAAACCGGTCACTCGCTGACGACGACGAGGAGGAGCAGT
Organism: Nereocystis luetkeana; assembly: GCA_031213475.1. Taxonomy (NCBI): domain Eukaryota; class Phaeophyceae; order Laminariales; family Laminariaceae; genus Nereocystis; species Nereocystis luetkeana. The sequence continues at coordinate 1,710,348 of JARUPZ010000035.1, read as the reverse complement.
CGCGTACTACGACACCACGACAGCCGGATGGCACCGGAGCATGCAACACGAACCCAAGCACTCTAGTTGCCAGCACAAAGCTCCATGCTAGGTACCCGAGCATGAAACAGCGTGACATGTCAGGTCAGGTGATCGTACTTGCCTCTCGACAGGAACATGAACGTGCGACAAGTTCTATAGAAAGATGGAAGGCCTTTCAAAAAATGAAACCGGGGAGGTTTTCGTCTGTTCGAGACCCCACCCGACTACACCGACCTTATCAGAGCCGCATCTAGTGAGAACTCGAGGCCTATGGAGCTTATTGACGGATCGGATTTCGCCCCTATAACGTGTGCAGAACATGCGAGCTCTGTGGTCCTCGCGATGAGGTCCAAGAACCGAACATTGTTGATGGGCGGGCCTACCGAGCAAGTCCTTCGTCGACCGGACGACAGCGAGGTAATTGGACCGCGTCAAAACCAGCACGTTCGTATTCAATACGCTTGGCATCTTGCCTATCATAGATTATTAGTCTCCGTGTCTCCACACCCGTACTACTGCTGTAGTGCAATGCACGAACTTGTTTTTAGCATAGAAGGGTATCTCTCTAGGCAATCAGCACTGAAACTGCTGTGGATGTGCAGGATGCCCATGGACAGGGTTTATTGAATGTGATCTATACGCACGTTGCATACCAGGTATCATACAAGTATCATACGAATACCGTACTGTTGTATTTTCTCGTCATGCAGAATCCAAACGTTGCCTATTCGTGGGGATATTACAAGTGTCTGCAACTGCACTTCGGGCGCCATTGTGGAGCTTGGTTGCAGGAACTCTCCGCGCCCGATACGGTGCTGCTTGTGTATACCCTATCCAGAGTTCGGTGAAAACAATTTGAAGCTATGTATGAAAGTCTACTATTAATACTTCTGTACGTGAATGGTTTTGGGTCTGATGATCTGGGCGTTCCCTACATAATTGCAGGAGCGCGTATGTACTCGTAAGTTGGACGCGTATTCGTTGGTTGAAGGACCACAAGCGCAAAACGTGGCGAAGGCGATAGTTCTAGCAATACAGTACACCCGCGGCATTGGCTACAATTGGGATTCCCATGTTGGTCCTACACGCCCTACACCCAGTGAATATATATTCCCGCAGTGATTTTGGTTCCCGCTGGACTCCGTTTCACAATCAATTTAAGCTCCCCAGTCCCTCTTGCCTTTCAACTCTGTGGAAACCGTGCACTGATTGTGCTGTATCAGTGTACGAGTACGAACTTACTGTGATCACGGTTGTCTTCCGTCCTGTACCCGCCTGTGGCCGCAGTCCCAATCTGCCGGCGCCAGCGAGGCGAATCTGAGCCGCGACTTATCCCCGCTGCACCAATTCAACGATGTCATTCGACAAAAAATGCAGGTCAGGCTTCCGGCGTCGTCGTCGTAGAAAGGGAAAAGGTGTCCGCATTTCTCCAATTGATCCCTCTGCAAGCTTCAGGGTTGTGTATGATATGTCACACGCATTGCGATGTTCAAATCCAATGCAAGTACTACGTGTTGCAGCACTATCTCTTGTCCGCGTGTCTCGATTTTTTTGTCAAGGGCATTGACTCGGTCAGCGCCTTCCGACAATTGTAGATGAGAGGCTACCTAGTGCCTGTAGCAGTAAATAGGGTGCTCGTACAGAAGGTGTCCGATGGTGTGTCGAACACATCCGATGGTACGTCGAAAACTGTACAGTTGGGTAGCCAAAGGGGCGATGAAAGAAGGTGTGTGCCTTCTGAGTCGCTTGACATCAGCATGTCCATACGTAGTAGATGAGTGTGGACCTTGTAGGCTAGATACTGATATAGGACTGTACCTTGGTCTTCATCCCATCGGTGTACTGCTGCTGCCGCTACTGCGATTAGGACCCCTAGTTGTGGCCGTCTATGCTGTCGTCGTTGATGTTGTTGTTGTCGTCGTTGACCTGACTAATAATAGTGGAGGTGTTTCCCATAAACTATCCTAAGCACGTGGTCATGAAAACTGCAAGCTGCTGAGCGGCGATGTTCAAAGGACATACAGACGCATGTTACGTGCTACGTGCTTGCACGCTCTCCCGCTGCCTTCTTTCTTCTGGTGAATTCACACACGCAATACCCATCATCAGGCAATCCGGGCCAAGAGAGAAAACGAGGAGCAGCGGCGAGGCTGGGAGGAGATGATGGCGACTGACGCGACGCTTATCTTGGCGCTTCAGGACCAAGGAGGCAAGAGTTCCAGGAAGGGTGAGCCGGGTGGTCGTCATGAACGCGGCAACGGGGTTACGGCGTCGATACTAACAGTACCCGCTAAGCATGAAGAGCACGAGGATAAAGCTGGGCTCGCGGTCGGTATCGCTTTACACCCACGACGCCCCCTCGGTGGCGGCGACGGCCATTCGCATAACTATCACAGCACAGTTCTGAAGAAGGGACGACGCTTCGAAGTATCCACCTCAGGGAAGACTAAGCCTAACATGAGAGCGGATGCAACAGTGGCAAAGGATGACTCGCCCAAGGAGCGTTTGCATGAGGCCGTAGAGGGAGAGGGGAAGGAGAAAGAGAAGGGTATGGAAGAGGAGGAGGAGGGAAGGAGAGAAGAGCAGGACGAAGAGGGGGAGGAGGGGGAGGAGGAGGGAAGGAGAGAAGAGGAGGACAAAGAGGGGGACGAGGGGGAAGACAAGGAAGAGGACGAGAAGGAGGAGGAGGCAAAGGAACAGGAAGTGGAGGAGGAGGAAGAGGAGGAAGTGGAAGAGAATGAGGATATAGGGCAGGGGGTGGAGGAGGGGAAGGAGGAAAGGGACGAGGTGGGAGGGCGGGGCGACGCCGGAGGGAATCCGCTAGGTTCTCCCCGACAATACCCCACCGCGTCGGGCGGATTTAACAGCGAGGGAGGTGTCGTTGCGAGGCATTGCCCGAGATCGCGGCGGCCAGACGTCCGAGCACCACCCAAAACCTTGCTCATCCAGGGACCAAGGAAAGGCACCACCAACGCGAGCATCGGACTCGGTGCCTTGGCTGAAAAAAGAAGCTGTGCCGACAATCTCGGCAAAATAATCTTCGGAGGCGACGCCGCTATGGACGTGGACGGCGACCGCACTGGGGGTAACTGTAGCGACGAAAGCTGGTCGTCGTCTGAGGAAAGCGAAACATTCGCTACCACTGGTGATGGTGGCGGCGGTGGAGGTGGTGGCGGCGGTGGAGGTGGTAGCAGCAGCAGTCGTAGAACAGCATTCCGCGAAGAAGGTGACGATTGGGCGGGAACCGCGCCGTATGGGAGCGACGATGATTGCTGCTTCGCTGACGACAACAATGCCGCTGCTGATGCTTTTTCTGACCGGCTAAGAGACAAAACCTTGACGCATTCGGCAACACACTTCGAGAGCAACAAGAAACACGTCTCGGCGATCGCACGGCGACGGGGGGGAGGGGCGAGCGCGGCTCCTGACAACGGCAAACGCCTTGTAGTACTACAGAAGACATTGCCCGGCAGGGGAACGGCGGCTGCGCGCTCGTCCGCAAAAAGTATCGGCGACGCCGGTATCGGCGGTACAGGTGTCGGCTACCACAACAACAACAGCAACAACGACAACAGCAACAACAGCAACAGCAACAGCAACAACAACAACAGCAACAACAACAACACCAACGCCACCAACACCACCAGCAACAGACTAGGCAAGGTCCAAAGGAGGCCCCGGGCTCTTTTCACTCAGCACGAGCGGGTGGAAGCCAGCTTGAGCGAAGCCGGCGCATCACAGGCGCCACCGGGGCCGCCGGCACTGCCGCCGGAGTTGCCACATATCGTTTCGAGCCGCTGTTATGGCGGCTGTCATAACACCGATCACCCCGCCCTGACACAGCAGTCATCGTCACCTGATGATACACAGCACTCCGAGAAGGGTCAGATCGGGCGTGGCAGCAAGGGCCTCGAGCGGAAGAAGAGCACCCGTACCGGGACAAGACACGAGATTCGGGAAAATGTTGATCTTTCTGATCGCAAAACAAAGGAAATGGTTCGGGAAAAACATGATATTCCTCTTGATCGCAAAAAAAATATGGCGCGGGAAAAAAAGTATCTCCTTGATCGCGAAAACAAAATGGTGCGGGAAAATGTTCACGGCCTTCTTCCTAGAGGCGGAAAAGGCCCTCGACGGAAAGGGCAGCAACGAGCCCCCTCTGATGTTGTTTGTGATGGCGGTGGTGATGGCGTTGGTGGAGGCCGGACTTGGGAGGGTCGGGGTCAACAACATCCTGGCGGAGGCGGGGGTTGGGAGGGGACGGGTCAAAAACAGTCTGTCGGAGGCGGGCGTTGGGAGGGGCGGGGCCAAAAACAGCCTGGTGGAGGCGGGAGCTGGGGGGGGAGAGGTCAAAAACAGCCTGTCGAAGGCGGGGGTTGGGAGGGGAGGGGGGAAAAGCAACCGGTCGGAGGCGGGGGTTGGGAAGGGCGGGAGCCGGGTAGCAGCGGTAGAATAGGGCGTTCGTCTGGCCATGGTGGGAACGATGTAGGGGGGGTCGGTCTTGAGGCCCCTCCTTTTAGAGTTTTTGTTGAACACGAGGAGCATGATGCTCATGAGTCGGCGTGGGTGGTGCAGGAGTTCCAAGCCCGCGTTGAGGAGGCGAGAAGAAGGGAAGAGAACGAACTAGTGGCGTGAAATGGTACACTCCAAAGAGTGCAGGCCGGTGTATCGACAATGCCCGCGAATGCGTTGTTAATTTTCTCTTTCCTCCTTCGATTCCAGGCGACGCCATAAAAAAAACTGCCCTTTTGAGGCAGAAATAGGTCGAGGCATGATACCTCCGGGGGACCCCAGGATATATGTACCTTACCGTACTATTAATAAACCCCGAGGGACCACTCTACTGCAGTGGCTTCCCAGATTTCCCATTTTTGAGACAAAATGATGTCGCGTTCCATACTGCAGCAACTCCAGCATAATAATTCTGCTTCCGAATTTACAAGTATTTTTGAGAAAAAGCGTGTTTCACAACGACTTCAGCCCAACAACCGCTCCCGAATCGTATTTGTTCCTCCAAAACACCCCAGGTGCGTGCGTTATCCCCTACAGCAACACGCTATTCCATCAACTCAATCAAGTAGAAACTGACTCGAAATAGCAACAGAGACACGCGATTCCATCAACTCAAGCAGAAACTGACTGACCCGCAAGAGAAAGAACCCTGGGGGGGTCGGAAAAAAACTCCGACCCCAATTATCAGTTCTCAATTCAAATAAAAAGTATTATTAATAGCAGTACCCTCTGCTCGTCTTTGGGCCTTTTTTGTGTACACAATTCCGACACGATCGTTTACCGTACAACACGCAAGATAACATACACCAATCTCTGGCCGTAAATATAAGGACCTCTCGGCCTCCATATTAACGGCTAAACGGTCCTTACACTTCCGGCGAGAGTGGTACCGGGTAGCCCGTCCCCTGTGATCAACAAACTTCCGAGCCGAATTTCTACAAAAAGGCATGGGGGGGGTAGTAACCTCAACAAGAACCAAAGGTGGTTCCGGAAATACCTCGTCGTCGTTCGGATTTTTCCGTAGACGCCTCGTATCGCGCCGCGTTTTTTTTTGCGCATTCCTCCCCCTTGTCGAGGTAAATCAGCTTGGAACCTCCCCCGAGGGGGCTGCGTTATCCTGTGTGTTAATTATACGCCGCCTGCGCATCCCTAAGAAATATGCAAGGCCCTATATAGTATCTCGAAAAACATGACGGCGAGGAGGGGGGGGGGGGGGGGGGAGGGGTCAGTCGTCCATTGGCACCACCTGCACCCCGCCCCCCCCCCGCCCCCGCAAAATGCCTCTTTTGTTTCGTCGCCTGCAACACCGAGGTATACAAAAAAACAGTATCAAAAACGTCCCCTCCTCACTCTCAACTCTCACTGTGACCCTTTGCTTTTGTTTTCTACCCGCTGGGGATTGATTTCCCGGACCTTTTCTTTTTGTCACTCCCTACCAGACCACTACTGCAACAACAACAACTCCTTCCCCTCAAAAGAATAAACAACGAACGGCGCGAAACGAGAGACCGGAGACGACAATGCCACTACGAGATGCTTGCTTTGATGCCCACGACAACAAAATTTTCCCGTGAAACACGCTATTGATAGCGTCGCCACGAGTCCTCAACAATCTGCGAGACGCGACGCAGACCAGTATGCTTGTATCGTTCGACAACAAAAAAGCCCAGTGAAACACGCTATTAATAGCGTCGCCACCAGTCCTCAAAAATCTGCGAGACGCGACGCCGACCAGTATGCGTGTATCCTACGACAACAAAAAAGCCCCGTGAAACACGCCATTAATAGCGTCGCCACGAGTCCTCAACAATCCGCGAGACACGACGCAGACCAGTATGCTTGTATCCACCGGGGGCATACACATGCGTGCACTCACTCCGTTGTCGACGGGCACGAGCAACCTGTGTTGAAAAAAAAAAAACACTGCTCGGAACACCGTCATTTGGGGCGAAAATACGCTCGTAGCACTGCCGGCGAAACTCCTCTCTCTTGTTACATTGTTCGCGGAACTGCTCGCAACACGTCATCAGGAGCAGCAACTACATACTCCTGACCCTAATCGTTTGATTACGCGATCTGACGCGTTAGGCCAACTGCATTGCTCCACTCTTCTCGTCCTCCCCGAATCAAGGCACCAAAAGCGACAAGCAAAACTACCATCAAGGACACACCCTGCCCTCTCCCGTTTCCGCTGCACATTCAAACCCACTGTCAGCCTTGGACCAATTTTCAACCCCAATTTGCTTAACCCCCCCCTACGTTCCTCCGAACACAGCACACACATTCTCAATTTCCTCCACTCCAAACCCTCCCTCTCCCATCGGCCATCAATGTATATACAGCGTTAAACAGTAAACTCGCTACATTGCTTGTTCGGCTCCTCGGGCCTCTCTACCTACGGACGCGGGAGCGCAAGCAACATTCAAAGAGGGTTCCGAGAATAATTCAGGAATATTCCGAGAGTTTGTAGGAAATTTTCATTCAAGAATTATTCCAAGAATTCTCTCAGAAATTTCCGACAACAATCAAGGAATATTCTGATAATATCATACTAATATTACGAGAATGTTCCGAGAGCCATCCAAAGTTTCTAGGAAAATCTCGACATCAAGAAATATTCAAAGAATTCTCTCAGAAATTTCCGACACCAATCAAGGAATATTCCGATAATATCAAACAAATATTCCGAGAATGTTCCAAGAGTCATCCAATCCGATCGACGATAGATGGTTTCTCCGGGGTTACGTCGTCCACCGCCCAGGAAGACCACACTAAAGGCCGGTCAGAGCCCGCTCCACCCCCCTCCCCTCCTCCTCGCCTGCTCCTGCGGCGGAAATACAACGTTGCCAGCATAAGACAAAAAAAACTCCTCACGGGGTTTTCCACTTTACCGACGTCGCTTAAAAATATATCGGCTGGCGACGTGCTGGGAAGTAGCTAGCCTGACCCATCTCTTCCTCCTTCCCATTGTCAACATGTGTTATATCTCTTCCAAATTCTATTTTTCATTTTCGAACCGGAACGGTGTGTACATACAGTATCCACTAACAGACCGCCGCCGCCGCGCGAAAGGAAAGGGGACGGACTGCCGACATTCCCGCAACTGCCACCGCCTCCAACGCCAACGGCACTAGCCACCACCCCTATCCATCGCTGCCTCACACCAACAACAATCTCGCCACAAAATGCTTTCCTATCGCACTGGTCACTGGTCTCCCCTTTCCCACACTCGCTTCAACCTCCTCGTTCTTCAACAGCGGAAGAACGCAATACTATTTACAAATCCCGGGGGATTGTCATCCCCCTCTCCCGTCCCCCCTCCCTGCCCCCCGTCTGTCCTTCCCACTCGCCTCGCGGCGACATATCCCGCAACAACGGTGAGGCACAAGAACACCGTGATGACTACGATATATACATAGCGTCCATTGGACTCTCCACTACTCCGCAAAAAAGCGAAAGCTTAGGTTGGCCGTATGTACGCCTTCAAAGCGATAGCAAAAGCAGACGACGGCGAAACCAAATCCCTCGACGCTGATTGGTCGATCGATTGATTGATTTGATTGGTCAATCAATGAATCGGTCGATCGATTTTACATATTACTCACCCTGACCACCACCTGCTCATTTTTTCAAGCCCCTATTCGTAGGGATGTCGCCTCATCATCAACAGCGCAAAAAAATCGACCAGTCCACCCCCCCCCCCCCCCCCCCCGAGTTGGTTAATCGCTTCACTGATTGATGTACCCAAATACTGAGCGCGCAACAGGGTGTACTCTTTCGCAAGTCCCGGAGGGTGTGGCGCTATGTAGTGTAAGCCCCAACCGAGCCTCTTCTCAGACCCTCCCTGTTGGTCGACTCCCCCCTCTTGGTCGACTGCTTGATTGATGGATTGCTTGATATATTGAACACCAGATAAAAGGTGCTCTTCTTTAAGTCCGGAGGGATGCCGCCTACTGTGCAAAAACCGCCCCTTCCAGTTATGATATATTCCTCGATCGCAGTCCTTCGCCTTCGCCAACCAACGCCCCTCCTGTCCCCAGCAAAGCGGCTTGGGTTTGGCACGAGCTGATTGATTGATGCGGCGAAAACAAAAAAAAAGGTGCCGCCGCGCGCGTCTCGTGGTGACGCGTCCTGTTGTTCTAAAAAAAAAAGCTCCCCATCATTTAACGCCGCTCCCTCTCGCCAACCCCCTCAGCACCGCATCTCGAGCGACGCCTCCTGTCTCGCAAGAGATCGATAACCTCACGCTGCTGCCGCCCGCCAACCCACTCAGCTCTGCTCCGCTCCCTCCCCTTTTTGCACGTGAAGGTGGCAACGTATGTGCTTTCGAAAGAAAGGCGGCATTCCTATACGTCCAAGCCCGCTTCTTGTTGCGAGCTATCCGCGGACGGGAACTCGTCACTTGGTGCGGACGCCTCCACGATACGCCTGTCGATGCAACGGGGTACACAACAAACAGTGCGGGACGCAACATGCCGGGGGGCAAAAGAAGCAGGAGGGAACAGGGAACCGGGGACAGGGGACGTTAGCGGCGTAAGATTCCCCATACACCTTTCCAGCAGATATTTTTCGATCTCTAGAAAAGGCCACGGGTTATAAGCTATACTTCATTATAACCCAAACCAGCAAAAAAAAAAAAAAAAAAAAACAACCAAAAAGACGCAGACCATACTTCTTACATACCAGGTATGTGACGAACACAAAACAACGAAACGAAATGACACAACAGCGGTGTGCGTGCAGCAGGGGACGGGGATGAAGAAGGCAAAAGACAAACTTTTCACGGATCACGACCAGTTGGACGAGCGAGGAACTTCTTTGCGCAGGTCCATGTTTTGCGATCCCCCACCTGCGGCGCTGGTTGAGCACAACCTCCTCCATCTGATCCCTCATGCGTTCCTCCAAGAACTGCCTGTTGAGCCTCGTGTGGTCGTCAGGAACGGATTCCATGGCCTGCACGCACATACAACGACAAACATCCACATCGACAGCAATAAGAGAGAGAGAGAGAGAGAGAGAGAGAGAGAGAGAGAGAGAGAGAGAGAGAGAGCCGAAACAGCGCAGTACGTTGGTCGGCCGCTAATGAGCGAGGACTAGATCGTACGAAAAGACACACACAGATAAGAGTCGAACCAGCGTGCTGCTTTTTCCAAGACCAAAAAGAGAGAGAGGCGAAAAACGGTTAACCGGCCGCTCAAAGGTGGAAAAGACATTGCAGGCACGAAAACACGCACAGAAGGAATCTAAAATACCGCATGGCAACAGCAAGAGAAGAGCCGAAACAGAAACAGAGAATTTTGCGTTTTTCGTGGGTGAAGCGGGGATAGCGGGACAAGCGCGCGCCCCAGGACACCACTTGCACTCCTCAAGGTCTGCATGGCTGTTTAGGGGGGAAACCTTATTTAGAATTAGACGGAAAACAGGCGTTTCTGCACGGTGCGACAGTAAAAGGGATGGCGAACTCTTCTTTCGGGCCAGCTTGAAAACCCTTCCGTCAAGTATGCGAGGCAGGGTAGGGTGTGTCGACCATACTAGCATTTTTGGTAGGAGTAAAAAAAAATGGTTTTCTTTCGGATACATATATCTGCTTCAGGCCGAAAAAAAATGAATTAAATAAAAAAATTTGATGTCGTCGGACTTTTACTCTTACACGTGCCACGTGATATGCGTACGTACTGCTTTTGCACCACATCTCAAGATGCCAAACGTAGGCATCTATTTCAAGCAGTAGGCACTCTGCTTTGTAGATCTTGACCTGTCCCATGCGTGCACTGCTGTCACGGCAGGCCATAGCAGTCAACCCCTCATATCCACATTTTTCCGGTTTCCATCACAAGTGGTCCTCGAGTACTCCCAAAATATTCAACGCTGCTCCCCAGCGCAACGATTTCGGTGCGTGGGCCTCTACCTGGCGACTGCTCTTACGGCATTTGAGATATCGCGTCTAATCTGGTTCGCTACGTAGGGATTAACGGGACAACCCTGTTTTTTCTACCTATATTCCTTCGAAATACGAACGCACAACAGCAAAACAAAAAAAAAAAACATTTCACGGAGACATAACAGAGCCACCAAAAACCGCCAGCAGCGTTGGAACGGCCACGAACAGCGAAGCGCCACGCACCTCGACGACAAGCTGGGCCTCCAGCTGGCGGAACCCCATGAGTTGCCTCCCAATGTGCCCCGGGTCGATGACGCGGGTCTTGTCTGTGCGGGGGTCCTTGATCATCACGATCGGCCCGTCCAAAATCGCTTCCACAAACTCATTACCCTGTGCAAAAAGTTGAATTCGGAGCGAGAAAATTCGAAAAAAAAAGAAGAAACGGGAGAGAAAAAAACATCTCGACACGCACGAGAACAAACCGCAAGCGTATGATATAGTATGACATGTCAGAGACTTGAAATCTCCCTATTAATAGTTTTCGTTGTAAAGAGGGGAGAGAAGGAAGTAATCAGCCACGTACGTACGGTACGAGCGCGAAAAACAAAAAATATGCTTATTGTTCTTTGCTCACCAGTACCAGCACCATCATCGCCCCCACCGTTACTCACCGTTACTCATTGAAACAATGTACATCACCGACAACATAACCATAGAACCGCCACTAATACCCATACACCGGCATCTAATACTACTAGCACCCCCCCCCCCCCCCCCCTTCACCACCGCCTGCACCCCCCCATTCGACTACGGCCATGCACCTCCCACATCCCACCACTACCCCCCCCCCGCCATCTCGAAAGGGGTGCGTGGTCAATGGTCATATGACGGAAGGCAAGCAACAAATGAGCACGCCGCCCCCACCCCCTTCCCCTTCCACTTCCCCTCCCCCCCCGACCGCCATCAGCCTACTCAGTGTGCACGCACACCGCACCGTACCTTCAAATTGGGTCCGCCCTCCTCATCGTTCCGGTGAACGAACTTCTCCAGCCAGTTCAGCGTGTAGCGGTCTCCGGAGATCCGCAGCTCGGAGCGGTAGGCCCTGACGGCGGCCATTGTGATCATCTCCTTCAGGAGCTTGTAGTTCTTGCCTCTGTACGGAGAGCTCACGTTGTTCAGGGGATCTACCGCGTTTGTTTGTTTTTTTGCGGCGATGGCCGCGGCGGCGGAGGCGGTGACGGCAATAGGGGACGGAGAAAAGAAAGGGGAAAAAACAGCGGCAAAGGGGATAATATCAGGTATACATACCATTAACACGAAACCTAATCCTAACCCAAAGAAGCACGGCCATGCATGGGTCCACACACACACACCCCCCCCCGCCCCCGGCCCTCCCGACACGCCTGCTCACCGTGGTCGAAAACCATCTTCCGGTCCTTCTCCGCAGACTCATCGTCGAGGAACATGGCGTCCTCGCGATGCCTCTCCAGTTCGCTGTTTTCTGCAGCGATAAGGCTTAGATCCTTCACCCACTCCCGGGAGATCTGCTCCCGCACCTGTCAGGATAACAGGTTTGACGGAAAGGTGCCAAGAAAGGACGCGGGCATACGTAAAACAAACGCGTCAATGAAAAAAGACAAACACACACATAGGCAGAGGCCTATTTTCAATAGCATACACTTAAGTAGTTATTCACAGCACATACGTACCAAGGTCCTGCTGTGGTATCTAGAATCTCGATTGTGCACGGCTGTCGCGCGAGGCGTAGTGTTCCTCGCGTCCTCCTATGACGGGGGACCATAGTTAATAGGACCTATGGTGTACATAAAAATCTATATATTTAACCATTTTTACTAACAATATTTGGTCCTATTAACTATGGTCCCCCGTAAATAGGTAAAACCCTTTGAAGAATCGGTCGACAACCCAGCTATATTAGATTAGTAAGCCAAATAGCAGCAGCGGTAGTAGTGGTAGTATTGACAATACGCCCATGTATTACGGGGGACCATAGTTAATAGGACCTATGGTATACATAAAAAGTTATATAATCAACCATTTTTACTAACAATACTTGGTCCTATTAACTATGGTCCCCCGTAAATAGTCGTATACCAGGTATAGTACAGTAATAGGAGCATTAGCGGAAGCATAGTAATGGCAGCGGTATAAATATCTATAGCAGTACATACTATTACGGGGGAACATAGTTAATAGGACCAAATATTGTTAGTAAAAATGGTGAAATATATAGGTATTTATGTATACCATAGGTCCTGTTAACTATGGCCCCCCGTAATACAAGGCGCTCCGCTTCGCGGGCGGCTGCTCGCCGGTGGCTACGCTCACTCAAGGAGGTAGAATAAAGCAGAGTGTAAAGCAGACAGGATGCTCATGACGTGGCGAAATCGGGCGACTTGCAAACGCCAAGACTTTAGTTGCGCAGGGAAAACCACGCCTGGTTTTGTGACGCGGTTGAATGGGCGACTTGCAAATGCCCAGAGCTGAGCGGCGCAGGACAAAGCATTCCGGGCTCCACACGCATCACTATGCAAACACACGTGTTTTTCAATATACCTGGTACACGCAATGCATCATATGATACGATATGTAGGAAAGTAGATTGTTTTCATCGCCTCCGCAATCGGCAGAGCCTCCGTCATCTCCTTTTTGGCTCGGGCTTGAGGGTTTGGGTTTCTTCACGGGAGAGCTGCGATATATCCTCGAAGACGATAGGCTGCTGGCTCTGGGAGGTTACTACCCCGGTATCGTATCCGTGGAAAAACAAGCCGACAAACAGCGGTCAACTTCAACAGCTCACGACTTTGCATCCTAGGTTTTGCATCGTACAAAATAAGAACTTCGTATTCAGTACGGCGTGATACCTGGGATGTACAATACAACAACAAAAAGCTATGAATAGCGCTGAGCGGCGTTTTTTTTTTTTTCGTTCTCTATTTTTTTCCTCAAATAAGAAAAATCTCGGACTTTCCATTTTGGCGTCAGTGTGGGAGGGTCTTATCTCGCTGGGTTTTTACTGTTTTTCGATTATGACTCGAGTTATGAACATCCACGTCTTGAATCTTTTTGCAACTCTTTAAAAAAAAATAGCTTAGTCATTGTGGGATTTAGTCTATCTTTGGATTCGGTGCGAGCTGGGCTGAGTTGAGCTGGGTGTGATTTTTGGAAAAAACGAAAAAAAAGACGAAAAAAAGGAAGAAACCAAAAAAGGCAGGAATGCTCCGCAGGTAATGATCGAAAAAGGACGCCCGGAAGAGTCTCCGAGAGGTGGAGTTAGGAAAAGCCGTGTTCCGGGCTAGAGATCTGAGAGCGCAGCAAGGCGTTCAAATCAAGTGTTGCCCCAAGACAATTTACTTGCCGAGGTAAACGTAATAACGTCTACCAGTGTACTATATATATGAATAGAAACAACCATGCACTACCAATACAAATAGTGTCAACACGTACTTCGTATGAACGTAACGTCTACCAGTACGTACTATTAATACGAGTAGTATCAACATGCACTATTAATACTATTAATAATACGAAGAGTATCAATATGTACATCGTATGTATGTACGGGGGAGCATAGTAATCAGGACCATTTATGCTTAGTAAAAGTAATGAAGTACCTGGTACATGGTATTTTGTAGATACGATCGGTCCTGAGTACTATGGTTCCTCTTATTACGGGATACCATAGTTAATAGGACCTACGGTATACATGAACACCTGGTACATACACATATTTAACCATTTTTACTAACAATATTTGGTCCTATTTGCTATGGTCCCCCGTACACCACAGTACCATTAAACGTAGTGCGCCAAAAAGCAACGAAACGCAGCGTGTTCGGAAGCTGGGCGTGCTTCCAACATACCAGGCACCACTATTAATAATACCGTATGAAAGGTACCAGGTACTTCGTAACACTCCAAAGACCGATCCGGGGGGTTTCCACGGATTCAGCGTGTTTGCCCTTGCTCCCTGCCCTTGCCACTTCAACATTGAGCACGCTGGTCACCTGCATTATCTTCTTGGCGATCTGCTGGGGCTCGATGAGCACGTTGTACTCCATCACCGACCGGTTGGCCTTGAGGAAAGGGTTGTTGCCCGACCCGCCCCGGGGCCGCTGAGACAGCCTCCTCACCGTCATCTCCTCCGGCTCCGCCCTCATCAGCCGGCCCATGTGTCTGCGTTCGACCAAGAAAAAAAAAAAAAGAAAAAAGAAAAGAAAAGAAGAGGAACTGTTGATCAACCCCACTACTCCCATTTTGGGGACAACTTACTTGGAATTAGAGTGAGATATGTGTGTACCACTCTGGCCCGACATAAAGGGACAGGTTTATGCTATTATTCAATCAACAACGGTCCTCATGTTCAGGGGGCAAATTACTCGAAATTAGAGTCAGATAGTGCAGCAGTGCTGCAAGGGTTCATTAACGTAACGGACAGGTGTGATACCGTACCCATCATACAGCAGCAGATCTTGGCACACGCAGTAATGGAGAGGATACTTGTTTACGTCACAAAAGTCAAGGCGTGAAATAATATCCTGCAGTCTAAACCCTCGGGTCGTTAACCCTCTTAGGACCCCAATCCCGTCTCGGGGACACACTACTTGTAATTAGAGTGCTTTGTCCCCGCATATGGGAGTGCGGTGCTAAAGGGGTTAAGAGGTCCGCTGCATGGACAGACCTCCCCCTTCAAGCTGACTCGTAGATGTTTCTCCAAAACAGACCCGATTGGGCTCGGTCCTCGTCACCCCCGCCCGGAGTCACATCGATACCTCGGCCGATCACGGCCGTGGCAATTCCTTGCTATCTGCTATACCAGGTACGACGCGAAAGGACTGTGCTCGCTCGGCCTCACGTCGTCCGTAAAAAGACGGAGGCAAGGGACCATCGCTACGGGACCTCTCCAAGGCTACCTCTCCGCGACCTCATCGACTCCGGGACGAGTCTACAGAGTGTAGCATTCACGTCAACCTTTTGAGAACTCCACACACGCTTTTTGTTGACAAAACCGCCTGGAATTACGTGTAGTGTGGAACTTTTTTCGCAGTGGTATACCAGGTAAGGGTTGACCCCTTTAGCACCGCAGTCCCGTTTTGGGGACAAAACAGTCATATTCCAAGTAATTTGTCCCCGAAACGGGACTGCGGTCCTAAAAGGGTTAACAAGGTACTGAAGGGGGACCACAGTAAATAGGACCTACGGTACACACAGAAACCTACCAGGTACCAGGTATACATTTCGCTATTTTTACTATTACGGGGGACCATAGTTAACAGTATCTATGGTACAAATAAAAACCTATATGTTTAACCATTTTTACTAACAATATTTGGTCCTGTTAACTGTGGCCCCCTGTAATAATAATAACATTATTAGGCCCCATTTACTATGGTCCTCCGTAATAGTGTATCTGTGGTTACCAAGGTGCTGTAGTATGCCTGTGGTAGCTGTCGATAGGATTGAGCGCAGCGAGTATTTGTAACCGTCGTCAACTTTTGTGCGACGCTACGGTGTATGACGGACCCTTCAGGCAACTCGAAGGGGTAGATATACAGCAGTAGAGGGTGGTCCCTCTCTATGGTGCCGGTATGTATGCGCCAGCCAATAACACCGGCATAATAGCGGCAACCGGCACTAACTACCCCGCACGCTGCCAAGCTTCAACCAAGCGATTTCACAGGCACTCTCCTGCAAAGCTCCTCCGGCCTCAAGCGCCACAAAACGAGAGGCTTTCCAAAAAAGGCTCCGAAAAAAAAAACGCGTACCTTTTGCAAAAACCGACAGAACCCTCGCACCGCACTGCCGTACAGCAACAACCCGCGGGTGACACAACGCCTTCCGAAGAAAAAAAAGCGAACCCGTTCAGAACTGCACTGCTGTACAGAAGCAAAATATCTCGGGGTCAAATTTCAAGTAATTTGTCCCAAAAACGGGAGTCCAGTCAGTTCCACGGGATGGTACGGCGACAACAGGCATGGACCCCGGGATAGATCCCGACAAGCTCCTCTCCCTGGCATCAAGCGCAACAAAACGACAGGCACTCCCACCAACGAAAACAAACTAAAAACGCCTACTATATTTTTTACCAAAACCGACAAAAACCTCACACGATATGCTTTATACCGACGGCAACGACGATTGTTACCGACGGCAACGGCGATTATCATAATATCATAGGATGAACAACAACTACTGCCGAAGCACGCAATCCCGGGACCATCTACCGACAGTGTCCCCCGGCATAAAAAAGGCCCAAGCGCCACCGAACGAAAAACAGACATGGCCAAGGGTGTCACTTGCTGCTGGTATGCGAGCGTCCCCAGCACTAGTACCAGGTAGCAGTTCACCTCTTGAAGCCGGAAACAAATAAGTCGTGTACACGAGAACGCCGACGGCCACGCCAAAACGTCAGCGCGTCTAAATAAACACACCATACCGAAAAAAAACAAAAAAACGACGACGACGACGATGATGACGGCGGAATAACGCGCGCGGAAAAACGTACAAAGTGCACCCCTCGAAAGGTTGTGACATGATTGCGATCTCTTTAGGAGGGTCACAGAATTGCGACATACTGGTACAGTAGTTGCGGAGCAGTTGTGAGAGTTTCATTTGCAACGTCGGACTATCCACCGTTGTTCTTATGTCCGACGGAATGACGCACCGACGGCTAAGAGCTTTAGATGCCCAGCGGCTTGCACCCGCGTGCAGCAGTGAGATCCCTTGTCTGCCCTCAAGCGCGACGTCCGCCCGCGGCAAAAGCGACTATAGCAGACGCCAAAGAGCGGGCGAACGGCACGACACTGCTGCTGCTGCTGCTGCTCCCCTCCCGCAGGACGCCCGGCGAGCTCCCCGTCGCGCGCACTGTCTACGCGCCTAGCATCCAGCGAGGGAGGCCGCCCTCCAGAACCAGCACGTACTTGGCCCGGGGCGCGCGGCTTGGGAGACCCCGAGCAAACATGCGCATGTCCTTGGTAGCCGGGTTCTCGCCAGCCTGGCCCGGTTAGCCGGGCGGTCAGCATTTGCGTAATGATCGATACCGTGCTGACCCAGGACGGCGGGTTCCCCTCGCAGAACGGCTTTGGCATACACCGTCCACGCGGGCGCGACGCGCGACGGTGACCTCGATCGCCGTCGTCCTGCGAGGGAGCCCGCGAACCGCGATCGCCACGTTCGCGTGCCCCAGGACGGTTTCAAGTGGTGTGTGTATCTACCAGCGGCAGGGCGATCGATACCCGCCACGCCGCGCGGGGTGGCGAAATCCACGCCGTATATACGCGCGCGCGGGCAAAAAAATAAATAAAAAATCATCAAGTGCACCCCTCAAAAGACCGACCCCAAAAAAATGCCTGCGAGGCGTTTTTTGCTTCCTTTTCGGGGTGGAGGGGTAGAAAGAGCGGAAAAATATTACGTAACACGGGACCAACACGCCGAGTCACCATATCCATCCATACCCACCAAAATATGAAGAAGAAAAAAAAAACGAGTGGAAAAACGGACTGACTCACTGTAGCCAGCCGATTTCCTGGACGTCTCCGTTGTGGCGGGAGAACTGCTTGAGCCACTGCGGCGTCAGGTCGTCCCGGAACTCGAGCCAGTAGTACACCACGCTTGCGATGGACGACTCCGACAGCATGTTCTTCGCGGCCCTATAGATGCACGAAAAAAAGTTGAAAAAAAAAACATGTGAGAAAAAAAACATGTGAGAAAACACCAATCCACTTCTGATTACATTAGTAGATTATTGATGGTTGATTGGCTCGTGGAGGGCAAAAATCATTGACGATATCGATACAAAACGGGGGCGTGGAGGGAAATAAGTTTTTTACGTACAGAGCACAGATTGCAGAAAAAAGAAGAAAAAAAAAAAATGTCGTAGGTTCGTTCTTACCAAAACGAAAGGCACAACGCTTCGCTTACATGGGAGGGAAATGTTGCACGCCTCCGGCAGATAATTCATCCCCTCTGCTGTGCACGCAATTACTCTACTACTGGGGTCCATATTAAATAGGACCTGCGTTGCACATAAAAACCTACATGTTTCGCTATTTTCACTAACAATATTTGGTCCTATTTACTCTGGTCCCCTGTAATAGTTATCTCAGGGGAGATGGATTGTTGCTCTGATTGGTCTACTACTGTAGGTCATGTTGCCGGATGGGTGCCGTACAACCTTGCATGATTTACAGGCAGTACGTACTACCGTAGCACGTTGTCCGTTTCCCGCGTTGGACCCATCTGTATCAAAAAGATCCTGCGTAATAACGTATCACAACGGCAGGTTAAAGGATCTACATTATCTACGTGGATCGTGATCTATCTGTCAGACGTGTGCATGCGTTGTGAGCAAGTTTCCCGCGTCGGATCTATCTGTACCACAAAGATCCTGCATAACAACGTATCACAACGGCAGGTTAAGATCTATGATCTACGTAGATCGTGATCTATCCGTCAGACGAGTGTATGCGTTGTGAGCACCGTTGAATCTATCTGTACCACAAAGATCCTGCATAACAACGTATCACAACGGCAGGTTAAGATCTACATGATCTACGTAGATCGTGATCTATCCGTCAGACGAGTGTACGTGGTGTGAGTAGTGCTCGCGACTCGGCCCAGCTTCTACAAATCGTTATCGTCGATACGTAGTCCGAATAAACATTGTCATTCCGAGAAAATTCTCAGCCGATCGAGGTTAGAGTAACGTACTCGTACTAATAATATTGATATCAATAGTAACAAATAAAATGCATTTGCAGGCACCTTAAACCTTACAAGCCTGCAGTCCCGTTTTGGAGGCAAACCACTCAAATTCTGAGTAGTTTGCCCCCCAAAACGGGGCTGCGTTTCTAAAAAGGGATGACACAATATACCGTGCAGGCAGGAGAGCTGCGCTTGGAACACTGACGGGTGGGGCGTCTGGGATCAGGGTGGCTGATTATGTTCTGAACGTGTGTGGGTGGGAGCAGGGTGGCCAGAAGGGAAGGGCCCAATGCGAGGTCGAGAGTACCGAGCGGGGGCACACGGACAGCTCGCCTGCACAATTTAGTTTCCCCAGCAGGCCCCTGCAAATATATATCCGTGAGGTTCTACAGTGTTTCTTGTCAACCATCTAGTCGAAGCTGGGCCAAGGTCTCTCAAGGTACTGCACTGTAATTATTAATACCAGCCCTTCGTACCGTAGTTTGGTACGTTTTCTCGTAAATTCGAGCAGATTTTTTCTCGTAATACTCGAGAACCGTGACCTGTCCTCAACATATTCTAGAATGCTCGAATACTCCAAGGTTTCTCCTTCGGGGGTATGGTTGACTTGAGAGCCCGGGGGTGTCGCAAGCTGAAAAGGGACAACACAATTTTTCATGTGTTTATTTTTAATCATCACTTCCTCTTTCCAGCCTAATTCGTAGGAGGTTTTACCCTCGACGACCCTCTATTACGGGGGACCATACCTGGTAGTAACTAGGACCAAATATTGTCGATAAAAGTAGGGAAATGTACGAGTATACCCTCGTAGGTTTTTGTGTGTACCGTAGGTCCTATTTACTCAGGTTCCCCGTGATAGGACTGCACTCCCGTTTTGGGGGGACAAACTACTTGGGATTAGAGTTGTACACCAGGTGTGTGTGTTTCTGTGCACGTCAGTAGTAAAAGGGCCGACTCGATAAGGATTGCAGTCCCGTTTTGGGGACAAACCACTCAAATTTCAAGAAGTTTGTCCCCAAAACGGGACTGCGGTCCTAAAAGGGTTGTAAAGAAACACTATTAATAAGAGTGGAGAGATAACAGAAAAAAAACGGTTTCCACAGCTGACGCATGGACCCTTCCTCGCTGACTTGGAAGGCGTTTTAGTTTCAAATTTTACCTCCCGAAGCAAACATACAGCTTTTTTCACTGTTCACCTCGCAAATCAACCGCAAACAGACACCACCTCCCGAATCAACCACAAACAGACATCACCTCCCAAAGCAACCACACACAGAGTATGCCCACCAGGTGCAAGATAAAACGTTCCCTACCCCCCTGGCTCACCGCTGACTAAGCTCGTTGGGGCCTCGCGATTCGTCCTCGCTCCCGCCTGGTCGCTGAGGGCTGGACGTCGCCAGCAACGCCGCGCTTGCCCTCCCAACGTTTGCCGTACTTCAGCAGTAGACGTGTCGCGTCGTTGGTGCCGTGACGTTCGCGGGGTAAGCAGAGCACAACGCAAAAAAAAAAAAAACAGCGGTTTATATATATCCACAAAACATAAAAAGTACAAGAAAAATCCCACGTTTCGAAGTACTAATACAGGGGACCATAGATAATAGGGCCAAATATAGTTGGTAAAAAAAGGTGATGATGTAGTTTTTTAAGTGTACCGTAGGTCTTATTTACTATGGTCCCCCGTAAATACAGGAGTTGTACGTAGAGTACTATAAATAACCCTCTTACATGGACTTCAAAGGGAAAAAATTGTTGCTAAAAAAAAATAACGATTACAGCACCACGATGGTCACGGCGTGTGGATAGGAAGGTGACAGAAAATGGTGGTCCGAGATCCAACCCAAGGGAGAGTCTCGTACGGCCGTACGGCACGGCCACAGCATGATCTGCTTGAGCTGCCGGAAGCATGCTGCTCCAACAGCAGTAGGCGATTGATAGCACCGAACAGAGTTATCATTATTGGGTCTCTATCTCGGTGTGGGGGGGGGGGGGGGGTTCTAGAGGGGATAACATTAGTACTACCGGTATGATAGGTCTCAAGTATCTATTCAGTGTGCGTGGGTTTGTGGGAGGGTTGGTGGGTGCGTCGCGAATGGGTGGCAGTGTGGGTGGGCTCTCTAGGTGAGGTGGTTGGGCGTTTCACGTGAACCGTGGCTATCCACCGGCCCCGCTGGCGCAGCAGCGGTTGTACCCCACCGTCTAAAGCTACTGCAGTAAGTCGATGAGACTGTGTAGAAGTCAGTTCGCGCAAGACGCTCGGGGGGCTTGTCGATGACCAAGATGCCCCCCCCCCCCCCCCCCCCCCCATCTGCATTGAAAAAAAGTACCAGG
This sequence comes from Nereocystis luetkeana, assembly GCA_031213475.1. Lineage (NCBI taxonomy): Eukaryota > Phaeophyceae > Laminariales > Laminariaceae > Nereocystis > Nereocystis luetkeana. The sequence continues at coordinate 1,688,882 of JARUPZ010000035.1, read as the reverse complement.
TACCTGGTATGCAACACCCTCCAATTGAATCAGCTGCTCAGAGCGCGTAGCGCGGGTATATAGGCGGGATGGATAAGACGCGAGTCGGCGAGGGAAGAAAGGCCTGGAGTCTTCTCGCGACAAAAATGCAAGGCACAAACCGTAGGGGGGAGAGGAGGGGGGGAGCGGGGGGAGCTTGCTATGTGGTCCCGGAGCTGAGTTCTGACCACCACTGCTGTAGCCGGAGATGGAAAAATCAAGGTTGTTCACTGGTCGGGTCAAACCTCGCGGGTCAGGTCAGGTCAGGTAGGGTCGGGTCGGGTCGGGTAAGGGCGACCCGACCCGATCCGTGAGACCTTTGAAAACCTCCTGACCCGACGCGATCCGGCCCGACTCGACCCGTGAGACATAAAAAAAATCCTGACCCGTGAAGAGCCCTGGAAAAAAAACCAACGAAAAAAACGAGGAGAAAAAAACGCCACCATCATCACTATCAACGCCACCCGAGGCCGACTCGTCCTATGTGCAGGACAGGTCAGCGAAAAAAATCTGGTGCAGGGCGCAGGGCTTATAAGGCAAGGCTGGCCTTAGGGTCGCCTGGATGTTTTTTGGAAAAACGCCACCAACACACGCGGCAGAGGCGCGTGGCCGCCCCTGCCGACCTCGAGCCCCCCTAAGGGATAGGGTTCGGGTTGGGGTTAGGGTTCGGATTAGGGCTAGGGTTTAGTCCTGGGGTCGGGTTGGTCTGGGCCGACGTGCAAGGTTGAAATTTACGACACAAGCCCCCCGCACAATGTGCCGACCAGTCCCGCACATCACGGAACGATTCCCCGAGGCCGTGGCGCGTTGTTCGTGCGCGAGGGTACGAGTGCCTGTTGCTTCGCACGTTCTACAAGGAGACCAAAGGTTTCCTGGCGAGGAGACCAAAGGCCGGGGAGCACTCAAGGCCCCCAATAAAACGCAAACTCCATTCATCACTTCGGCGATTGCGTACGATACCCGCACTTCAGCACGAGCTGATAACTCAAAAGCCGCGCATGGATCATCGCATGCATGATGATGATACCACCAACATTGGGTTCGTTGCCACCTACACCAGCAAGTAGCGCCGTTTGCATGTACGTGTTACATTGTCTATGCTGCGAGCTGCGAATCTTGCATACCAGAACTTGTACGAGTATCTCCTCTAGGATTGAACAATCGGCACGGACACTGGTTGTGCTGGATGTCGACGGGTAGAAAGAACGGTTTAACGTGAGAACACACACACCATACCTGGTACTATTTAATACCAGGTAACACGCAAGACAGATCACGCACACCCCCTGGGGCGATTTTGATTTTGAAAGCTTGGTTTCTCAATAACGGGGAGGGCGTCGTACTGATTACGCCGAGTGATGCGTCTACGCAACCGTCTCGACGAAATCTTTCTAGCCAACATTTTCGGTGGGTCGAATGCACACTGTCCGTGTGTGCCCCCCACGCCAAGTTTTGCTCGAAACCGGGTCTAAAATTCGTCCCAGGGGGTGTGTTATATTATCACCCGTGTGTTACACGACGTGCGGCATGTATATACCTGGAACGTGTTCCGACGTTTTCGCGCACAACGGGGACTTCAGATTTTGTTCCACCTCAAAGTTCGAAATACAATCAAAACCCCTGGCACGTACGTGCTCGTACCAGCAGCGAATAGGTCTTGACAGGCACTGGCTGCGTCATTTCGCTGTTGTGAAGGAGAAGCGGAGAAAAAAAGGAAAGCAAAAACCGCTGTGTGCATTCGACCCAATGATGACATCACCAGTATTATAATACCCTGGCCATCATATTTATTTATTTTTTAATTTATTTTTCTCATCCCATTCATTATCTTCGCACATCTTCTCTCTCTCTTTCCAACTCGTAACTCGAATCCGGGGTCACATAGCAGGCTCATCTCCCCCCTTCCCGCTACGGTATCGCTGTACACGACCCGAGTTTTATTTACTGTATTAATAGTACATGAAGAGAATCGGGTACCCTCCCGTTCCTACGTGCATACGTGCATACTGGTATCTGGTACGATGTTATGTGTACAGAACGTCCTCCTACATATTAATACAGTAAGTCGTTGAGGTTAGAGCAATCAGTAGACTTTGCAGCAATAGGAGAGTACGAGAGTGCGAGAGTACGAGTAAAGTACATCACGGCGAGTTGCGTGTCGGCGGCACGCTATGATACGCTATGATATCATGGAAGGGAGGTTGTATCGCCTCGTCGAAAGAAATACCAGGTACCAGGTACAAGCAAGGTACCAGGTGGGTCAGGTATTATTATTACACAGCAGCTGCACTCGTTTTACACTCATTAATATTAATACTCGTACGTACGAGTACGTATTTGTGCGGTGAGAGCAGCGGAACGAGTGTGATGCAGAGAGATTTGTCACGGCACCTCGCTGGCCCTTCTCGAGGAAAATACGAGCAGCGCGCGCGCGGCGGCGGCGGCGGCGGCGGGGGGGGGGGGGGGGGTGGGATGTGCACATGCAACCTGCCCTTGATGCCTGTCTACCAACGAGAGTCGACTCAGAGGGAAAAAAAGATGCTGCTGCTGCTACTGCTGCTGCTGTGCAGGATGAGAACTTGGTACGTACTTTTCCGATACATTTCAAACTGCTGCAGTTGATGTTGCAGCTCTGGCCTGTTCCGCTAATTTTTTCTCGGTTTGCAGTCAATATCTAATCTCATCTTGCCTCGAGCCGGCCGGAAACTGATGAGAAAATCCTCACAACTTCTTTGTTTTGAAAAAGAACAAAGCTAGGAATCGCCGCTACCCCCCCCCCCCCCCCCGGCTAAAACCCGACGAGACTCCCAGCAGCGGGGAGCGACGCGAGTACCACGCACCCATACCATACCCCCGAGCGTGTTCGACAGATTGCCTGCGGGCTCGGTACAGGGCACGTCCGGGCGCGACTCTCTAATGTTTTACTCACCATCTTGAGTGCGGCGGGGTTGAAAACGTCCCACTTCGGGAGGTGCGCCCTCCCGATATTGTCGGGAGCCCTGCGTTCGGGGCAACGAAAGCCTGCCCCGCCACCACCCCGAGCAGAATCAAGGAAGCCTTGAAGCAAAGCATGGTCCACGCGGTAGTTCCTTCCGTGGAGCGCTGCTGCTGCGCTGCTGCTCCTCCGTCTCGAGTCTCGAGGACCTTGTTACGGCTTTGAAACTGGTTTGTTCGTGTTTGATTCTGTTGCTACAAATCACTCTTGAAGTCTAGTATTATCGCCTAACGGTTTGAGAAAAACCGTAGAACAAAGACAAGACTGTATCACAATCGCCGACCTTGCAGCAACAAACCCACCACAATGAGACAGCAACGGGAAAACTTGGGATCAAGTGTCGTTGCCGGCGATAGGGGGTCGAGGGGCTCGGGGGGACGGTGCACTACTTTTTCGATGGGACGGCAGAATGGGCTTTGAGTAACTACGGAACTTCCCGCGTGGAAACCCCGGGCGGATGTCTGCGGTCTTGCGTGGCCACGAAGAAGCAAGATCTCCGATATCCATGGGAGATCGAGGATCGTCGTCACCTTTTTTTGACCAATCACCTGCGAGTGTATAGTCCTGTGGTGACGAATCGATTAGCGATCTCGAGCAGCTCGTAGCACTACTGCTCTGTACCAGGTAGCTTCTACCGGCTGCCGGCTGCGGATGCTGCTGATACATACCAGGTACCAGGTACCAAGAACAACCTTCCTCGAGTACATACTATCCGTGCTGTATCTAACCAATGACCCACCCACGTGTTCAGCATACAAACAGGGACTACTTACTGCTGCTGTTCAAAACTCTGTGGGCAACATGTCGTTGTTGTCCATAATGTCATTGCCGAGGATACAGCAGACTGACTGTAGTATGGCCACCTTCTCAGATTTGGATCTAAACTAATTTACCGGTCCAAATTAAAATACCACTTTCCCGAAATGTAAAGGATATTTTCATATTATTTTCGAATTCAAACGATCTTTTATGTATCGGGACAGAGTTGTCTCCTCCTTCCTGCAAACTCCCCGCTGCGCGCGGATTGCTCTCGAAAGTACCGGAAGGCCTGTTGTGATGCGAGAGCATGCTTATACTCATACGTAGAGAAAGCGCCAAGTTGTCGTGAAAGAGAGCTGGTTGCCGAATTATGAGGCTGCGCGCCCAGTGGCCACGCACATACGGGGGGGGCATCAACAGCGAGCGGTGTTGTTGTTGTTGTTGTTGTTGTGGCGTTGTGGCAGAATAACTGGTTGGACCGTTTCGAGGAACAGGAAATAGATTTACGCGACGGTAACACTTTTTTTGTTTAGCAATACGTAACGGAACACCAGTCAGTGTACTACTACTCTGCTGCTGTAGTACTAACAACTGGGTTGCATAGTGTGTACAACAGTAGTATACTGCTGTTGTGTAGCGTGTACACAGTGATAACGGTATACCCGTATCAACAACGCAACTACAACCAGCAGCAGTACTGTCTCAACGTCTCCGCCAGTTGAAAGGGTAGGCCATGCATGTGGAGGGTGGTTCTTCTGTCTTATACTTCCTGGTTGCGATGCACCGCGGGTAATTTTTCTCGGCGTTTTCTGGCTTTTGCCAAAAGACCGAAAGGTACTGGTACAGCGCAGTACCTGGCGGTACGAACGTAAAGCGCATTGTTCCTTTCTTTGTTTGTGGGCGGCAGGAACATTGGGAGACCGTTCGATTCTATGTTTGTTGCGAAATGAACAGAGTCACTGTTTTAGACTGCTAAATAATAGTACTGTGGTAACATTTTATTTCTTGGTCGACTGGAATATTAGCAGGAAGGACACGTGGTAAAACCCTGGACAGGTCTGCCTATCAAGTCGGAACGCGTTGGTACTCAAATGTGTTGTTTGCTTAGAGATAGAAGAAGAGCAGTTTTATTCCTTTCGTACACGGTGGAGACTGAGGCCAAGCTCGTGCCTCTCTGGAAAACCCCTGGTTTTCCACCTAAGATACGCCTTCAAAGAAATACAAATACGATCCCAGTGCCTGAACCCAGGTAATTACCGGGCTTTTAACCTCATTCAAGGCAGTATCATAACACTAGCCCACGCTGATGAGCCGTACATTGTCATGCAGAATTATGGGAGAATCATGGAAACCCCGATTCCACGAACTAGAACATGAGTCGAAGATGCGGGTCCTCAAAACCCACCCCAACACCTCTGAATGGCAAGGCAACGAAGCTGGCAAAGTAGGGAACGAAAATTAAAGGAAGACCGAGCAGGAAGAGATCGTCAACGAAAGCCATCGCCATGTCACCCGCAACGTGGGGGGGGGGGGGCGAGGAAGATTCGTGGAAAAGCGAAAAGTGGATATCAAAAACGAGAAGAAAAATAACGCGGGAGATGCCAAGAACCACCTAAACCCAGGCCACAAGTGGAAACGCGCCCTGTGCCGCAAATGAGTGGCCCGATTACCCAGACCAGCCCCGACACTGAGCGGGGGGGCAGGCAGGACAAAATACACAAAACCATCCCCAACCAAGCCCAAGAAAAAACAAACAAACCAGAAACACACCTATTAATAGCAGAAAAACCCCGTCCCGAAAACTCGGGAAAACGTCAAGCAGTAGAAAATACCTCCCCCCAAAGTCCAGGAAAACGTCAAGAAAAAAAATCGAGTGCGGCCAAGAAACGAAAGTCAACTATCCACGGCGGCGCCTCGAGATTCGTCTACGTTACGCTGGACCCCCCGTGCAAACGCGCTAGCCAAGTGAATTTGAACATACCAAGAACCTCGTACGGCTCTTGTCCAAGTCGTGTGGCGCGCCGGAGAAAGAGGAAGCCTGATCGGTCCCGGGTCGTCCAAAAGTCGAACCAAATATACTCCATCCGTTGGCTTAGTCGCGCTGATTTTCCCGAGCCACCACAGACCGTCGTCGCCCTTGTACCAAAAATAGGCCCCGTTGGGAAGTACGGTGCTGCAGTATCGGCGAAGCCAGTCGGCGTGCGAGATGCAGCCATAGCCGGGTGCTAGAAACCGCTCGCCGTTACTCCGATAAAGCTCTCGTGGTGCCTCGCCGATTCTCATCTGGCGGTACAGGCGGTTGGTTTGGCGGTGCTGGTTCGGGGTGCCATCCCAGTAGCGCAAAATTGCGTGGCAAGAAAGCTGAAGGTAAATTTCCCGTTTCCAGGATGGACGGGACAGTCCTGTCCAGTGCGTCTCGTACATCATCGCGATGACACCACCTCGATCTCTAACCGATTGGTATCCAGTGATCTTTTCCACTTCGAGTCGTTGAAGAGGTCTCGAAACGTCGTCCTCGGTGACGTGGCACGGGGGGGGGTTATTGGAGAAGTTGTTGGGCACGTATTGCGTCAACCCCGCCGGCAAATACTTCGGCATGTCGCCACGGTCGTGGGGGTTGGCACAGAGCTTGCAGCGTTGAACGGATACGCGCCGGGTGAGCATCAGCGCCGGGAATATCGGACGGAAGATCCACATACAGGAGCTTTGCCCCGAGAGGAGATCCGTCCAGGGTGTCCGCTGAGGAGCATGGGCCAACTGCGAGGACTTTGTAGGGGCCCGTCCAGTTGAGTGAGAGTTTGGCCTTGAGGACCTTGGCGTCCGTGTCGGGTTTCGCGCCTTGGCGGATGGTGGCCGCCGTATTGTACACCCACGCCCAGCCGCCAACGTCAAATTTGGAGACTGGACGCAGAGCGTCGGCGAGGGCGGAGTTGCGGCGGTTCACGCGAGCAACAGTGAGGGCGTGGTGTCCGCGAACGATATCGTACGCGCGCTGCCGGCGGTCCGTCGCCAGATCGCAGTAGGCGAGGTGGTCGCGGGCCAAGCTCTGGTGGCCGGCGACTCCAGCACGCCCGAAAATCGTGAGAGGGAGGCGCGGCAGCCGACCCGTATGGACCTCGTTGGGAGCCAAACCCGTGGCGGCACTGACCGAATTGTTGTACGTAAATTAGACATGAGGGAGCTGTTCATCTCAGTTGTTTTGGAGCTCGCTGACGACCATTGCCAGCATCTGTGCCATCGTGTGGTTTACACGTTCCACCCCACCGTTGCCGTTTGGGTGGTAGAAGCTGGTGACGATTTTTCGAAAACCGAGAAGCTGATATACGGCGTTCGAAAGCTTGGAGAAGAACTGGAGGCCGGTGTCCGAGAGGATGCTGCACGGGCACCCCCAGAGGGGAATATACCGGTTGATGAGAAAGTTTGCCGTGCCCTCAGCTGTGAATTCTGCGGCTGTGACAGCGTACATGTCGGCTCGGCGGCTGAAACGATCTCAGTGAAAAGCAAGAAGTAGGTATTTCCTCGAGGCATCACCGGGAGAGGGTCGAAATAGTCGATGCTGACGGCGATGCCGGGTCCTTCTGGAAAGGGTAATGTGATGGTGGGCCACCGGACCATCTGCCGCGACGTTTTCCGTGGTTGGCACTTCAAGCAGTTGCGCGTCCACCGCCGGGTGCAGATGTCATCCCCATCCACCAGTGGAAACCTTCGAGCATACGTAGGGTGCGCGCAGTTCCTAGGTAGCAGGAAGCGGTGGGGTGGCAAGCCTGCAAGACCCAGAGGCGCATGAGCAGCGTCACATAAATGTGAATAGGCTCGTCGTTCAGTAAACAGGCCGTGCGACGCACCGGGCGTTGTGTTGGACGTAATGGGGGGGGGGGGGCTGTCGGACGAGGAGAACGATACCCGCGTCCGTGGTGTGCAAGTGCCCTTTCTTAGCCAGCTCCCTACACCTCCTTTCTTAGCCGAAAAGGAGGGCGCTGGTGAGAAGGGAAACACGACAAAAAGTCGGCTGGCAAAACTTCCGGCCGGCCAAAGGCTATGTAGCGCATGGCGGCGTTGCACGCGGGCTCAGCCTGTTGGTCCCGAGCCCAGTCGGCGTGCGAATAGCGCGCTGCGGAATCACCGAACTGAAATTCGTCAGCTGCGCCGAGGGCGTCCAAGTCGGTCGTGGTGACGGGCGGTGCGTCAGTTGGAGGCGGAAGCCTTAAAAGAGGAAGTCCCACGGGCCCGGCGCGGACGCGGTCGGACGGGATGGGTACCGTCGGGACCGACGAGGCGGCAGGAGCCGGGGCCAAAAACGACGGGTACGGGCGGTCGCGGTCGTCCGACTCGCGGCGGGGTGATAGAACGCCGGGAGGATGGTCTAGGGGCCCCGCCGGGCCCGAAGTCATAATCAACACCAGGTGGCGTGGTGCCAGCGGCGGCGGCTGTTCGTCGGCGCGTCCGAGTGGAGATGCAGCCTGAAGGCGGCACAATATTCAAAGGCGTCGGGGTGCCAGGCGGCGGTGGGGCTGACGCGGCGGGATCAGTGATCACAGCGGAAACTTCTCCCTGTAAAGTGCTCGTCGGGGGAGGAGCGCGCTGGGCGACAATCGTCGCTGCAGCGGGAGCTTCTGCAGAGCCTTGGTCGCCCCCGGAGGGTACGACAAAAACCGAAGCGAAAGCGGTGCTGGCGGCGGGTGAAAAAAAACTCAAGCCAGGACGGCGATCGACGGTGGCGACGTGAGCAGATACACGAGCGACGAATCTCCCCAAACAAGCAGAGAGGCCGTCAATCCTCATACCTCGCCCGTGTGCGCGAAAATCGCGAAAACCCGAAGAGGTGAAAGGTAGCCAAGATACCAACGTCCTCGACGGGGGTGAGGCTGCTAGACCCACTGCGGTCGTGTTCTGTGGCGGTTTCCGGCAAGCGGGGGAGAAAATCAGTTTTTCCGTTGGCGCTGCCTTTGCGGGCCTCGAGGGTGTAGTCGAACGCAGTGAGGAACTCGAGCCACCGCTGGACTCGCGCGTTGTGGTGCTCTACTTGGCCGACGCTCTCAAGTGCTTTGTGGTCCGAAAAATTGCGGAACTTCGTCCCCCATGGGTAGCCTCGGAGTTGCTTGATGGCCCAGGCAATGCTGCCAGCTTCCAGGTCCAACGGGAGTCAGTGCCTCTCGGAATCGAGGGTAGCGCGGCTGATATAAGCAGTGGGCCGTACCGAGCCGTCCGGTTGTTCTTGTTCGAGCGCGGCACCAAAACCATCGATACAGGCGTCATAGTACACGTGGAAAGGGCGGGAGCCGTCGGCTACAGCGTCGCAGTCCGTGAAGACCAAAAGTGGCGAGGCAGCGAGCTCGGCGAGGATCTGGCGAACGATAACTCCCATGGCCGGCGTAAAGACGTACTTAACCCCCTTCCGGAGAAGGGCGGTGAGAGGGCGGATTTTGCGATAATATCCCACGCCGCCCACCAACGCACGGACCTGCTTGAGGTTCTTTGGTATGGGCATTTTCATCATAGCCAAACTTTTTTTCGCATTTGGGTATATAAGGCGGTCATTTTGGAGTGGCCCAGAAAATTTGCGTCCGTGGCCTTCCACCTAAGATACGCCTCCCGAGTACTAAATACGATCCCAGTGCCAGAACCCAGATAGTTACCGGGCTTTCAACCTCATTAAAGGCAGCATCACAACAATTTCTTGCTTTTGATCCTACAAATGCAGTGCAGAAGTCTTTGTTGGCTAGTAGTCTATAAATCTGCCCAAAACTTGAAGGTTGTACAGGGTGGCTGGAGACGTGGCAGACTGTGATATTGCAGCTTGTTTCTTCATCATTTCTAGGTCAACTAACTGATCGCTGGGGTATTATTGCTCTTGATCGTTATTTGGTAACGTACGTAAGACGCGTTCTCCGATAGAGGTAGCACTTTTCCGCCAAAATGTTCTCTGAATGGCGGGGTTTAACCCATAATCATCGGAAAGCTAATCTTGTTTCGAAAAATAACGTTTTATTATACTTGGGTCATGGGACTATTCATCGGGATGCTATTTGAGTTTTGCTGAAGTTTTCGGGTGAGGCATGGAGCTCCTTAAGTGAAGAGCCTCAGAAAAATTAAGATCAACCCCTATCGTAGAACGCCTCGTTCAAGCCACGAGTAGAGTATGTGCCAAGGCTGCACCCATATTGCCGCCGTTCATACACGAGCCGGAATGTGTTGTTCAATTGCTGCCCATGAGTTCCAGCAGTAGCAGAACACATTTTTCCTGCAGCGAAACCCATTGTTGTGCAGGTGTTCGAGATTGCGGAGAGTTGAGGAATTCAATCATTCGGTATCGAAGAGCAAGTTTGATGATGTCACCTCCATCGAGGGCTCGTGTTGGTGATAAGTGCTTCGCTTCAAGCACTAAGCCAAAAAATTGCCTACCGAGTTGCTGATCAGTAACTCAGTGCTCAGTAGCACGATCTCCCACGTACCACAGGGGTCCCTGTTTCAGAAGTCCCTGTTTTTTCCAGGAAACCTATTTGATAATTGTTTTTTCTAACGGCGACCAAAAAATGATGAATAGCCCCAAACGAGGATCCACATTCCCAGTTCAGGCTGATGCGAGGCACGTCGTAGCTAGGGGAAACAGACAGCGACACACTACCAGACCAACATAGGGGGGGGCTCGTCGTGATTGCCGTATCGACTGACCCCTTGTTGCCGAGGCGCGGTGCTTGTATCTGGTGGCGAGGCATGTCTTTCCGAGCTGCTACAAATCTGCCAAATCGCTCACCCCAGCTGGGCTCTCAAGGAGAAAAAAAAGGGGCGGCCTCTGGCCCTCCGCCCGGCCGAAATTGGACTGCTACCCACCCCAAGACCCACGGGCACGTTGCCTCGGCACTGATCTCCCAAAGCTCTCATCGCTGGTGTTGTCGCCTGCCCTGTACTCGTCCCAAGTAATTTGCCCCCATAATACGTTGCTTCTTGTTTTTTTTTTTTTCTTGTTTTCGTTTTTTTTTTTCCATCCCATTTACTGCTACCTCTACTATAATAGCTTCGCACCCTCTAACTGTAGTAGGTACTCAGATCCGAGGTCACATACGTAGCAGGCTCCTCCCCTCCCCCCCCTCCCCACTACGGTTCTTGCCTTCGAAGGCGTTTTTTATCGCGAGGAGACGTCTTCAGCCCTTTCTTCCCTCGTCGAATCGCGTCGAACTACTGTTCTGTATGGTCCATACACCTACCAGGTATACACATATAGGGTGGATTCGTAGGGTTTAAGAAGGGGTAAATGGTAAATGGGGAGATCAGGCCGGGGCAATAGTGGCCATGAGCACCCCGTCGCGGCGAGAGAGTTTTCAAAGCCACCGTTGGCAGAGGGAATGGGCCCACCCAAGCTGATACGTACAGCCGCCGTGCTGTGAATTTTTTTCGGGGGGAATGGAAGCCATGAGTTTGGAGTATCCATGAGACAAACTCTCTCGACTCAAGCCGGGAGTGAGTACAGAAGGGTGTGAGCTGCGTCCTACTATAAAAGAACCGCTTGTAAGGCGGGATTCGGCACCTTGTGCGTACTTTCTCGCATACCAGTACGGGTGACAGCGTTGGATGCATTGATTTATTTTCCGGTGTGGCCTCTTCCGTCGACAGCAATGATTATGATGAGGAGGGCTTTCAAGCCAAAAAGCACATTCAACATAAATCAGTGGCAGGCTGCAGAAGGCACAGGTTATACGAAAGGTGGCGAGACAATGGCGACCCTCAACTCTCCTTCAAAAGTGCACAGACACTCGTTTTCGGGGACATAACTGTTTGAAATTGAGCATTTTCAGTAGTATCTCAGCGGCAAAAGGGGACGCGTGCTACGATACGGGTAGGTAGCACTTTCTTGCCATGCAAGGCAAATTGTTTGTGACTGACGGAGCTCCTCAAGTGAGGAACTATCCCAATAAGGCATACCTTATCCCATTAGTGTTGTGCACAATACCATCCAGCATACAACTACAAGTATTGGCCATGGGAATATTCCTCGGGTTTAAGGTTGCAAACTAGCTTCTCCCACATTCAGTTCGTTGCTGCTGTGCTGAGCTATATGTATATACATTGTTATTGCACGGCCAAGGGACAGGGTTGGCGTGCTTATTCAACAAGCGTGTGTAATCGTATCCGTTTGTTGTAGTTGGTCGGGTTTGTATGAGGTGTTGGAACCCCGTACATCTTCGGGTTTCTGTTCAGCGCCCCCTCGCGCTGAAAATCTCCTAAAATATGCGTATTCTTTAGTGTGTTTTCTTTCCAGTTTCTTGCTTGTTTTATCTCTCTTTTCCCCTTTCGTGTCTTTGATTTCTATTTCAATCCCGAATTTTCGACGTTGTTTTGTATTCATCTTCTCTCAGAATGAGGAACGGCTGAAAATGTTCGCCAGATGAAAAATTCGCCACATACATACATGCAGAGAATAGCAAACAATTCTTGTTATATTTTTCCATTTGTAGACGTCTGTACGAGGGAGGCGGTACATGTCACCTCGTTTCTTCGGGGACTACCACTGCTGCCCGCTGGCACTGCTGTTCTGTACCAGGCACGAAAACATCTGGAAGCTACCGCGGGACCGGTTTCACTTGATTGAGTGCTGCAGCCGCACTTGAGTGGGATAAATTTGCGCCTAGAGATTTCCACCGCTCGAATTACGTGTGGGTCCGCATTCAAAGGTACCGCACTTACTGTAAGTAGGACCGCCACGGAACTGAAAAAATCACGGAATCAAGACCGCAAGGATTTTATAAAAACCTAAAAAAGCACGTCAGCTGTGAGTTCAACCGATCGGTCAATGCTCAATTTTGCAAGCTGCGTGATAACCGTTCGCGTGTTTTTTTTTTCCATTATTTCCCCCGCGATTGACTACTGGCCGGTGACTCCCCCTGGATGCTACCAGGGTCGACGAGAAGATAGTACTTACAGGGCTCGATTTCCAGTTGATTTTGGTCAGTATCATTTCGTGCACTGAGGCAGCAGTTCTAACGTGAGGGCCGGGGTACACAAGACAATCGAAAGGATTTACGAAAATCGAAAACGGTGTTCATCTCGAAAGGGTGTACGAATTTCGAAAACGTTACCGGTCGTTCTCAAAAATGATGCTTAAACCAACCACGGACAACCAATACACACCCTCCGTAATAAACGAGACATGCTTCCGGAACCAATTTGCCGAGTACTGCCACAACACGCCTCCGCAACCAAAAATACCAGTGCAGCAACAAAAATACGCAACAATCCAATCCTCAAAAACCGTTCGGGTCAGATCGGGTCAAGAGGTTTTCAAATCTCTCGGGTCGGGTCAGGTCGGGTCAAGAATTCTGCAATTCTCACGGGTCGGGTCGGGTCGCGTCAAGAGTTTTTTAAACCTCACGGATCGGGTCAGGTCGGGTGAAGAGGTGATGAGGAGCTTACGGGTCAGGTCGTGATCGGCGAAACGAATCCTTATAGCGATCAGGAAAAAACTTGAAAAATAAAATAACATCGGCAGATAGACATACTATTTAATACTGTAATTATTACGGAGGACCATAGTTAATAGGACCTGTGGTATACAATATAACCTATATATTTAACCTTTTCTACTTGCAATATTTGGTCTTAATAACTAGGGTCCCCCGTATTAGTGCTATTATCATCATCACCATTATTATTCTTCTTATTATTATTATTCTTACTATTATTATTACTACTATTCTGCCCAATGGTTTCCTGTACGCACCCTGGTATGAAGAGGCTTTTTCGGCCTCATCCTCGTAAATAATACCAGGTAGGCAAAATGGCCTCATTACAACTACGTGCGCTCGTCGCTGTGGTACCAGCCGAAAGTGGTACGACCGCTGGACCCATACGCAATGGACTGGAAGACGGGCGTTCAGCCCAAACAGGCAGTGGTGCTCCATATGTACGAACAACAACCCAGAAATGGGGCAAGTGGCGGCTATCGATGCTCGTGGCCCTACGGGGCTCTAATCGTTCGGGATCGTTTGACGCAGCGAACTGATGTTTCCTTTTTGGCAAAGCCACGGCTGACGAGTAGTTTGATTGTGGCAGAAAAATAGGATTATTATCAGTCGAGACCGAAAAGTAATTTCCGGTATTGTAGAGACCACAAGATAACCAGCAGTAATTGCGCAAGGCCGCTTTTCCCTCCTCTCAAGCCAAGGGCGTGCACACCCGCACGGCAGGCCGTCCTCTCCTCAAGATAGCGGTCGCAAGAACGACCAGTAAGCATTTCAACGAGTACCGAAACGGCCACCTTGCGCCTCGAAGCAAATGGCTGCGGAACAGCCAACCCCCTTCGCATGCCTCAGACGCCTATATATACCCAAAATCGCACCCCGTCTAATCCACCTCCATCACGACGGTTTTACGTAACAAAAAAAAAAAAGTTACGGAAGCAAAGAATAGCCACCTTTGCAACAGACGGACATCCTGAAAAAAAGCAAATTTTACGCCTCCAAGGCAGCCTTTGTTAGTCGTGGGACTGCCACCGTGCTTGCGGCTCGAAGAAATCAACTGCCAGAATAACCGCTCCAGTGTACACGCCTCGAGCGCAACGGTTCACGAGATACGAGAGAACAGCCACCCCTTTTCAACGGTTTCTGAACTGCCACACGAGACACCTTCCGCCTCGAGTCAAGCCCAACAAAAAATCATCTACACTACACTGTGCATGATAGTTATAGCATACCTGGTAGTTATATACGTACTCGGGTCTGATGGCGAGGCATTCTACGATGAAGGTTCACCCTATTTTTTCTGAGGCTCCTCGTCTATGGAGCTCCATACCTCGCCCGAAAAACGGACTTCAGTAAAAATCAAAACGCATCGCGGCGAATGTTCCCATGGCCCTAGTCTTCAAAACGTTTTTTTTTCGAAATCAAGATTGGGGTCAAAGAACCCCGTCTTTCAGAAACAAAGATAGCGGAAATGTGCTACCTCTATCGTATAACGGGTCTGATGGCGGTGACGGCGACCGCGACGAGCTAGGCGTCGTTTCGGGCCTCGTAAGTGGCGCTCGTGTCGAGGGCGCCAAGCGACACGTTGTCCCCCAGCGCCTGGTCTTCAAACCTAGGTACCAAGGCGATCGCTTCCGCCGACGCGATTGCCCCAAGGTACGCCAGGCGTCTCTTGAGGTCCGCCACCCGCCACGACTTGAGGGCGTTCACCCCTGTTGGTTTTTTTTCGCGCACAATGCCCGTCGGGGAGAAAAGCGGATGGCGGGGGGGGCAAACAGTGGAGGAGGGGGGGGGGAGGGGGAGGGATATTAGGCAAGGAATGGAGGGTGGTTAGAGGCAGGGGTTGCAAAGGGGGAGGGAGGTGGGGGGCGGGAGAGGGGGGTACATAGGGTCGGAGTGTGCCCCGTCGGCGTCACCGTAAACCATGACTGGGGTATATCATAGGCGTGGAATCACCCGGGTTACCCTCCAGTGCAAAGCAAGGCGAGGGGACGTTGGAGGGTCACCGTGAACCACGACTGAGGTATATCTCTGGCGTGGAATCACCCGGGTTACCCCCCAGTGCAAAGCAAGGCGAGGGAACGTCGGAGGCCCCGGGGAAGTTGTGGTGACGTCGTCGACTCGCTACCGCTGCCGCCGCCACCGCCACTGACACCGCCACGGCCGCCACCGCCACTCAGGGCCGGGTCTCGCCAAACCTAAGGCGGGATTAAATCGACGGTGCTGCCACTGCCACCGCCACCCACGGCGCCCGTTAAGCCTCAAGCGGGGCCGAATCGAGAGCACCCTTCACTCACAGTGTACTGGTATTCATTGTACAGGGCATCCTTCTCGCTGCGCTCAATTTTGAGCCACGCCGCAGGCAGAAAGAAGCGACCACGCCCAATGCTTGCTTGATTGCTTTCAACGAACTGACGAGTATTGAGTGCTTACGGAAGGAAGTAGACGGCAGCGAGCGGGTGGGCGGCATCAAACGTACAAGGTGTACGAGACGATTGTGTGTATCGATCTGGGAATAGACAAGAGTGAATTACCGGGCACCTATCTCTGTTACATATAAAAGGCCCCCGAGAGAAACAAGCCTGAACTCTCTACGCATTCCCCGACCATTATTACAACCATCTCGCACGCCTCGTAGACTCTACGGACTCGGTGAACGAGATATTACGGGGGAACATAGTTAACAGGGCCTATGGTATACATAAAAACCTATATGTTTAACCATTTTTACTAACAATATTTGGTCCTGTTAACTATGGCCCCCCGTAATAGTACAGCATTGCTCACTATGACGGCGATTGAAAATCAACATGGGTTTTTTACGCATGTCAGTCAAGTGGGTGTTAACACCCCCCCCCCGCTTACGCCCTACCCCCCGTGACCTCCCTCGCTGGAGTGTCCCCCCTACCCCTTTTCCACCCGCATTGTTCCCGGCCATCGCTAGACCAGAGCCGCTGAGATCATATTTTGTTTTCAGCGGGGGAAGGGGGTTGCTATACCGGCAGGTATCGGTGTAGATATTGAGTGCCCCGACGCCCCATCTACTCAGCGAAATATGATATCTCAATGTTGGCAGCTGCAGTCCAGCAACGGCCCGGAGGAGCGCGAGGGGGGCGCTCTACGAATGGAACATCGGGGGACCGGGCGGTAAGGGGAGAAGCGTGATCACCCTCTTGGCCGAGACCACGCTCCCCCCACTCCGTTGGCTGCTACCGTTGGGGATGGTGCTTATCTTTTCTGAGACTCCCCACTTGGAGAGCTCTATTGCTGGCATCCCGGGTGGCTTGGTAGGTGGCATTCGTGCCTACTAAAATCAATTACGCGGGTTCGATTTCCACCGAGTGCACATACTCATAGGGACTTTTTCTCGGTCAAAAACTGGCTAGCGGAAAGCGCGAGAGCGTGAGTTAGCAACGTTCGATGAGGATCGGCGAGCAGTGAGTGGGGATGCTGAACTCTATGCGCGATAAAAATGAAGGCACGTATAAACCGGGGAGGGAGAAGGGCAGACACCTGTTAGTGTGACCACGGCTTGTCCAGAAGCTAACAAGTAAACGTGATGGATCACAGAAAAAAAAACAAAAAAACTCTCCATAAAACTGACTTTTGATGCATATTGCACCAGAATCTCATGGCCTCGTAGGCTTGACATGAACAAAATCCTAAAAAAAATGCACAAACGAGGCGCCCGACGGGATTGGGAAGCAGTTTCTCAACTGACTCGGAAGAAAAAGTGAGGAACGCTACCAGTCAGAAAAAAGCGGTCAAAGGTGCAATGTCTTCCTCTCCTATTACGGGGGACCATAGTTAATAGGACCAAATATTGTTAGTGAAAATGATTAAATATATAGGTTTTATGTGTACCATAGGTCCTATTAACTATGATCCCCCGTAGTAGTAGGCGCCTATGTAACGCGTAAGCGGTACAGAGGTACGAGCACCTACTGTATTTCTTTTCAGGCTCCCAGCTTGAGGAACTCTGGACCTCTCTTCCTAAAAACACTGATTTTTTACAAGAACAAAAAACGGGGCGCTTGAGCTTGGCCTATCGCACGTAGGTGTTGTTCCAAAAAATAATTGCGAACGAACCTGAAATTAACGGTATTGGGTAGTCTTGTCAGTGCCCTCAAGGAGCGCCGTCAGTAAGAAACAAAAAGTGGTCAAAAAGTGCCCTGTATCCCTCTCGTGGCAGGCGCTTATATAGCGCGTAAACGAATCTCGACGTGCGCATACGGTAGAGGTACGAGCACTTTCTTTTTCTGGGGCTCCTAACTTGAGGAACTCTATACCTCTCTTCGCAGAAAACTACTCGTTTTTTTAACCAAAACAAAACAAAAAAACGGACGCTTAAGCTTGGCGAACCGTACGTCCGCAAAGACCGTCGAGAAATCGCGCAGACGATGGGGCACTATCGCTTTTTCAGCTCTCGACTTCACGATTTTTTACCCCCCCAAAAAGACGGGAAGGTTTGCCAGAATACCGAGCAATGGTGCGTTTTCGGGGGGGCGGGGGGAACACATGTAGCCCCGAGAGAGAGAGCCTTCCGAAAATACAATGCTCCACCGTACCAGGTACCTGGTGTACGTTCACAGCACCCCTGCCGTTGTTGAGGAAACAGCGAGCGCGCGCTGAAAAGCGATCGCAACCCCCTCTCTGTGCAACCCCTCCGACGAATGTTGAAAGGTGGGAGAGTGCAAAAAACGCCCAGAGCATCTGGAAGAAGAGCTCTCTCCGACGCCACCACTTTCGGTCCTTTTGGAGAGATAGTCGACTTGTGATATTCGTCCCTGGTGGGGAGGGGCGTGTCATCTGGTCACCCGCGCGATACGGTGTGTGTGACCTCAACCCCCCGAGGGTTTTCGAATAACCTGCGCGCCCCCCAATCAACGCATTCGTATCTGTCCCCCGTATGCAAGGCCGCCTCAGAGGCGGTTCTGTAGTAGGGTGCGGCTCACCCTCCATGCGACTCGCCCTCAACACCTCATGGCACTTCGCGCTTGGTGCAAGCAATGTTTTGTCCCCGGTCGGTGAAAACCCGACGAGCCCCGTCCCGGCATCGTAGGGATGCGAGGGTCTATGGTCTCACGACTACGGCCATGCACGATAATGAGTACACCCCCCCCCCTGCACTGCACCCCTCCAACTCCTCCCCTCGCCTTCCCTCGCCTCCACACCTCGTTGGCCTTCTCACCTATGCGGTTCCGCGTGTGCATCACGAGGATCTCTATGCATACAGCATCGACCTCGCTCGAGTTCACGGCCTCGTCCGAAACGCATACTTCACCTGCGATGTTGAATTTAAGGGGGGTGAATTCAGGCAATTCTTCATACGTGAAAGGCAGATTATCTTATTTTTTATTGAAGCTGTTGATTTTTCGGTAGTTTGACCAATGAACGGCTTCCTCGTGATGCGAGTGGGAGCATTTTGAGGGTTTCTTACCGCTTACTCGGGGAAATGGTTGACACACAGTGTAACTCTAACCCTAACCCTAAGCCAATCAGACCAACCCTAACCCTGACCCTGACAAAATCAGACCAAATCTAAAAAAAATGGTGAGCTCTATTGAACAATTCTGCCACAGACCGAAGCAAAATCTACAGGGTCGTTCGTATTGCTCCCCGATGTGAGGCACAGCCAGCTATCTGCGGGCACGGCGCCATCGCAGCCCCTCAAGAGAACTACTGTAGACGATCACATGAGCTTTAGTGCGGTCGTTACTGAAGTTGTCGGGCTTGTTCCTCCTTTGTGTGTCGAAAAATCTTGCCTCGTGGTATTTGGGTGTGCTGTTCGGCGCGTGAGCTAACGTCGGATAGGTTTTCTTGTAGCTGATGAGTATCAGAGCAACTTGTATTTCTGGGACTCGCGAGATTTTCGGTATGGGTAGATAAATCGGTGCTCGAAGTATGGTTTATGGTGTGTTACTCCGTGAGCGTGCGTTGGGATTTTTGCGATTCTTGTCTTGGTGATTGATCGTAGTGTATTTTTGTATACTACGTACTCTCGTCTGATACCGCGACAGAAATGTCCCAGCTTCGACGGCGCCGTGTTGATTACCGGAGAGGCGTCGGGGTTGAATTACTTCCAGTAGAGTTGATAACTTTCTTTGATATTGAGCTTTTGGGCTTAGAGTGGGTTTGAAGGAGAGAGACAGCTGTGTCTTTCTACAAGTGCATTTCGAATTTTCTGTCTCCCGGGGAATACCACTACTACTTGTAGTGTCACATCATGATGACTCAAGTTAGATGATTGTGGATCTACAGGATCACGGGGGACCGTAGTTAATAGGACCTATGGTATACATAAAAACCTACCAGGTATATATTTAACCATTTTTACTAACAATATTTGGTCCTATTAACTATGGTCCCCCGTAATAGCACATCATAAAAACTAATAATAGTATGACAATGTAGCAAGCAGAGAGGCTGTAGGATTTCATGGTATACTTGCGTCAATATCGACTAAGGTGTATCTGCCAAAGATCTACGGAGATTGACCCGGGAGCCAAAATATTTTCGAGGAGTTATTGTTCCATTATGAGGGTCCCAGATGACCCTTTACATGACGGACGAGGAACAGTCTCTTTTTGTCACCTCTACTATTAATAGTACTTCGACTTCGACTTCGATTTCGATGAAATCTATGTTTTCCACTTCATGCTCCACCGCCTCATGGCGTCCCGGGTCTACACCCCCTCCTCCTCGTCACCGAGGCAACCCCTAGCATTCAAGCGATCCACTATCCGAGTCACCTTGGTTCGGCATCCTTTGAATGTCGGATGCTGGTTTTCAAGTTGGAACTGCTGGCTTTTCTTCGGCTCCAGGAGTGGTTCCGTGCCTGGCCCAGGTGGATCTCTCAGTCTCTGTTTCGCGAGCCAACTCAGCACAATGAATACCCGCGCCGGGGACGGAGCCAGCACAGTACAGGACACCTATATAGTAAGAATTCGAGCAATGTGAAAGGCAAGCGGATACATAGTTACAGGAAAACATGAAATTCGCGCCGCATTTATATACTGAAGTTAGTGTGGAACGCACCCATTCTCCAAAAACAAGTTCAGCCCGGGACAGCTTGCCCGCTTGTTATTGGGTGTCCGGGTCTCGTAGGGTTTGGATCATTCTGAGAAAATATTGAATCGAGATAGCGCGTATCATAGTGGTGGGCTTATGCCTCTGGTCTCGGTACGTCTCAGTACCTTAACAAGGCGCAAGCCACCAAAATCAAAAACGCAAAATAAAACTAACGCACACGCTCTCTCACTTAAAACTGCGAAATACTTCACTATGTCGATGTTTGCTGCCGCGGTTGTTTCTGCTGTCGCTGTTGCAGTTGCCGAGGTTGTCGCTTCATTTACAATACGCAGCTGCCGCTGCCGCTGCCGGTGCCACAAAATGAAAAAATGAGAGCTCCGAAAGCACCACGCCGATTTATTCAAACGCTACTGCTGCTGCTACTGCGAAAAAAAAGGGAGGGGTCTATTTGGAAAAGAAACGAAAAAGGACAATGTGAAGAGGAGATAAAACTTTGAGAAACAATGGTATAGTCTATCTACTTCGAAACTCCCAAGCTTCCATGGTCACCAAGGTACAAGTTTTCTCCTTGAGAAGTAGGTTGTTCGAAATATCGAAGACACCGTTAAAACGTCCGTCTCAGCGCGCAGGTAACGGCATCATTCGTTTGTGCGCGAAGGGGGACACAAGCGCCGCTCGTCTGCAGCGAGGTTGGGTGCGGAGCCCTTCACGGGAGACAGGAGGCCCTTGATGCCGCTGTAAAGGCCGATTCCGGTCGTCGATGTGCAGACGCTGCCCTAAGGGAGAGGCGCGAAGAGGACGACGAGGGACGCCGCCAGGCGTAGAAAGTTTGGAGGTGGCAGATCCCTTCGACAAAGTGTCCTAGAACAACCTCCAGATGCGGTTCATCACCGTCGTCATAGTGCAGCCGAAACTGGCAACTTGGCTCGGTCTCGTGCAGCCAAAACTGGCAACTGTTCACGCCAAGCTTATCACCCACTCGCTCGGTCTCGTCAGCCACGCTTTGCGGGTGCACCGACCGAGCTGGGGCCCGAACACACCGAACTCCCTTTAGCGTGCGCTCAAGCTGTGATACACCCTATCCGCCCTGCTGAACTCTCAGGACGGACGGCGAGGTTCAAGTCTACCTAACGTGGGGACCTGACCCCGATTCTCCGATGGGTTTTGGAGTACACCGAAGGCACGGAGACACGTCTCCGAGAGCCAGCACGCGAAGCAACGCACGCGACCAATTCCGAGAGGGTCGCATCGACATGCAGACACCAAGGGGGGATAACAGCAGCAGCGCGTGGCCTTCTAGGGGGCCCGCGCGACCCCGGCAATGAGGCTACATGGGCAATAGTAAAGGCGCAATTCCTGGAAGAAGACCGAATCTTCGTCCAGGTAGCAACGGCGGCTGCTAGGGTGGCAAGTGTGGCCGAACCAGAGGAAGGGAGCGGCCCCCACGTGGTGGTGCACGGGAGGAGAGCTTAACCCTCAGGCGGCGATCATCAACTCTCGCAACGCACTATCAGGAGCGGGGAGTGACGACCCGCGCTTTTCGCACCTGCAGTCTATCATCCCAATTTGGCCAAGAACAATTCGGCGCCGGCATCGAAGCCTTCTGGAGGAGGATGGTGGATGAATCTGACGCTTTCCCGCCGGCATTTTGGGAGCTCTTCCTGCAGTCAAGCCCGACGGCCCTGGGGGGCCCTTTGTGTGGGGATGACGTTGGAGGCGCATTATTGCGACAGGGATAGTAAGGGAGTGGGGATCGCGCATGGAGGAGCTCAATGACGAACCAAGGCAGTTTGGGGCTGGGGTGTCGGGAGGGGTTGAGCATGTAGCGTTGCGTGCCCGAATACACCATGAGGCAGGCAACTGGATTATCCTGACGGACGCGTCTGGCGCGTTCAACTCGATCTTACGGAAACCCATGCCATGCTCGAGCAGGTGGCCGCTTGCACGCCAGCGCTTGCGGGGTTCGTAGCCAAACGCTATGGTGAGAGGCTCGCCGCAGTGTTCATCCAGATGGACTCGGGAGAAAGGACTAAGCTCGAATTCTCCCGTGAGGTGGAACAAGGAGACGCTATGGGACCGGCTCTGTTCTGCCTGCCGCTGCAGTCAGTGATTACGAGGATTCGGGAAGTACGGGTCGCAGGGGGTCGAAGCCGATGCATACCTCGACGACGCTATTACCGCGGCCGACGAGATATCACCCGGGATGGTGGGAGTGGTGCCCTTCCTCAAGCGAGAGTTGACAGCGAGGGGAATACACCTCAACCAGAGTAAGACGGTTACCTTGGCCGCGGAGGGGCACGTGCCCACGCCGGAAAATACATCATTTTTGGCTGGAGTGGGTGTCCGCATCGTGGACGAGGGAGGGATAAAGGTGGTTGGGGTACCCGTCGGCACTGACGAGTTGTTTGCGATAGAAAGCGCCATTGGAATCGCGCGAGATGGGGGGCGGAACAACTCGTGCGGATACTGCCACGAATGCCGGATACACAAGCGGCCGACCTCATAGCCACCGGCTTTATGGTGCAGCGAACGGTGTATGTCAAGCGAGTGATGGGCCCAAAGCTGTCCCCGGCGCAATGTGGATGCTCGAAAACCTTATCGATCTTCTTGGATTGGCGGAGGGATCGTCGTTCTTCGAGGAGTGGTGCAAGGCGGAACGGCTACCCGCACTTCTGACTGACCTCTTTGGCAGTCAGGGGGAGAAGGTACGGAGGAACCTACCAGGTTCAGAACTTGGTGACCAGTATTTGGGAGGGAGTGCGAGGCCTCCGAGAGGATGGCGGGGTTACCGAGGAGATGGTTGAATTAGTGCCGCGGGCTCTGGAGGGACAGGGCTTTCCGACCTGATGAGCTAAGCGCATCCGAGAATTCGGAGCGAGAGGTGTTGGCAGAAAACGACGCCGGTACCACCAACTCCCTCAAAGCCGACGAAAAACTTGGAACAAAGGTCAGCCGGGAGCGGTACGACCGGTACATCACATCTCTGGACGGAGTCCTCATCCATGCACGCCCACTATTACGGGGGACCATAGTTAATAGGACCAAAATATTGATGGTAAAAAAAGGAAAAAATATAGGTTTTGGTGTGTACCGTAGGTCCTATTAACAGTGGTCCCCCGTAATAGAGGGGGTAAGTCCTTTCGGAGAGAGAGATACCCGCGAATGCGCAGATGCCAGGCAACGGAGTCAGTCAGGGTCAGGAGCTGCCGCGTGGTTACGAGCGAGGCCGGTGGACGCTCGACGCGTCATACCAGCCCAGGGGTTCCTGTACGCAGGGCGGCGACATATTGGGGATCGAGGAGCAGTTGGCGGCGACGCGCCCCATCTGTGGTGCAGCGGATGTCAACACGCGACATGCACTTTTGTGCCACCGCGCAGGAGCGCGGGTAAACCAACGTCAGCCGTTGATCTACGCAACTTCCCGCTTCCTGAAGCGGATGTCCGTCCGCCAGCAAGTGGAAAGCAGTGCGCTCTTTCACACCAACAGAGACCTGCGTGTGGACATCGTTATCGAGGGGGGAGGCCTCCGAAGCGCGTCGGCATCGGATTTCCGACACACGAGAATACTCATCGATGTCGCCTGGGCGGGCCCCCAATCAGGGGTTCACCTGCGTGTCGGAAGTGCTGACCAAGATAGACCAGCTGCTTCAACTTCTGAGGCGCGAAAGCGAAATTACTATGCCGGCGTTGGACATGTGTCGTTTGACGAGCGCAGCCACAAACTCATCAGCCTTGCGGTGGAAAACGTTGGGCGTATCGAAAGAGAAGGAAGCGAATTCATCGATCAGCTGGCAACGAGTGTTGACGGAGGAAGAGATGGGAAGGCAATGGCCAAGAAAGGCATCTGCAAAGGACGCCATTTACAGATAGTTCCAGTGGCCTCTCAGATTGCGATTTCATGCCGAGTTCACCGGTGCAAGCTCGCATTTTACGGGGTCGTCGAGCGATATGGGAGGGAGGAGGGAAGAGGAGGGAGGGCTGATGCCGATGGCGTGGGGTTGGCACATGTAGATGCCGAGTGGGAATTTGTAAGGACAGAAGAAGTCTATTAAAAGTAAAGGATTGGAGATATTCCGCCTGAAACGGGGAAGCAAATGAGTCTGAGAACATACTGCTTGCGGATTTTGTAGGCCGGTCGTTGCAAAGCATCTTCGTGTAATCGGTGTGTCGATATTTTCATGAGGGAGAACACAATCTGGATGAATTCGTCACTTGATTAGATTTGATTGGTAAAGCATACTTCGAAGTAAATAAATGTCACCCTTTCAGATTTGACCGGTGAAACGTCGGCCAGGAATCTAGAGCCATTCATAGGCTGCGTTATTTGGTATATTTTCGTCAAGCATTCAGATCTAGTTGACACGTAGCACCTGCCATGTTTAAAGTTATTGAAATACTTTTACCCTTCTATATGTGGAGGGTGTGATTGGAATAAGGGCTGCCTGCGCTTTGGCAGGTGGCAAAAATAATACTAATGAGAAGAACAGTGAGGTACATCTAGTTTTCGAAAATTCTGGTTATGGGCAACAGCGTCTCGCGCTTTTGCTTTTCGTGGTCTGGATTCTCTGTTTTTTCATCATGTTTTTGGTTGTGGACACTCACACTACACATTGTCAGATGGCAAATTGAGGAGTACTGATTCAACGTTATTTTGCCTCGTTTTTTTGCAAAATACGTTAATTTCTGAACACCATTTATGTGCGTTTTTGAAATCAACTCCGGCCGTCAATCGATACATCGCATTCACTCTCGCAGGGCCGTTTTCTTAAATTGTCCGAAAAACGAAAACGCGTGATATGTTCAATGCTTTACCCCAAATCACGCATTCTGGCCGGTTCCCGAGATTCGTTTTTTGATGCATAATTGCGTAACATACTTTATCTTCGTGCTGCGATATTTGTTAGTTTCTCGCGATCAGCATCGATTCCGTTTTCTCGTCTGTGCGATCACGAATGTATCGTACAGCATCCTCTGAAAAAAAAAATCACATTTCTGACTATCAACGCCACTTGAAAAACACAAATGCTACGGGGTGGGCCATAATAAGGTATGGCACGCAGGATAGCACACCCCCCTGCAAGACCACGACAGAGAATATATATATCATATATATATGTATATCTATTATAATTATACATATATACGATTCGTATGTATTGTGAAGGTGTTACCTACTGAGCTATAAGGGTAAAAGATCGATTGATTACCCAGCCCAAGGTACTCCTTATAACAGTATATATGAATATATATAAATATATATATATATATATATATATATATATATATATATATATATATATATATATATACCGGCGGATTGGAAAAAATAAAGCTCAAACTCACCACACTCCCACGTTCAGGTGCCGTGCCGGGTGCCAATTTAACCCATAGCTCCCGTTGCAACAGCTGAGCAGGCTGCTGTCACCACTGGCGCTTGGGCACGTTGACCCGATCTGACCCCCGAGAGGGGCAGGTGCGGTGGCGACAGCCACCCGGGGATATATTTGTTATTTGTTTTCCGACCGTTGGGTTGACACCGGGGGTACGTTGGATGCCACACCCATCCGGGGGACCCCATTCGTCATCCACGGCGCGCACCGGCATGGATGCCGGCACCGGAGGCAACTGCTGCGCCCCATCACAGCAGCGGGCCGATCGAGTCCGCGGCCCCGATCCCACCGGTACCTGCTGCTGCTCAGTACCGTGCGCGTTACCGATGCGGTCGCACATTTGGTTGGGTGAAGAGTCAACGTAATCTACCGGTGTTTTTGGGCCTGTGCATAAGATCGGCACATCAAGGTAACACACGACGCGTGCATCATTATTCCTTTGGCCTTCCGACAATGCGCAGGCAGCGCCTATTTCAATTATATGCGTACCTTCCACGTACAACGGGGGTATCTATCTACTAACCCGGTGAGTGAAAAAGCGGAAGGTGCTCGTATCAATCACGGCTATTTTTTTGCTCCCGTGGGTTTCTTCTTTCGGAGTGCTCGTGAGTGATCAACGTTAAAGCTCATCATGCTACATACACATTGTCGGGTTTGGCAAGAATAATAATCAGACATTAGAACTTGACAGAAGTGTACCAATGATGATGCAGTCCCCCCTCGACTGACTTCACTGGCTCCTAACCTACGTTTCACCAATCAGATCTGAAAGGGTGGCAATTACTTACACCTTCGTATTTTCTGCCGCGGTTCAGCATGGGTACGGTAGGCTTGGAAACTCCTCGATTGAAGGCGGTACCGGTGCCTGCAGCACCGTGAAAGTGGCATCGGTGAACTTTTGATTCTTCGTTTGTTCTCTCTTGGGTTTCCCCTGGTGTTCACCTGTTCTGTTGTTCTCGTGTTCACTTCCTTTATAGTTTCAGCGGTGTAGGTACCGGTTTTCAATAGTGTACTTTCGTGACGCGTGGCCGTATGTTATGGTTTGCGGCAGTATGGACCTAGGGATCGACTCCTACTATTAACAGCAGGTAGTGCTTCTGGGTCTGCTCTGGTCACTTGCTTGGAGGCTATCATTCTTGCATGAGTCGCTTGCTTGCTCGTCGAAAGCCTTCTGAACAAAAGGGTGAGATATTCATCAGCCAGGCAGCAGGTAACGCCTGCCAGGTATTATAAGGGGAAAAATTGCTACAAATCGTAACACTGCAACAGGGGAGAAGGGATACCCCAACACTAGACCCCCCTGAAGGACCGTATACCAAATATGCAGGTTCATAGAAAGCTCAGGTAGGAACCAAACCCATCCGGATAATTCGGAGAAGGGATCGAAGATGCGGCGCTTCACAACCCACTCCCACACCTCTAACTTGCGAGGCGGACGTCGGTTACACTTATTCAACATCGAAATCAGACAACTACGAGTCCGAACATCCGGGTACACGAAAGTAGGCAACTAAAAAGCTAGGACTACCCGGACGCTGAAATTGAGGAACAAAACTCGAGGAAGCGGCGTCGCTCGCGCAACCACGAGCGACGCAAGCTGAGACTACAGTCGAGCAGTGTACCATTGGTTGGCTTTTTTCTAGTATATCCTGCTAAAAATAGCTACAGTCGACGACAACGCCAGTTGTGTTAAGAAATAGGCAGCATGTACGTAGCCTATTGAGTCAATGCTTCGTAAATTGCCGTTCAACTAATTACACCGCATTATGAGTAACGGGATATTTGGATCACCTGTTCAGCAGTTCTTGTAGTCGACGAGTTGCAGCCACAAGCAGTCGTCGATAGACGTTGCTGTAGGAAGCCATCAAGATTGAGGACCTGGAGTGTTTGCACACACCCCACGGTTCACTCGTCAAACCGCATCTGAACTTACCACAGTTCATCGTCCTAAGCATTTATTGCCCTGAAGCGGTCTTTAGCGGCCTTTCTACAAGAGTCATACATTCTTTACATCCTCGACACACAGCGTGTCTGCTCGGTCTGTCGAAAGACTGACAGCGCCAATCTTTGCAGCCCCTACTGGCAGGGGGTATCATCGAATATTCTGGACAGGTTTTTGAGCCATCGTTTTTCAGCGCGGCGCGTGCATCGGGAACCTTCGTGGGCCCGGAGCAAGAGCAGGAGCAGCAGCTGGGGATTTTACCCAGAGCTTCTCAGCCTTATTTTGATTTTACACAAAGCTCCTCTGCTTTATTCTGATTTTTCAGCGATCCGACGACACAACTCGGTTCCGCGATTCAACGGCCCAACACAGACACGGGAGGGTGTTTGTTATATTTTTCAACTCCGTGACCGAGACTCGAGTTCGTCTTTATCTACTCTATTGTATCTACCCTATGTCCCAACACAGACTCGGGCGAGTTTGTCTGTTGGTTTGCCTGTTCGTTCGTTTGTTTGTCTGTATACGTCTGTTTGTTTCTTTGTTTCTTTGGTTTACAGTACAGCGACCGAGACCCAGATTCCTCTTTTATCTACTATATCGTGCGCCTCGAAGGAACCGTCCCGCCGTAGCGTCGAGAGGTCGCCACGGAGGGCGTGGCGTCCAACAACATCCAGGCAGTCATCAAGAGTTTGCCCCGTCTTCGCCGGCAAGGACTAGGAGTCGTTTCGAGAATACAAGAGCAAGCTGCGCGTCTGCCTGTCTCTCTACAGCGAGGTCGTATTCGAAGTGTTTCAAGGCAAGGCCCAGCCATCATCTACTCCGGGCATCACCGACACCGCGACGCTTAATGCCGTCGCTGAGCACAAATGGCTACAGGCGAATCAAGATCTCTGGAGTGGTTCTACTTCTCACCACATCTGGCTCCGCCAAAAATACCGTGAAGAAACCCGAGGAGAAGCGGCCAGAAGACGGAGCGGGGCATGGACAGCTGGCGTGGAAGGTTTTGACTGAGAAGTACAACGGCCACTTTAAGGAGGCCAGAAAGGCGTGCCACGAAAAACTCGTCAACGCGAAGATGGACCCCGGCCAGGATCCGGACGACTTATTTTTCGTTCTGGACGAATGCCGTGACCTCCTCGAGGGAATGAGACGGACAGTGCACGACGAGAGGCGGGACTTTGGACTGGACGACATTCGGTGCATGGTACACACTATGTACGTCGACAACCTTTCGCGCTCCATCAACGCTAAGCCGATCGCAGGCCGCGGCATTGCCATGCAGGTGGTAGGACACACCAGCAGTGACGTGCAGTGCAACTACTGCAAAGGATTCGGACACGTCACGCAGGAATGCGCCACCCTGAAGAAGGAGCACCGGCGTACGCCCAATCCGGGGGATCAGCAGCATCATCAGCGAAAACAGCACTTGCCTCGCCACGGAAAGACAGGATCAGGAGACGCGAGTGGAAGGGGAGATATAAATTAGTGGTGCTCTTTCCATAAGAGCACTACGCATATCGATGCGGACTGCCGTGCCCAGCATGGTGTCGGCAGTGCAAACGCCGGTAACGCCAACTATGCCGCTAACTACATCGACCGCCCGATCTCATTCACCGCAGTGGAAGCGCCGACGTGGGAGAAAGCATTTTGGTCATTCGGCCCCACGGATGAACCGGTCGACACCAGTGGGCTGTTCGGATCTTTCGGCGGCGTCAGCGGAGAAGAGACTGGTGACTCGCTCTTCATGGTCGAGGAAGAAGCGGCCCACCAACTGGGATTCTGAGAGCACATCGTCGGGGGTTTGACGGCTATGACCCGTGCTCTAGTACGGGGGACCATATTAAATACCAGGTAGGACCTAAGGTACACTCAAACAGCTATATGTCTCGCTATTTTTGCTAACAAGATTTGGTCCTATTAACTATGGTCCCTCGTAAACGTTATGGTGGATATTCTCCACTATCTGTGGCTCTCGTTTGACAACTCCCTGTAAGCCCGAAAGGCCAAGAGCACCCATGGACAGCCCGAAGTCTTTGGAGGCGTCACCAGTACGGACGTTGGGTCGGCCCTCACGATCGGTCCCACCGCGAGGCTGCGGACACGCTACAGCAACGACCCCGTGAATGTGCTGGTGGACAGTGGCGCGTCAGGACACTAGTTCGACGCCGCCATCATCCCCGGATTTCAGGACAGAGTGAAATAATATAAGGTGTTGGACGAGCCGCGAAAAATCTCAACCGCAGGAGGGAGGCAATTGAATGGCACCGCGCATGGAGTGCTCCGGGACCAGGTCATCGACGACAAAGGAGTGCAACGATTTATTAAGCTTTCGTGCCTGATTGTGCCTGGCCTAGGACGTAACCTGTTCTCGGCCAAGCAAGCTGCGCGTAACGGTGTGGTGTCTATCTTTGATATCACCAACCCAAGGCTGGAAACCCACAGCCACATGTTTCCGCTCCAAGAGCTGGGGCACGATCTTTATTCTTTCTCGCTGGACCTCGCCGGCGGTGGCAACGGGCCGGCGCTGGCGATGCAGGCTGCGCGAAACGCCAACCTGTGGCGTCGGCGACTACGACATCTCAACCGCACGAGCTTGAACCATCTCAAAACCTTGATAACAATGGAGTGAGTTTCGACGGGCCTGTGCCAGACTGCGACGTGTGCGCCGTGGGCAAGAGTCACCAGCTGGCTCATTGCAAGGCCGCCGATCACAAGGTTAACCTCCCTTTCCAACTCGCTTTCGCAGACCTGATGGGGCCTTTAACCCCAGAGGCCCTCGGGGGCTATAAATACATCCCTAAGATTTCCGACGAGTACACCAAGTGGACGGAGACTTAGTTGCTGAAGTCCAAGTACGACGCTCTCAGCTCATTTCAGGTATTCGTACAATCTGTGGTGATTCCGAGTGGATTCCGCGTTGAGCGCTTGAGGGTGGACAAAGGAGGCGAATTCATCCGCAAGGAGTTCCAGGACTACTGCCTTCAGACGGGGGTGTCGCTCGAGTACGCCAGCACCAATACGCCGCAGCAAATTGGCATGTACGAACGCGTTGGAAGAACTCTTGCAGCTATGGTGCGGTGTATGCTTGCCGACAGCGGGCTGCCAAAGTTTCTGCGGGGAAAAATTGATGTTCACGGCGGCGTTTCTGGGCAACAGGGCGCCGCATTCTGCTATCGGCATGCAGTCTCCGTACACAATGCTGCACGGAACGGAGCGGATCTGAGACTTCTTCGAGTCATCGGTGCCCGGGCCTTCGTGCATATTGAGACCTACTCCAAAAGCTTGAACGTAAGGCGGTGGAAGGACGATAGGTTGGGTACAGCAATAACAGCAAGAGCTATCGAGTGTACAATCCGGCCACCCGGCGCATTATGGAGAGCCGGAACGTCGTCTTCATCGAGACACCATCGCGCCTATTCTCGCCACCGTTGGAAGAAACTTCGCGGCAGATTAATCCGCCAAGCAACGGCATGAACGACCACAACTACAGCACAGACAACGACTTTCTACGCGATCTTCGTGACTACGCTTCCGTGTTGGAATCGCTCCCCGGTGCTTCTGCTGACCACATCGCCGTCGGCGGGCTCTCAAACAATCCACCGGTGGCTGAACTCTTGGAGCAGATCAGCGAGATCACTAGGAGGGACACCCTTGGACGGAGGAGCTACAGTACCACCACAACAAGGGGCGATGCCTGGAGGAGAGTCTATGGATGGAGTTTCGCAGGAGTTGTTCTCGAACCACAGGAGCAGGCGATATCACCCGCGGGAGCGTCCCTGGGAACACCACTGGCTGGATCACAGCCGCTTCAACAGCGGGGACGTTTGCGTCAAGAAGCGACTCCTGCGGTTACACGTGCCGGCACTGCAACCGTTCAGATTCTGCTCACCTGGCGGCGATCGCCACCGGGCCCGTGCTGTCTGGGCTCCGCGGGCTGAGGCTCTATACCAAGGAAATCCTGCCGGATATCGCGCATGAGACGTACGGAGCAGATCCTACCGTCGAATACGCCTACGCCGCGACGATCATTCAAAGCTGTTCGGCCGGGGGAAATGCGGAAATAACTCCAAACACCTTCAAAGAGGCCATGACTCTACCAGCTAAAGCTCAGTGAAAAGAGGCCTCGGACAAGGAAGTGGCAAGCCTGAAAAATAACAATGTCTACACCCTCCTGCCGGCGATCTCTGTCCCCCCGGGACACAAGATTATCGGCAGTAGATGGGTTTACAAGGTCATGGCGGACAAATGACACAAGGGGCGCGTTGTTGTACTAGGATGGGGGCAAATGCCGGACATTGATTGCGGCAGAACGCTCGCCCCCGTCTGCAGGCTCCAGAGCATCCGTATGGTGCTGGTAATAGCGGCGGAGTACAATCTGGAGTGTCGGCAGCTAGACTACAATACCGCCTTTCTCAA
Source organism: Nereocystis luetkeana (assembly GCA_031213475.1). Taxonomy (NCBI): domain Eukaryota; class Phaeophyceae; order Laminariales; family Laminariaceae; genus Nereocystis; species Nereocystis luetkeana. The sequence goes on along the minus strand of JARUPZ010000035.1, from coordinate 1,656,875 downwards.
CGCCGATGTCACAGAGGAAGTGTACGTTAAGATGGCACCCGGATACGGGTAAATCGACGAAAACGGAGTCCCACCGGTAACAAGGCTCTTAAAAAGCCTATACGGCCTCCGCCAGAGCCCGACCAACTGGTGGAACACGATCGTCAAATATCTGATTGGAAATTGGCTTCGAAAGTCTCAAGTCGGACCCGTGCGTCTACACCTACTCGGAGTGCGGTGCCGTTTATCTCCTGACTTCGAATGTCGACGACGTTCTCTTGCTCGGAAAAGACGTCCTAGTGCTGGGGCGGATCAAGCAGAAGCTCGTGAGTCGGTTCTCATTGACGGACATGGGAGACGTGTCACTCGTTCTCGGGATGGGTGTTACTCGTGACCACGAGAAGGGGAAGTGACGATCGCCCAGGAGAAATATACCTAGTCCCTGCTGGAGCGGTACGGTATGGCAAACTGCAATTGCAATTCAACTCTACACGCCTGGTGTGGGAAAAGAGCTGTCGCTGAACCAGCCGGAGGGGAGGCTTCCAAGTAAGGAGGAGAAACAGCGTTTCCGGGCCATCACGGGCAGCGCAATGCACCTCGGACAGGTGACTCGCTACGACATCATATACGCCGTCAATCAACTGGCAAGGGCGATGTCTGAACCGTCCAAAGCTCACATGGCGGCAGCCAAACACCTACTTCGCTACCTGGCCGGGACGGTGGATTTCGCCATCAAGTACAGGCAAGGTGGTTTCAAGTTGACTGCATTCTCCGATGCAAACTGGGGCAACAACCGGATAGCGGCAAGTCGATGTCCTCGTATATTGTCTTCCTTGCGAACGCCCCGGTTAGCTTCAAGGTGGGGGGGGGGCTGCAGGGACTGACAGCGCAATCCACTATGGAGGCAAATCTCGTGGCCGCAGCGCTGGCAATGAAGGAAGCGGTGTTCTGCTCTAACGTGATGAAGGAACTGGGATTCGGCACGCGCTTCAACAGCGTACCACTATATATCGACAACACCTCTGCTCGGCACGTCGCCAGAAATCGGACCTACAGTTCGCGAGTTAAGCACGTGGCTCTACGGTACTTCTTCATCCAGAAACTAGCCAAGGAGGGCAGAATCACCGTCAAATGTGTGAAAACAGAGGACCAGCGTGCTGATATTGGCACGAAGCATCTCAGTAAGCAAAGACAGCGGTACCTCCTCGAGTTGATCTGAGAATTCAGGGCCTGAATGTCTTTACTTTGCTACTTTCGCCGGGAATGGGGGAGATACACTGCACAAGCTTCATGGTTTTGTATACATTATCAGTGTTCTACGGTAGTGAAGAAGTAGCGTTGCTTCCAACATGTACTGGCGATCGTTAGCCATGATCGGTACTTGAGTAATGTTTCTGTCGCTTCTACAAGAGTCATCCACTCTTGACTTTACATCCTCGACACTCACCGTGTCTGCTCGGTCAGTTGAAAAAGCGACAGCGCCAATCTTTGCAGCCTACTGCGCGGGGGTATCATCGGATATTCTTCCGCCGCTCTCAGGAGGGGGCGAACACAATCATAGAAGGAGCGCGCGAGAGACGCTTGACAGGATGGCGAAAGGAGGAGAGACGGGGGGGGGGTGACTCAGTCGTGTGCCCAACGGTACAATAACTCGGCAGTAGGATGCCGTGAGAAAGGGAAACGACTGGAGAAATCGCATCGTGAACAGTCAAGCAAAGCTGAACAGCCACGATATTAGTAAACCAACCGAGCCCCCAAAAAAGTTAGACACAAAGTACCAGACCCGCAGCCTCGTCAACTACAAACGAGACGATTGCGTGGAACGTGAAGCGTCCTACCGACGACGCCAGTTGTTCTGGTTTGGGGCAGCATGGATCTAGGGACCGAGTACAGCTAGCAGGCAGTGCTTCCAGCTCTGCTCTGCTGTAGTCGCCAACACAAAGGTGCTTGAAAGTTATCATCTTTTTACTACTGTGTAGTCGCTTGGTTGATCGCCGGATGCCTTCTGAACGAAGGGGCGAGATATTCACACCAGACAGGCAGACGACAACGCCTGCCAGGTGCAAAATGATGAGGGAAAACTTACTACCTGGTACAAATCATAGCGCCGCATCAGGGGAGAGGGGATACCATCACAACGTACATAGGTAGACAGCATACTAAAACCATGTAAAATACCCGGTAGTTTTTTTTTTCAAAGCAGGCTTTCGTCGTTTCGTCCGGAACTCTCACCACTTCTTCTGGTCCCCACCAATCCTGTTTTTTTGTCTCTGATTCTGACCTCAGAAGGAGCGTATACCAGTAGTAGGCAATTTTCTCTTTTTTTTGTGCGCCCTTCAGATGTTCGCGAGAAACTTTTGTACGGATCATGACAAAACAAAACAAAAAAAAAACAGTCAGATTCGGCCGGTCGAGACCCGAAATTTGAACATTGTTTTCGCCACAACAGTCCTATACTCACCCGTGGTGACAGAATGCACAACCAAGTGGTTAGTTGCGCACCAGCCAGGCGGTTCTCACACTTCTGAACGAATAAAGTCGTACGTACGTACCCTGGTACATGATACGGCGGTGCTCCCCCCCCTCTGCCCCGGTCTTTGGTTCATTTTTTTTTTTCACCTCGAATATTTGGGAACTGAAACGTACTTCCGAGTTTTATCGCTCGGCGCGCGCAATTATATTGGCATGTGCGCTACACTACTCAGCTGTGTGTCTCGCGATCTCGTTTTTGCCTCATCGGTATGATCTGGGCTGTGTATTTTTTCCGCTGGTCACCAGGATTCGAGCGCGGCATATCGTCATCGCGTACACACCAACCAGCCCGGCGAGCTGTTATAAACGCCACCCCCCCCCCCCTCGCGCCCCGAATGTTTGTTATTAGGACGGTCTCGTTCGATTGACAGTGTGACATACTTGAAAAAAAAAAGAAGAGGCAGAACTTATGTATGAAATGTGTTTGGCTCTCTCTGTCCGCGTCTGGCTTCTGCTTTGTTGTCCGTTGTGCTGTTGTTGCGCTAAACATGTAAACTTACCCACCTACCAACAGGCATGAAGTGTGATATCTACTATGGAAAGCACCGCTTTGCCCGCTTCGGAAACAGCTCTCCACATCTGCGACGCTCAAAAAATAATTTGCCAGCTCGGGCCGTGGGCGTTTCCCCCAGAAAATGATAGCGGGGTTGATGTTTACTATTACGGGGGACCATAGTTAATACCAGGTAGATAATAGGACCAAATATTGTTAGTAAAAATGGTTCAACATATATACCTGGTACCAGGTAGTTTTTTTTGTATACCATAGGTCCTATTAATTAATAGGACCAAATATTGTAATAGTAAAAATGGTTAAATAGATACCTGGTAGTTTTTTTTGTATACCATAGGTCCTATTAACTATGGTCCTCCGTAATACTGTTGTGATACCGTGCTGTTATCCTCCCCAATTTTGTTATTGAGGGGAGGCATTTTCTCCGGATTTTTCCCGTTTTTTTTTGTTTGAAGTAGCGCCCCGGGGCGTTTACCGTGTTGGGGGAGTTTATTATTCGCAATATCACGATACAGCAGTAAGAATCCAAATGGGGAAAAATGAGACGAAACCATGTTCTTTTGAGGGAGTTAAGACACGCCTAAATGTGATGAAAATAGAGGGACCTACTCTGTAGTTATATATCCCGAATTCCGGGCAGACGAAATGAACTAAAAAAAGTGAAACGAAATGAAATGAAACAAGTCGAATCAAATCGAATCAATGACGGTCAAGTCAAATCGAATGTCGTCAAATCAAATCGAATCAAATCAAACCCAAAGGGAGACCAAAGGGTTACCTGGTACCTGGTATGTAGTAGAATTTTCGATTTTTTTTTGTTTTTCGGATCTTCCTAGGGCTCCAGCACCTTTGTGTGACCACGGACTCCTTCGTCAGAGAGTTAATGTGACAACAACAACAACAACAACAACAACAACTATATCTGTACGTACGCACGCGTACTATTAATACGTGACCTGACAGACGAAACAAACACAACATAAATCGAAGCGATTCGCGAGCGAAGCGGAAGAGCTACGTACCAATACCAGCTCACAGGGTAGCATGATATACCAGGGTACATAATAAACAGGAAAAACAAAGAACGAAAACGAAGAAAGGCAAAAAAAAGGGGGAGAGAAGGAAAGAGATGCAGAGGAAAGCGAAAAATACAAAAAAAAAAAAAAAGGCGAGAGGAATATGAAAAATAAAAAGAAGAAAAGGAGGGGAAAACGAGCACCGAGCGAGATTTCAGCGTAGTAATTAGACCCGGCGGCAACACACACACGTGCGTTCACCTCCTTCTTCTGCAGTTTAGTTGCCGGCTGGTTGTGGTGTGGTAGGTCGGTTCCGCAGAGAATCTGATGTCGCGAGTTCGGTGAGGAGGTGAGAAGTTCCCACAGCGGTGCACTAATATATTGGCTGTGTACGTACTGTTCAGCGTCTTAACTGTCTGTGTCTTCACCAGGTAGATGGTGCCCGTGGAGTACGAAATCAAGCGCTGTAAAGCCAAAGAAGGGCTGATGAGCTGCCCTCAAAGCGTGGCTCTCTGCCGACTGTGCGGGTAGATAGATGACGACGTTAAGAACGAACGGGGTTTGCGATTCAGACCTACCTGTAATATTACTTGCTGCTGTAGAGATTTGGGAACGAAAAAAAGCAATGGGTTTCCTTTTGTTTCCGAGGTTTTCTTCTTTCGGGAAAGTTATGAGTGATCCATGTTGAAGATCATGCTGCACATTGTCAGATGTCAGATGGCAAGAGGAATAATAATAATAATAATAAATGCACATACATGATTGGCCGTCCTACAGCAGTACTCGTACGTAGCACGCGAAACTGGTACCTGGTACCTGGTATATTATTATTTCTCTTGCCATCCGACAATGTGTAGCATGATCTTCAACATGGATCACTCATAACTTTCCCGAAAGAAGAAAACCTCGGAAACAAAAGGAAACCCATGCACCAAGTCTACCTCCCTTCCGTACCTGGTATATTGTAGTATACCTGGTATATATATACAGTGGTGCAATATCTAGCTATTAGTGGGGGCCTGGCCATGCTCAACATGCCACCAGCCGTTCGAGAGGGTATTTAGTTATTAGGATCCCAGTCCCGTTTCGGGGACAAACTACTTATATTTAGAGTGAATTGTCCCCAAATATGGGAGTGCGGTTCTAAAAGGGTTAATAGTATTTTGGCGTACTGCTGCCATTCATTGTTGTTGTTGTTGTTGTTGTCCTTACATAAACTCTCTGACGCAGGAGTCCGTGGTCACACAAAAAGGTGCTGGAGCCCTAGGAAGATCCGAAAAATCATAAAAAATCGACATTCGGCTGCCGTAAAAAATACACGAGACGAAGAAAGCGCACACAAGATAAAACCAATGTGCAAACTGAACTGACATGGCCGCGGGTATATCCTCTCAACTACTACATAGAGTTCCCCCGTTCCCACTACTAACCAACCAAGTTGTGGCTGCTGACTACAGCGGATGCTGTCTGAAGTGCTGTCTGCACCGTACGAAACGCACGGTAGTCGTGAATACAAGAAGAGAGGAACACACCTGTCTGCTATCTGGAGTGCTGTCCGAGTGAAGACTCGCGGATATGCAGTGAAAAAGGAGCTATCGAACCTTACTACCACACGTGTCGGCGACGCGCCGCCGCCGCTGGATCCCCGAAGCCCGCAGTCAACTACGGTTATGACTCCCCGGCCCCCGCCCCGCCACCGGCGGCAAAATCACCCGCCGTCATGCGCCGTCCTTCAAGGTCGTCGGTACCCTCGCCCTCCATCGAGAGGCCCGACAGTACCCGTTGTTTGGCACCCGCCGTGACTGCCCAGTCGGCCACCGTCGCGGTTGAACCTTGGTACTACAAGCTCGGACGCCGACCCTCCGACTCCCCTTCCCAAAGCACCATCCCCAGCGGAGCTCGAATTTTGCGAGTCCGTCGAGCGGTATTCACACGCGGATTGGGCGCGCGAACAACGCGCCGAGCCCGCCTGCGACTCGGCCATTCGGTACCTCCTCCTTGGGAGCCCTCCGGCCCTCCCCGATGGTTTTCTTTTACACCTTTCATCACAAAAAACGCCCCCCCCCCTGTCGGAAATCCGTTTTTTGGCTGAAAAAGGGCGTCTCCACAGGGATGATGATGGGACCCTTCTGGTGGTGCGGAAACCAACCCCTGCCCTGACAGCCGGTCCTGGTGCGCCCAGCGGGCGCGCCGCTCGTCTGCTTAACGACAAGTCCACACTCGAATTTACGTACCGCTACTCATGCGGCCGTGGGTTATGCAAGCCTGCCACGCCAACGCCTGCTGCCACCTTGGAGTCGCTCGCACGCTTTCTATGCTCGAGCACTTTTACTGGTGGATCGGCATGCACGAGAGCACACGATGGTGGCTTCGACATTGCCTACAATGCCAAGCACGCAAAACGTCCAGACAGGTAGTACGCTGGCCCGTCTTGTCACCGCCGTTGCCCTCCGGCCCTGGCATCGCGATCAGCGTCGACTATTTCGGCCCCCTCCCGGTTACGCCAAAAGGAAACTCCTACATTCTCCTTTTCACTGACCGTTTCAGCCTGCGCGCAGACATGTATGCCGCTTCCGCAGCCGAATTTACAGCCGAAGGCACTGCTGACATCTTGGTGAACAAGTATATCCCTCTTTGGGGATGCCCCGTTTGTCTCCACTCCGACAGCGGCCTCCAATTCTGCTCCGAGCTGTCCCACGCTATTTACAAGCTCCAAGGCATGCGGAAAACATCTACAAGCTCCTATCACCCTATCAGGAACGGCGGCGTCGAGCGCGTGGACCATACCATGGCTCAGATGCTCGCTATGGTCGTCAATGAACAACAAAATGACTAGGATGCTCATTTGCCGCACGTGGAATCTGCTTACAACAATTCCGTCCGTGCCGCCACCGGCCTGGCCCCCAACGAGGTTCACATGAACCGCCTCCCCCGCCTACCCCTCACCGTATTCGAGCAGCCGCATGCTCGCGGGCATCAAAGCCTCGCCCGGGATCAGCTCGAGTATGTCGACCTGGCCGCCGACCGACAGCAACGCTCGTTCGCCCTCGTTGGCGAACAACACGCCCTTAATATTGCCCGCGTGGAACGCCGCAATTCTGCGCTGCCAGACGGGCTAAAACAACTCCCCACCTACGCCGTCGATGGTAGGGGTGTGGATTTACAACCCCGCCTCTACCATCCGACAAGGGACCCAAACCGGCACTGACGCCAAGGTCCTTAAAGCGAAGCTTTCGCTCAGCTGGACGGGACCTTTCAAGGTTTTGGCGGTCGGTCCCGCCCCTGCGGAATCGACGCCTGACGGTCGCCCTCTGACCGGCAAGCTCCTTTACCTGGACCTTCCCAACGACAATGCCGGGCGCGGACACGCCCTGCCGAGTGTCAGTGGTTCGCTGCAAGCCTTGCGCGAACCCCCACGACAGCTCCGACCTTCCGCGGTTTCTCCCCGCGGGACTAACACCGTATGTCCTCAGCAATTACACCTCGAAATCCCCTCCTTACCACGTCACCGAGGACGACGTTACCGCGTCCATCGACCGCCTGGAAGTCGACAAAATCACCAGCCATCGGTCGGTACGTGGTCGGGGCGGCGTCATCGCCGTCCTCTACGAAACCCACTGGAAAGACCTACCGCTACTGCAGCCCTCGTGGGAGCGCGAGATGGACCTCCAGCACTTCAGGCAGCACGTTCTTCGTTACTGGGCAGGCACACCACTTCAACTCCAACGAGCAAATCGGTTGTACCGCCGCATGCGCGTCGGTGCTGCCCAGCGAGAACTCTCACGGGATCAGGGCGCCCGATTTTTTGTCTCCAGGCTACAGCCTCGTCACGCACGAAGATTGGACGAATCGTTTCTGCAGCACCATCCTCCCCGTCGGCGCCCACTTCTGGTACATGGCCGCGACAATCACTGGTGGCTCGGCAAGATCTCCGCCCATACCACGACAGCCGCCATCTACATCGTTCGTTTCTTGGACGATCCCGGACCAGTCAAGATCAAGCTCTCTCCTTCCCGCTACACTACCGCTTTCGGGGCGGGGCGCAACTCCTGGTGCCTCCAAACTCGGCAAGGTAGAGCTATTCAGCATGGAGTTTTACGCGACGCCGACGAGTCTCGCGGAGTCGAACTGGCCGACCCCGCAGTGACCAACTGATTTTGCTCGTTCGTAGCTAGTACAGTAATCAACGCTGGGTCTCCACGGGTTTCCCTTTGTTTTTGTTTTTGTAGCTACTGACACGGTCGCCATTTCGTCGACACGTAGGCTGGTGTGCCTCTGCTTACGTCAGTCCATCTTGTTTTAGTTTTGGAACTTGGCCCCCTTTGTATGGCGTTCCGCCTCGATGAACTCTTCACGTTTTCTCTCGCATCTTTTTGCCCGAGACCTGAAACGTTTTTTTAGACCGGACTAGCAAAATATACCGCCACAACGCTCGCCCCTGGATTTGGCTTAGGTGTCGCGTTATTCGTTGCTCTTTTCTTGAACTTGGTTTATTTTTCGGTATTCTTCCTTTTTTTTTTGCTCTTGTTTTCAACTTGACTTATTTGTCGGTATTCCGCCTCGACGATTTCTTTATGCTATCTCTCGCATTTTCTTTTAATGCTGGAGACCTGAAACGTTCGTCGTATCCGAACTATTAATAGTATACCACACATTTCTCGCCCCCCCCGCTTGGTTCGGGTGCCGCGTTAACTGCCGGTAATTTTCTCTCAGCTTAGTTTGCCCTCCGCACTCTGTCTTTTTAGGACTAGTCCCGACGTTGCGAATTTTGATATTCCTGCTTGACGACGTTTTTCATGGAAGTAAGTGGTGTTTTGCTGCTTCCGGCTTCTTCTCTTTTGTAGGACCGTAAGGTTGGCCTTCACGTACGTATTGGGGGTGGGTGTTCTTCGTTCCCTCCACCTCGGCACACACACACCCCCCCCACTCATTCTGATTTATTTCATTTTTTTCTTCAGATTTTAGTTTCGAGTTTCTCAGCGCCACCCCCGGTTGGGTGTGGTGTGCAAGTAGTTCCCGAGACCGTTTGGCTACCTCGACTATCGAGCGCCCTTCCTTCCCTTTCCCACTCGGGTCGGTGGTTCTCGTCGCCGATGTGTTTCGTTCTCTACCGCTTTGCAACGTTCCACCACAGACCACCGATTTTAGGATCGCCCGTTGCGTATCATCCTTGGGTCTGGACTACTACCGTGCCCGTTCTCGTGTTACGCCTCTGTTCCTCCTTTAGCACCTGGCACCTGACTTGCGTATATCGGTGTGCTTTCCTTTTTGTCTTCTTTCTCCCCCCCTGTGGTAGGCCGGAGTTCATACGTTGTCTTCACATTAAATCGCCCTTTCTACCCAGCTTCATCGGTACACCCAGTGTCCGTCCTGATTCCATATCCTAGAGAGATACTGATCCTGTGGTCACAGACTGTTGAGGCAGAGGAAGACCGAAAATAAAACTAAATTTCAAATTCAAGTGTCAAGCAAGTGAATTGTCAGCGTACCGGGTACGAGAACACAACAACACACGCAAAACCGGAAAAATAAGAACAAAAAGACAATAAAAAAAAAATCTGAAATGAAAAAAAAGAAGAAAAAAGAAGAAGAAAAAAGATTCGTGCTAGCACTTATTACGTCACTCGGATTAGAGCCGTTCTGTTTTCACTGTTAGCCTTTTTTTTCGCGAACTTTTTTTTTTTCGCCACATCGCACGCCGCGTATCTTTAGATTCCTCGCGTCTCTCTCGGGACAAATCTGCTTCCTACCGTAGGAGGTAGATTTTTGTTTGATTTAATCGGCTTCCGCCTTGCAAGTTATAGAGGTGTGGGAGTGGGTTGTTATGCGCCGTATCTTCGACCCATAATCTCCTGGATGGGTTTTGCACCCCCTCCTGATTTCTATGCATCTGCACATACATGTAGCCCTTCAAGGTGGGCTTGTGTCATGGTATTCATGATCCCGTTCCCCGTCCGTTGTCGAGGAGGTGTGTTTCTGATGAAACGCGCCACGCAATTTTTTTTTATCAAACCCCCGCTGTTCTCAGAACTCTCTGAAAGCCAGGAAAGTGGGAATCATCAAGATAAGACATCAATCTCTGTGAGTATAAGTATACACGTCTAGGCCGACCTGCATTGCAGTAGTCGGGCCTGCCCCATACTGCCCCTTTTGTTATCCTGTGTCTGGTAGTCAGCTATATACACCCCCCTATACCCTTATACTATACCAGACACGAATATCAACGATCGCCATCTTTTCCTGGGCTGTCTGACACAAAAAAGGGGCAGCACAGCTATGATACCACGTCCCTGATAATTGCGTGGGTTATTCCCCATGAAGGGTATACAACTCGTTAAACTAGAAACACCAGTGACGTTAATAACAAGTACCATGGTAGGTACTATTCTGCCTCGTGAAAAACAAAACCAGCAAAAAAACAAGCAAACTTTAGACTATCATGGCACAAGGTACGTACGAAAACCAATGTAACTACCAGGTATTTATTAAAGCCCGTATGGCGATTGGCGTGTGTACCAGCTCGTAGCTGGTGTGTACGCCTAGATAGACTCGATTGCCGATGGCCGGCAATACACAGTCAAAATGTTCGAGGCAAACACGTAGTCACTGTCAGGTGACTTGTACGTGAAGCTTCAACATAGAAGAGAAAAAGAAGATGGTGTGGTGACCCCAAGCCACATTGTTGATTGATTGCTCAGCTGGAAGCTGATGATGGTGAGCAAAAGTAGAGTGAGCTCAAAGGGGAGGGCGGTGCGCGTGTGCGCTCGCAGCTCGCAACAAAGGACGACCCTTGCACTTCGGTCAAACAAAAACAAAATGAGGGAATACCCTCGTATTCCGTTCAAAATAAAACAACGAAGAGAACCCCCAGATTTACTGTAAAGAACAATATATCTTGGGGTACATATCCATGACCCCAGTGTAGCCTCTATGTTGTTTCTCCAACCAGAACTACAGTAAAACTATGCTACCGGTCTCGGAGGGATACTGAAGATATCCTTTCCATTATTTACCAATGATAGCACGTACTAAATGTGCTGTCTACCGTAAATCATGTACGTACGTACCACAACAACAGTAGATCCATGGCACTACTCGTCATTGGGACTATATTCTGTGCGTACGGGTGCACAGCAGTATATGTGTAAAAAGACAGCTGCTGCTATCCTACTATAACTCAGACTGGAAAACTGTCTGTTGTACATAGAATGCGTAAATGTATACCAGATGACGTAAGTGTAATCGAGTAACGAATATGATGGTTACTGACAAGTATCATCTCTAATAATACCTCCTCCCGTTAAGCGTACACTTTCTTACTCTGCGTTACATGCTAAAACTTCTTAAAAAGAAACACACATGCAACATCAAGGAGTGATATTGTTTTGGGAACACTTATTTGTACATAATGTACCTGCATGATGGTTCCAAGGATAATCAGTTGTACATGATGTACCGACCGTATGAGATCCAAGGAGTGAATTCAACACATAAAGGGCACAATAAAATTACCGAACATAGAATCGTTCTGTTCTATTTAATACTACTGCAACACCTGCTTGTATGAGGTGGGTGTGTATACCTAAACTACATACTACGAGGGTTGCTACAGGAGTACCTGGTAGTCTTTATGAAGTGAAAATGGTTTGTCGATCCGCTACAATCACAGGAAAGAATAAACCTGGTCGAAAGTTCCTGCCGCCCCAAAAACAAACAAAGGAACAATGTGGACGATCACTGCAAGTGGTTTACTGCTTGCTCAAAAGACAACCAGATACAGGCAGTAAGTAGTACTTTACCAGAGTTCCCTGCTGTATCCCCCAGGTGCGTCCCCGGGTAAAAAAGAAGATGCACACGATGATACATCCTGATGATGATGACACTCCAGCTTGTTGCGGTGGTAGTGTTCCATTCTCTGATGATGACGTTCCGGTCCCTGGTGAGGAATCTTTTGTTAAATATTGTAGTTCTTGGTGATGGTGTTTCCCGCTGTCTGCCGTCGATGACACTCCGGCTCCCTATAATAGATTTTGCTCGTGATTCACGAGGCTGACAAATCCACAGTAGTAGTGGATGGCGCCTAGCAATGCCTCTAATCTACAGGAGTACTGTGATTGTCTTTGGGGTAGCTATTAAAACAGCACCAAGCTACGTAAGTACTCGACGCGATGCACTATCGAGATTTGAGTTATTTCCGGGGGCTTCTCCTTGATGATCCCGCGGGGAGGTCCCTGTTGGAAAATTTTGAAGTCAGGCAGAGTCAGGGTCCCTTTTTACAGACGGTGGTACCGCTGGGAGTTACTTCTATACAACTGCAGCTCGGATTGCCCGAGGCTGACGATCCACGATGTGGACTACACTAGGCAGAGCTCCTTAACCCCAGCGGTGCTGTGAGTTGTGGCGAAGTTGTCCTTGACAGCGTACAGCAGTATAATAATACTCGACGTTGAGTCAAGATTTTTCGAGTCCACACTTCGTATGAGAAATATGGCCGGAGGTGAGATGCACACAGTAGATAGCAGTACTGCTCTGTGCTGTGTGATCAAGACACGAAACTAAACTGTTGTCGTACGTATCCTCCTCGGAGAAACTATTTGCTATTATTATAGTTCTTGTTTCAACGGTCGTGTGGGGTCACGGATCCACGTGGAGTCCAATGACGACTGTCGAAACAAAATCTCTCTGGGGCCGATGGCCCTCTTGGAGAAAAGAAAATCTCTCTGGGGCCGAAGGCCCTCTTGGAAATGTATCGAAATAAGTTCAGAGACAGCAGAACGCTTGTCGGGAGATAACTTCAATGTCGCTGTTGCTCAGAGTAACTGAGGCTTACGATCCACGAGATGGACTACGCTCAGCAGAGCTCCTAACCTTCAGATTTACTGGGTTGTAATGTGGAGTTGCTGTTGGGCAGCGTACAGCGGGTTAATTTATTTATCGAAGTTCAGCGCTCCTTTAACAGACAGCAGAAATGCTTGTCGGGAGTTGACTTAAATGTCGCTGTTGCTCAGAGTAACTGAGGCTTACGATCCACGAGATGGACTACGCTCAGCAGAGCTCCTAACCTCAGGTTTGCTGGGTTGTAAAGTGGAGTTGCTGTTGTTCAGCGTACAGCAGCAGGTACACTCAAGGTTTTCTCGAGATTATTGGTCCTCGTCTATGGAAAGACAAAGCGGAGAAGGTGAGATTGTCACAACTCCTACGCGGTGGTACTCTGTAGGTGTCTCTATGGTAGTTACAGCAACTAGACTACAGCAGCAGTGAACTACAGCAGTACTGCAGTAGTGAACTACAGCAGTAATATAATGCCCTACGCAGGACCCTCGTACAAGCACGCGGTATATGTACCACGTGTCACTCACGTTTCAACGAAGTACGTGGACCTTCGATGTTTCGTTCCTCTCGTCGCAGAAGAAGCTTCCTTTTCGTCGTACGTAGCAGCAGGTTTCTTGATCTTGAAAAAGTCCAGTCCTCCTCCTGCTGTATGTATAGCGAGCCAGTAGCAGTCCAGGGTGGCAGTCTTGGGCCACCGCTGCTAGTAGCTTGCCGCGTTTACGCGTTACGAGGCTCATAACCTATTAAAGCTCATGGCGCATAACCTACTAGGTATGGCGATTGGCGTGTGTACCAGCTCGTAGCTGGTGTGTACGCCTAGACTCGATTGCCGATGGCCGGCAATACACAGTCAAAATGTTCGAGGCAAACACGTAGTCACTGTCAGGTGACTTGTACGTGAAGCTTCAACATAGAAGAGAAGAAGAAGATGGTGTGGTGACCCCAAGCCACATTGTTGATTGATTGCTCAGCTGGAAGCTGATGATGGTGAGCAAAAGTAGAGTGAGCTCAAAGGGGAGGGCGGTGCGCGTGTGCGTTCGCAGCTCGCAACAAAGGACGACCCTTGCACTTCGGTCAAACAAAAACAAAATAAGGGAATACCCTCGTATTCCGTTCAAAATAAAACAACGAAGAGAACCCCCAGATTTACTGTAAAGAACAATATATCTTGGGGTACATATCCATGACCCCAGTGTAGCCTATGTTGTTTCTCCAACCAGAACTACAGTAAAACTATGCTACCGGTCTCGGAGGGATACTGAAGATATCCTTTCCATTATTTACCAATGATAGCACGTACTAAATGTGCTGTCTACCGTAGATCATGTACGTACGTACCACAACAACAGTAGATCCATGGCACTACTCGTCATTGGGACTATATTCTGTGCGTACGGGTGCACAGCAGTATAATATGTGTAAAAAGACAGCTGCTGCTATCCTACTATAACTCAGACTGGAAAACTGTCTGTTGTACATAGAATGCGTAAATGTATACCAGATGACGTAAGTGTAATCGAGTAACGAATATGATGGTTACTGACAAGTATCATCTCTAATACCTCCTCCCGTTAAGCGTACACTTTCTTACTCTGCGTTACATGCTAAAACTTCTTAAAAAGAAACACACATGCAACATCAAGGAGTGATATTGTTTTGGGAACACTTATTTGTACATAATGTACCTGCATGATGGTTCCAAGGATAATCAGTTGTACATGATGTACCGACCGTATGAGATCCAAGGAGTGAATTCAACACATAAAGGGCACAATAAAATTACCGAACATAGAATCGTTCTGTTCTATTTAATACTACTGCAACACCTGCTTGTATGAGGTGGGTGTGTATACCTAAACTACATACTACGAGGGTTGCTGCAGGAGTACCTGGTAGTCTTTATGAAGTGAAAATGGTTTGTCGATCCGCTACAATCACAGGAAAGAATAAACCTGGTCGAAAGTTCCTGCCGCCCCAAAAACAAACAAAGGAACAATGTGGACGATCACTGCAAGTGGTTTACTGCTTGCTCAAAAGACAACCAGATACAGGCAGTAAGTAGTACTTTACCAGAGTTCCCTGCTGTATCCCCCAGGTGCGTCCCCGGGTAAAAAAGAAGATGCACACGATGATACATCCTGATGATGATGACACTCCAGCTTGTTGCGGTGGTAGTGTTCCATTCTCTGATGATGACGTTCCGGTCCCTGGTGAGGAATCTTTTGTTAAATATTGTAGTTCTTGGTGATGGTGTTTCCCGCTGTCTGCCGTCGATGACACTCCGGCTCCCTATAATAGATTTTGCTCGTGATTCACGAGGCTGACAAATCCACAGTAGTAGTGGATGGCGCCTAGCAATGCCTCTAATCTACAGGAGTACTGTGATTGTCTTTGGGGTAGCTATTAAAACAGCACCAAGCTACGTAAGTACTCGACGCGATGCACTATCGAGATTTGAGTTATTTCCGGGGGCTTCTCCTTGATGATCCCGCGGGGAGGTCCCTGTTGGAAAATTTTGAAGTCAGGCAGAGTCAGGGTCCCTTTTTACAGACGGTGGTACCGCTGGGAGTTACTTCTATACAACTGCAGCTCGGATTGCCCGAGGCTGACGATCCACGATGTGGACTACACTAGGCAGAGCTCCTTAACCCCAGCGGTGCTGTGAGTTGTGGCGAAGTTGTCCTTGACAGCGTACAGCAGTATAATAATACTCGACGTTGAGTCAAGATTTTTCGAGTCCACACTTCGTATGAGAAATATGGCCGGAGGTGAGATGCACACAGTAGATAGCAGTACTGCTCTGTGCTGTGTGATCAAGACACGAAACTAAACTGTTGTCGTACGTATCCTCCTCGGAGAAACTATTTGCTATTATTATAGTTCTTGTTTCAACGGTCGTGTGGGGTCACGGATCCACGTGGAGTCCAATGACGACTGTCGAAACAAAATCTCTCTGGGGCCGATGGCCCTCTTGGAGAAAAGAAAATCTCTCTGGGGCCGAAGGCCCTCTTGGAAATGTATCGAAATAAGTTCAGAGACAGCAGAACGCTTGTCGGGAGATAACTTCAATGTCGCTGTTGCTCAGAGTAACTGAGGCTTACGATCCACGAGATGGACTACGCTCAGCAGAGCTCCTAACCTTCAGATTTACTGGGTTGTAATGTGGAGTTGCTGTTGGGCAGCGTACAGCGGGTTAATTTATTTATCGAAGTTCAGCGCTCCTTTAACAGACAGCAGAAATGCTTGTCGGGAGTTGACTTAAATGTCGCTGTTGCTCAGAGTAACTGAGGCTTACGATCCACGAGATGGACTACGCTCAGCAGAGCTCCTAACCTCAGGTTTGCTGGGTTGTAAAGTGGAGTTGCTGTTGTTCAGCGTACAGCAGCAGGTACACTCAAGGTTTTCTCGAGATTATTGGTCCTCGTCTATGGAAAGACAAAGCGGAGAAGGTGAGATTGTCACAACTCCTACGCGGTGGTACTCTGTAGGTGTCTCTATGGTAGTTACAGCAACTAGACTACAGCAGCAGTGAACTACAGCAGTACTGCAGTAGTGAACTACAGCAGTAATATAATGCCCTACGCAGGACCCTCGTACAAGCACGCGGTATATGTACCACGTGTCACTCACGTTTCAACGAAGTACGTGGACCTTCGATGTTTCGTTCCTCTCGTCGCAGAAGAAGCTTCCTTTTCGTCGTACGTAGCAGCAGGTTTCTTGATCTTGAAAAAGTCCAGTCCTCCTCCTGCTGTATGTATAGCGAGCCAGTAGCAGTCCAGGGTGGCAGTCTTGGGCCACCGCTGCTAGTAGCTTGCCGCGTTTACGCGTTACGAGGCTCATAACCTATTAAAGCTCATGGCGCATAACCTACTAGGTATGGCGATTGGCGTGTGTACCAGCTCGTAGCTGGTGTGTACGCCTAGACTCGATTGCCGATGGCCGGCAATACACAGTCAAAATGTTCGAGGCAAACACGTAGTCACTGTCAGGTGACTTGTACGTGAAGCTTCAACATAGAAGAGAAGAAGAAGATGGTGTGGTGACCCCAAGCCACATTGTTGATTGATTGCTCAGCTGGAAGCTGATGATGGTGAGCAAAAGTAGAGTGAGCTCAAAGGGGAGGGCGGTGCGCGTGTGCGTTCGCAGCTCGCAACAAAGGACGACCCTTGCACTTCGGTCAAACAAAAACAAAATAAGGGAATACCCTCGTATTCCGTTCAAAATAAAACAACGAAGAGAACCCCCAGATTTACTGTAAAGAACAATATATCTTGGGGTACATATCCATGACCCCAGTGTAGCCTATGTTGTTTCTCCAACCAGAACTACAGTAAAACTATGCTACCGGTCTCGGAGGGATACTGAAGATATCCTTTCCATTATTTACCAATGATAGCACGTACTAAATGTGCTGTCTACCGTAGATCATGTACGTACGTACCACAACAACAGTAGATCCATGGCACTACTCGTCATTGGGACTATATTCTGTGCGTACGGGTGCACAGCAGTATAATATGTGTAAAAAGACAGCTGCTGCTATCCTACTATAACTCAGACTGGAAAACTGTCTGTTGTACATAGAATGCGTAAATGTATACCAGATGACGTAAGTGTAATCGAGTAACGAATATGATGGTTACTGACAAGTATCATCTCTAATACCTCCTCCCGTTAAGCGTACACTTTCTTACTCTGCGTTACATGCTAAAACTTCTTAAAAAGAAACACACATGCAACATCAAGGAGTGATATTGTTTTGGGAACACTTATTTGTACATAATGTACCTGCATGATGGTTCCAAGGATAATCAGTTGTACATGATGTACCGACCGTATGAGATCCAAGGAGTGAATTCAACACATAAAGGGCACAATAAAATTACCGAACATAGAATCGTTCTGTTCTATTTAATACTACTGCAACACCTGCTTGTATGAGGTGGGTGTGTATACCTAAACTACATACTACGAGGGTTGCTGCAGGAGTACCTGGTAGTCTTTATGAAGTGAAAATGGTTTGTCGATCCGCTACAATCACAGGAAAGAATAAACCTGGTCGAAAGTTCCTGCCGCCCCAAAAACAAACAAAGGAACAATGTGGACGATCACTGCAAGTGGTTTACTGCTTGCTCAAAAGACAACCAGATACAGGCAGTAAGTAGTACTTTACCAGAGTTCCCTGCTGTATCCCCCAGGTGCGTCCCCGGGTAAAAAAGAAGATGCACACGATGATACATCCTGATGATGATGACACTCCAGCTTGTTGCGGTGGTAGTGTTCCATTCTCTGATGATGACGTTCCGGTCCCTGGTGAGGAATCTTTTGTTAAATATTGTAGTTCTTGGTGATGGTGTTTCCCGGCCCCTGGCGAGGATACTCCAGCTCCCTATAATAGATTTTGCTCGTGATTCACGAGGCTGACAAATCCACAGTAGTAGTGGATGGCGCCTAGCAATGCCTCTAATCTACAGGAGTACTGTGATTGTCTTTGGGGTAGCTATTAAAACAGCACCAAGCTACGTAAGTACTCGACGCGATGCACTATCGAGATTTGAGTTATTTCCGGGGGCTTCTCCTTGATGATCCCGCGGGGAGGTCCCTGTTGGAAAATTTTGAAGTCAGGCAGAGTCAGGGTCCCTTTTTACAGACGGTGGTACCGCTGGGAGTTACTTCTATACAACTGCAGCTCGGATTGCCCGAGGCTGACGATCCACGATGTGGACTACACTAGGCAGAGCTCCTTAACCCCAGCGGTGCTGTGAGTTGTGGCGAAGTTGTCCTTGACAGCGTACAGCAGTATAATAATACTCGACGTTGAGTCAAGATTTTTCGAGTCCACACTTCGTATGAGAAATATGGCCGGAGGTGAGATGCACACAGTAGATAGCAGTACTGCTCTGTGCTGTGTGATCAAGACACGAAACTAAACTGTTGTCGTACGTATCCTCCTCGGAGAAACTATTTGCTATTATTATAGTTCTTGTTTCAACGGTCGTGTGGGGTCACGGATCCACGTGGAGTCCAATGACGACTGTCGAAACAAAATCTCTCTGGGGCCGATGGCCCTCTTGGAGAAAAGAAAATCTCTCTGGGGCCGAAGGCCCTCTTGGAAATGTATCGAAATAAGTTCAGAGACAGCAGAACGCTTGTCGGGAGATAACTTCAATGTCGCTGTTGCTCAGAGTAACTGAGGCTTACGATCCACGAGATGGACTACGCTCAGCAGAGCTCCTAACCTTCAGATTTACTGGGTTGTAATGTGGAGTTGCTGTTGGGCAGCGTACAGCGGGTTAATTTATTTATCGAAGTTCAGCGCTCCTTTAACAGACAGCAGAAATGCTTGTCGGGAGTTGACTTAAATGTCGCTGTTGCTCAGAGTAACTGAGGCTTACGATCCACGAGATGGACTACGCTCAGCAGAGCTCCTAACCTCAGGTTTGCTGGGTTGTAAAGTGGAGTTGCTGTTGTTCAGCGTACAGCAGCAGGTACACTCAAGGTTTTCTCGAGATTATTGGTCCTCGTCTATGGAAAGACAAAGCGGAGAAGGTGAGATTGTCACAACTCCTACGCGGTGGTACTCTGTAGGTGTCTCTATGGTAGTTACAGCAACTAGACTACAGCAGCAGTGAACTACAGCAGTACTGCAGTAGTGAACTACAGCAGTAATATAATGCCCTACGCAGGACCCTCGTACAAGCACGCGGTATATGTACCACGTGTCACTCACGTTTCAACGAAGTACGTGGACCTTCGATGTTTCGTTCCTCTCGTCGCAGAAGAAGCTTCCTTTTCGTCGTACGTAGCAGCAGGTTTCTTGATCTTGAAAAAGTCCAGTCCTCCTCCTGCTGTATGTATAGCGAGCCAGTAGCAGTCCAGGGTGGCAGTCTTGGGCCACCGCTGCTAGTAGCTTGCCGCGTTTACGCGTTACGAGGCTCATAACCTATTAAAGCTCATGGCGCATAACCTACTAGGTATGGCGATTGGCGTGTGTACCAGCTCGTAGCTGGTGTGTACGCCTAGACTCGATTGCCGATGGCCGGCAATACACAGTCAAAATGTTCGAGGCAAACACGTAGTCACTGTCAGGTGACTTGTACGTGAAGCTTCAACATAGAAGAGAAGAAGAAGATGGTGTGGTGACCCCAAGCCACATTGTTGATTGATTGCTCAGCTGGAAGCTGATGATGGTGAGCAAAAGTAGAGTGAGCTCAAAGGGGAGGGCGGTGCGCGTGTGCGCTCGCAGCTCGCAACAAAGGACGACCCTTGCACTTCGGTCAAACAAAAACAAAATAAGGGAATACCCTCGTATTCCGTTCAAAATAAAACAACGAAGAGAACCCCCAGATTTACTGTAAAGAACAATATATCTTGGGGTACATATCCATGACCCCAGTGTAGCCTATGTTGTTTCTCCAACCAGAACTACAGTAAAACTATGCTACCGGTCTCGGAGGGATACTGAAGATATCCTTTCCATTATTTACCAATGATAGCACGTACTAAATGTGCTGTCTACCGTAGATCATGTACGTACGTACCACAACAACAGTAGATCCATGGCACTACTCGTCATTGGGACTATATTCTGTGCGTACGGGTGCACAGCAGTATAATATGTGTAAAAAGACAGCTGCTGCTATCCTACTATAACTCAGACTGGAAAACTGTCTGTTGTACATAGAATGCGTAAATGTATACCAGATGACGTAAGTGTAATCGAGTAACGAATATGATGGTTACTGACAAGTATCATCTCTAATACTATTGTCCGTCGTATGCACATACAGGTGCTTTCAGGTAAAAACAGTGGAAAAGCGAGACCGACGAAGTAATCGTATCAAAATCTGCCACCAGGTATGTTCCAAAAAAAGTCTTTATTTTATTTTGTTGTATTTTATTTTATTTTATTTTTAATCATCACTTGTACTTTCCAGCCTAACTCGTATTACGGGGGGGGGATTTTAAATAGGACCCACGGTACAAACAAAAACCTACAGTATATATTTACGAGTACCTAGCTATTTTTACTAACAATATTTGGTCCTGTTTACTATGGTCCCCCGCGACAGGAGGTTTTACCCTCAGCGATCTTCTGGACAAGCCGCGATCACAGGTAGGTGTCGTCCCTTCTCCCCCCCGGTACGTGCTTTTTTTCGTTGCGCATAGATCGGGCATAGGGTTCAGCATTCTCACCGCTCACCGATTTTCATCGGATGTACCAAGGGTGGCTAACTCACGCTCTCGCGCTTTCCGCTAATCAATTTTGTGCGCAAGAAAAAATCAATGCAATTGCGATACCCATCGCTAACGAACGTGTGTAACTCTGTCAGTGATGGGGATACCCGACACCGTATCGGTACCGCATAGCACCGGAAACACCGTAAAACGGCGTCTGTTACGTGTAAAAACCCTTTCAGGACTGGAGTCCCGTTTGGGGGGGCACACCACTCAAATTCCAAGCGGTTTCGTCCTCAAAACGGGACCGCAGGGCTAAAAGGGTCGAGTGAGGCATATCGAAACTACACAACAAAACCGATATAGAAATACCGATACTCCGGTATTTCTCGTCAACCCAGCACGATCGCTGTCCTACTGCCCGTTCGTGAGAGACATAGAGATGGTGGGCACACAGACAGGTTAGGTGGTGAAACGGGAAAGGGGATAAGATTTACAACAACAACAACAACAAGAACACTTGTAGGTAATACATGGCAACGACGTGATGAGCGCCCAACTGTTGGCGAGGTGTCTCTATTTGGAGTAGGAACGGTGCTCCGTCTCGAAAGGGATGCGTGGTCAATGGTCAGACGACTGAGTAAGGAAAAGCAACAAATGAGTCCGCCCCTCGCCCCCCTCTTCCTCACCCCCCCCCCCTTCCCCCCCCCCCCCTACCCCTGCCCCTACCCTCCCCCGCCCCCGCTCCCCCCCTCCCCTCTCCCCTCCCCCCTCCCCCGCCCCCCCCGCCCCCCCCCCTCTCCCCCCCCCCCATATATTATACCTGGTACATCGGAGTGTATAGGTTGGGTAGGCGTTGATTGGCTAGGACACTGTAAAACATGCCGTTCGCTACGGGAGCTAGACGACCAGGGGACCGTTTTTTTTTTTCGGCGGTCGGTCACAGCCGGCGATCGAGTTATTTTTTTGCGGGGTGGAGAACCTTTACACCGCACGAGGGGAATGATCGCACCACCTGGTGTTCCGGGTTAAGGCACCCACGAGGCGGTTGCATAGTACCCCCATTATTGCCTCTAGACGTGGCCACACCGGCACATAAATTAGTCCATTCAAGCTGCCATCCATGTATGTATGTATGTGCAAGTCCTCTTTACACAAGCGGTTCTTGGTAGGATGCAGCTCACCCTTCATGCGACTCGCCGGGCAGACACCTCGCGGCGCTTCGCAGAAGCTTGGTGCCAGCAATGTCTGCCTGGTCGGCGAAAACCCGACATGCTCCGTCCCGGCATTGTAGGGATGCGAGCGTCTGTGGTCATACGACTACGGCCATGCATGATAGTGAGTACCAGGTACATATACTCCTATCGAGTACACCCCCCGCCCCCCCTCCCCGAGAGATCGAGTACATCTCTCCTATCGAGTACCCCCCCCTCCCCCCCCGACCCCTCCTCGTCCTCCCTCCCCCCCCCCCCCCGGCCCCCTCACAAAAAGGTGGGAATTGGAGCAGGCCGCCTGTGTGTGCCGGCTATCGATGCCTACCTAGGTCCTGTTCATAAAAATCAAGGTTGAGTATCACAATATTCAATCAGTCGAACTCACAGCAGTAACTAGTGATGTATTTCCCAATTTTATAAAATTTATGAACGTTCTGTAGACAATATAAAAAAAAAGCGTGCTGCTTGCTGTAGCTGTACGGGGATCGGTCGTTTCGGATCGGGTCGTTGGCTGACGCAAAAAGTAAAATCATTAACATTTGAAGAGTCGAATTTGAGGTGGGTCGTGCGTCGTGTACATACGAACATAAGCTGGCTTTCTCGTGTTGTTTAGGTCTTGGTCCGTTGGGCTCCTCCTGGAGGTTGACCAATTCGCGCACTGCCCAATCTAAGCCTTTTGTAGTACTCTTCCCCCCTTCAGAACAACGGGGAAGATAGAGGGGCTCTACGATAGAGGTTCACCCTCATTTTTCTGAGGCTCCTCACTTAACCCTCTTAGGACCCCAGTCCCGTTTTGGGGACAAACTACTTATAATTAGAGTGAATTGTCCCGACATATGGGAGTGCGGTGCTAAAGGGGTTAATGTGAAGGTGTTACCTACTGAGCTATAGGGGTAAAAGACCGATCGATTACCCAGCCCGGGGTAATCCTTATAACACTCTCCCCCCCTCTGAACGGCGGGGTCTTTGGGGCGTCGGGACCGTATACATGCGTCCGTACGCTGACCTACCCGCTTCGTTTCATTACCTCCTGGGGAACCAGGGACATATGTTTTTTAGGTGTGCACGCGCAAGCGTTTCTGTAAAAGAAACGTTCGAAGTGAGGTTCGAACCCGTGACCTGGACGACGTCAAAATGTGAAGGTGTTACCTACTGAGCTATAGGGGTAAAAGATCGATCGATTACCCAGCCAAAGGTAATCCGCTCCATACCTCACCCGAAAACTGACGCCAGCAAAAACCTAATTGCATCCTGTGATGATGAATAATCCCATGGCCCGAGTATACGAAAACGTCATTTTTCGAAACAAGAACGGCATTCCGGCGAGTCTGGGTCAAGGAACCCCGCCATTCAGAAAACCTTTCAGCGGAAATGTGCCACCTCTGTCGCAGAACGCGTCAATCGCCTTCGTATGGGGCCGTATACACAGGCCGTGTCCGGAGAAATCTCGGGGGATCCAGGAAGTTTCAAGAGTGCTGTACGAATCAGATTCATGACATACCTGGTACATGGGAAAATTCGTTCTTCTTTACAAAGCGGTTTCTTTCATGGTGGACGTGAGATCGAACTCACAACCAACGATCCGTGTGTGTGTGTGTTCTTCACATTAAACCGTTCTTTCTATCCGTCGACATCCAGCACAACCAGTGTCCGTGCCGATTCTTCAATCCTAGAATAGATACAAGTTCTGTGGTCACAAAGCTACGCCACAGAGATACTACGTTGCCACGTATGCAGTATGCACAGCAGCAGTGGGCAATGAAATGCCATGTCATAATACTAGATACGACAGGTACGGCTTACACATTCTATGAAATAGAGAAACGAAGGGAAACAATCCAAGAGAAAATAAAAACAAAGAAGACAAATCAGAAGAAGAGGAAATAAAAGAAAATGAAAGAAAAATAGAAGAAACAAACTGTCGTGCCCCCCCCTCGCAAGCGAGGTGGCACACACTTGAAAAATAATGAGCTGGGAAAAAAAGAACTAAAGAACAAAAGCACCACTATTAATACTTGTAAACAGAGTAAGACGAAGAACCAAGGGGAAAATGACAAGGTAAAATAACAGGCAGACCAGAGCCCGAAGCACCCTCCAGGTACCGGCAGCAGTTTGTGGTACGCGTAGTATAGCCAGGTTCTCCCTGCTAACCCGCCTGGTACCTTGCTACCCAGACTGCCGTCTCCGCCCTGCGTTCGTCAACTATGCCCAGCCCAATACGAAACAAGCAGAGCAGGTTCGTCATCAACCCACGCCACACGACTCCTTCCATACGGCTTATCAATCGAAAAAAGGAAATAGAAAGAAATAAAATGAAAATCACGGAGAATCAGCGTAAGAAAGAAAAAACAAAACAAACAGATAAAAGACAAGGGAAGACCACGTTCGAACCAGCTGCATCAGTTGGTGGCACTAGTAGTATGGTCATGTTCTACTTCCTAGCCGGCCTGGTGCCTTGCTACCCTGTCTGCCACCTCCTTCCTACTTTCGTTCACCGCAGTTTCCCTTCTACTCCTCCTTCCCCCCCCCCTCTCCGCATTCCCTTGGTCGGGTGTTCTGCCACTTCTCCTGTTGCCCCCTCCCCCCCCGTTCCCTTGGGCACCATCCACGGCGAATGCGCTGCGCTGCCTACTCATCTCAGCCTCAGCCTCGTGCCACCTCACCATGAACCATTCGGCTGCTCCAAGGATCCCCCGGTACCACTTTCCCGCCTTCTGGCTGCAGTGGACCACAACGCGGTCTCAACTCCAAACACCAGGGGGGCAACTTCCGTTGACCCTTCGGTGGCTCGGAACTCTCTAAGGTCTTCGACTATGCATCTATGCCAAGTCTTAAACTGTCCGCCTGGTCTCGGGTTCTCCCCAACCGGCCATCGTCCCGAACATTACCCGACTGGGTAATCGCTCCTTGCTTTGCCGTGCCACGCCCCCCGCAAAGAAGAGCCGCCGTTTACGAATGGTCGTTTCGATGCTCTCGCAACGTGTCATCTTGAGGACCTTCGCGTACGAGACGGTTGCATGGTCAGTACGAAGTCGGCGCTGGAAGCCAATGACTCGCAGCAGGACTTGGTGGTGAGCCGTTCGAAGCTTGGAAAAGTGTTCCGCTCTGAGGGTCCACGTCACACACCCGTACAGCAGGGTCTCAATCACCTCGGCCTTCAGCATTCGGACTTTTATGATAAGGGGGGCGGTCGTCCTATCATACAACTCCGGGCCGAACCGTTTGAGTCATGCTCGCATGAGGCGGATCCGTCGGTCGATTTCGAGCGAGAGGTCAGCGTTTTCGTGGATAATGCCGCCTAGTAGTAGGTGAGGTATAAGAACTGGGTTGTCTGCTTATTTATACCTCTGCCTCGATGACGAGCGGTGGTGCGAGGGTTGTCTGGTCTGGTGTTTGTAGGAGCATTGTCTCTGTCTTCTTTTCCGACACTGTGAGGCCTACTGCCTCGAAGACAGTCACCATGACAGTCATCATTTTCGCGAGCCCTTCAGCCGACTTCGAGACAATCCCTGCGTCATCCTGTGCCGACAGACGACATTTTGTTAAGGTCTTATTATTAGTAATAGTCCATTGGGGCACTGGTGAAAGGTTAACCGATTACCTACTACCCAATCTGTGCAGTAGTAAGCTCTACAGCAGCGGGCGTCCTATGTTGGCAAACGCCAATTTGGTGTTGTTGTTATGAGGCTTAGATTGGGTAGGCGACTGGTTAACCTTTCACCTTTATTATTACGGGGGCCCATAATTAATAGGACCAAATATTGTTGGTGAAAATGGTTAAATATATAGGTTTTTATGTATACCATAGGTCCTATTAACTATGGTCCCCCGTAATAGCCCAACGACGGCAAGACATGGGCAGTTGGTCGTGAGTTCGAATCTCACGTCCAACATGAAATCGCTTTTAAAAGAAAAGTGAGTTTCCTCATGTATGTCAAGAATCTGAAAAATACTTCTGGATCCCCAGAAATTGGAACCGCGTGTTGGTGTCACGCGCCGACCCGTATATCCGCTCCGTTCCAGGGGGGGAGAGTGTTATAAGGCTTAGATTGGATAGGCGATTGGTTAACCTTTTACCTTAAGCCCAACGGACTAAGACCTTTCACATCTGCGCGCTACTGCTGTACGATTTTTTTATTTTTATTTTCAACATTACTTTTACTTACCAGCCTAGCTCGTAGGAGGTTTTACCCTCGGCGATCTTCTGGACAAGCCGTGGTCAGAGGTGTCGTCCCTTCTCCCCCCCGGTACGTGCCTGTACTTTCTGTCGCGCATATTATATAGGGTTCAGCATTCCCACTGCTCGTCGATGTTCATCGAATGTATAGCTGACTCACGCTCTCGCGCTTTCCGCTAATCATTTTTTCTTATGGGAGAAAAGTCCCTACGAGCACACATACATGCACTCCGTGAGACTTGAACCCACGAATTGATCTTGATGGGCACGCGGCACGCGGCACGCGGACCACCTACCAAGCCACCGTAGACGCCGATGCTACCGGTATTCTTTTATTATACCAGTATACCAGGTATGTATATTGTCCGGAAACAAGCGTACGTACTCTGAACTAGTATATAACTGACAAAGTAATACGCCTCTCTACCTACGAATATAATACGTTCGAACTCCTTGACAGAACAGAGCTCTATCTCCATGGATGGATGGGGTGTAATTTGATTTTTTGTTTTTTGCCGCCCCGGAACAAAAAGTCAGTCGAAGGGCTCCGAGTTGAATGGAACCGCTGTTTTGTATCCCCCAATCTGAAATATTTTACTAAAGTTGACAAATTTGGTCAAAGTCGGCAATTTGGTTAAATAAGTTGACAAATTATGTCAAGTTTTGTGTCAAACGGACAACATTAATTCTGAATGTAAATTATGTCGTAATTACGAGCAAATCCGCGCCTCAAGTCCCAACTACGAGTGAGTATTAATATTAATAGTATGATACTTCTTGCTGTGTGCCAGGTTTGTATGTACCAGGTGTATGATACTGCAGTTGTTGTTGTTGTTGTTGTTGTTGTTGTTGTTGTTGTTGTTGTTGTTGTCGTTGTTGTTCTCACGTTAACTCTCTGACGAAGGAGTCCGTGGTCACACAAATAAATGTGCTGGAGCCTTAGGAAGATTCGAAAAAAACCCCCCCGAAAATTCGGCTGCCTCAAAATACACGAGACGAAGAAAGCGGACACGAGCTAAAACCAATGTGCAAACTGAACTAACATGGCCGCGGGTATATCCTCTCAACTATAACATAGAGTACCCCCGTTCCCACCACTAACCAACTCGTGGCTGCTGACTACAGCGGATACTGTCTGAAATGCTGCCTGCACCCCGTACGAAACGCACGGTAGTCGTGAAAACGAAAGAGGAACACACCTGCCTGCTATCTGGAGTGCTGTCAGAGTGAAGACTCGCGGATATGCAGTGAAAAAGGAGCAATCGAACCTTACTACCACACGAATATCAACGATCGCCATCTCTTCCTGGACTGTCTGACACAAAAAGGTGCAGCAGCACTGTAGTTATGATACCACGTCCCTGATAATTGCGTGGTGGGTTATTCCCCATGAAGGGTATACAACTCGTTAAACTACAAAGACCAGTGACGACGTTAATACCAAGTACCGGTAGATACTATTCTGCCGCGTGAAAAACAATACCAGGAAAGAACAAACTACTACAGTGACTGCTTCTCTCGTGATGATAGAGTGTATTCACTACTACTGGATGTACTTGTACGTTACGTACGTACGTGACATGTATACTGATATACGGAGCTACAATATGAAAACGCCTCTATGTCATCATAACTCCTGAAACGGTCAACCGAACCGTAACATGCCCCCTAGCATAATGCGAATGACGGAATGAGCATTATGCTATCGCAATCTTGTGACTATAACCAAGTTTAAAGAGCCGCAAAGCCCTTTAACACAAATAACGGCCTCAGGGATAAACAACCAAACCGAAATCGCAAAGGCCATCAGTGGGAAATCCCTGAGAAAAACCCCCACCCTTGCTTTTTCACTGCGTGTTTGGTTGCCCGACCACTATTCCATGGCTAAAGTCCCCCCACGCTCATTCAGCGATGAAATAAGCGCAGTGTCCCCTAACGCCTAAGCATATAAATCGCTTCTATTGCGTCCTCAACAATTCAACGAAAATCGAACACAACAGAGAAGGCAACTCCGCCTCCTCGGTTAAAACCATAAGCTAGCCTACAAGGCAAGGCGAAAAGCAAACGCAAAACTAAAATCGAAAACCACGAGAACTAAACGGAAAAGAACCAACACGGCCTCTTCGGTTAAAACACAACACACCAAAAGCAAGCAGAAACACTAGATAAATAAAATCGAAAACCACGAGAACTAAACGGAAAAGAACCAACACGGCCTCTTCGGTTGAAACACGACACACCAAAAGCAAGCAGAAACACTAGATAAATAAAATCGAGAACCACGAGAACTAAACGGAAAAAAACCAACACGGCCTCTTCGGTTGAAACACTGGATAAATAAAATCGAAAACCACGAGAACTAAACGGAAAAGAACCAACACGGCCTCTTCGGTTGGTCATTGATGTCTCGTCTTTGTGTTCTCTTTTTGGGTTATGCATCTCTGAGTGGTAACCTGGGGTCCCCAGCTGCCACTCCTACCAACTATTGGAGAACCCTACATGTGTTGCCTTGTGACAATGACTTAAGACCTCAGCCCAGGCAGCCAGCATCCGTTTCAGATACCCTGAATCAGCGCTCTCGTTACAACACGTTTTTCAGGACGCGTAAGGGTGGAGTATCGCATACAAACAACACGGCACCACCCAGAATGACCATTGTAGTAAGCAGAGATCGACTGCACATCCTATTAAAAATAACCCGTCAAGCCCACACGTCGACCTATTAATAGAGTACATACGCCATACTATGTTAACCCCTTTAGTACCGCAGTCCCGATTTGTGGACAAACCAGTCTAATTCCAAGTGAATTGTCCCAAAAACGGGACTGGGGTCCAGCCTGCACCCCCAGCTAAGGCACCCCCAGCTAAGGCCGACCCAGACCACAACTTCTTGTTGTATACCTGGTACGTAGCAAGGCCCCGACTCCTCAGTACTCGTAGTCACTTGAGAAATAAGTGTGGACAGGGGTT
Source organism: Nereocystis luetkeana (assembly GCA_031213475.1). Lineage (NCBI taxonomy): Eukaryota > Phaeophyceae > Laminariales > Laminariaceae > Nereocystis > Nereocystis luetkeana. Next base: position 1,627,463 of record JARUPZ010000035.1, on the reverse strand, counting down.
TCCTCTCGCTCTCCGGGGCGCGAAAGAAAAAAAAAACTTTGCCCCCAAGAGACAAATACGAAAGCCTCAAAAACACCGAGAGTTCAACAGGCAGCTTTTCATGCCAGATGAAAAGAATTGTCGTCAAAAAGAGTTGTCGCGAGGGTCGTTTCCATTCTCAATCAGCTTATCATCATCCAGCCCCGTGATACGTCTGGAATATGGTTGATGTGGGTGTGTTTCACCACGTATTGATGCGGTCGAAAAAAAGGTACCGCCCTCTTCACCTCGCCGCACAGACACGGATATAGGGTGAGTCCGCTAAAACCTAGGGCCTTTTAGGCGGCTTTCATGCTACATACAGGTAGCATCGACAGCGAGGGAGGACGCGCGACAATTCTTGCGTGCGGGATAGAACCGCGTGGGAGACACTTTGAGATCTGCGTGTGCGAACCTGCAGAAGTGATCGCCGAAGGACTGCATCCATATTTTGAAGATTATCTCGCCGAAACCACAAGACCCTCCTATTATTATAGCGAATAGCGACCAGAAGAGGGGATCCTACGAGCACCTGAAGAGTACGTGCGGTGGGATTGGAAGGGACTAATAATAAAGCGAGGAGCGAGCAGTTCGTTCGGGCCGAGCGGCGGTATGCTGTTGCGGGATAAGGTGCGAGAATTCGTGAACGATGGTGAGTCACCCCACGGTAAATAGGGGTTGCACTCTATAGGTGCGAAAGTTTTCTGACCGATTGAGTTCCCCAAGTAAGTAAGTGAGGAACCAGCAGTTAGTTACGGAGAACATTTTACTCGTATAATCGTTTCAGGACTACTATTAATATAATAGCGCATACAAGTTGCCGGTTGCGTGCCGCGAACAAATTTCTTCCAAGTAAGTATTGTATCGGGTGAGATATTGAGCTCCTAGTGTGGGGGGGGCTCAGGAACGTCTGGTGAACCCCTATACTGCCGTGGGGTGGCTCTCTGGTCGGGGTCCTACCACGAACTCTTGGAACACGAAATCGCTGAAAATCGATCCCACCATCATTGACCTCTTGCCCCCTCGACCACTTATTATTTAACCCATTTAGAACCGCAGTCCTGCTGTGGGGACAAACTACTTGAAATTTGAGTGGTTTGTCCCCAAAACGGGACTGCGGTTCTAAAAGGGTTAAACTGTCACTCGGAGATGAACCATACATACATGGACGAGGTGACGAAAGTATTTGAGGGCATGTCAAATTGGAAAGCTGTTGGGCCAGATAGCCTCCCGGCCGAACTCCCTAAAAAGATCGACCAGCCCGCATGCATTCGCGCATTGCTTTCACGACATCCTTGTCAACGTTTGGGTAACAGGAGAAAGTCCCCCAGGAATGGAAATATGCGACCATCGAGGTCCTTCACAAATATATATATATCAGGATGGAACTGATTGCGACAACTACAGGGGGACTTCGCTTGTTGCCTATATGCAGGCAAAGTGTCTTTAAAACTCGTCTCGTCGTCCGGCCTCAGCAACTACACTGCTGCGAGACCGAGAGATTACTCCCGGAGGAACAGCGCGGCTTCCGCCTCGCACGATCAACGATTGATAGGTTGTTCGCCGTGCACGGGTTGCAAGAAGAGCTCGGACGACAGGGGAAAATCCCCCTGAATGTGTGCTTCCCAAGATTGATTTGATGTCACGCAGGGGCTGCGGCAAGGCTGCGTGCTACAACCGTTATTGTTCAACGTGCTCTTCGCTGCTGCGTTACACGTCGGAGTCGTCGTCAGGGATTTGGTTCAAC